>CM068347.1:45149184-45234184 GCA_034769755.1 Odontamblyopus lacepedii
CAACTGGTACTACTACTTCTACTACTGGTACTACTACTATTACTACAGCTACAACTGGTACTACTACTACTACTGTTACTGCTACTACTAATACTACTACTAGTGGTACTACTACTACTACTGCTACTACTACTACTGTTACTGCTACTACTAGTACTACTACTGCTACTACTACTACTTGTACTACTACTACTGCTACTACTGTTACTACTACTACTATTACTACTACTACTACTACTTGTACTACTATTACTACTACTACTTCTACTACTGGTACTACTACTACTGGTACTACTACTACTACTGCTACTACTACTGCTACTACCACTCTGTACCATCATCACTGCCACCGCTACCACTAGCACCACCACCACTGCTACCACTACCACTCTGTACCACCACCACTGCCACCACTGTTACCACCACCACTACCTGCACCACCATTACTACTACTACTTCACTACTGGTACCACTACCACCGTTACTGCCACCACTGGTATCATCACTGCTACTACTACTTGTACTACTACTACTGCTACTGCTACTACTAGTACTACTACTACTGCTCCTACTACTACTTGTACTACTACTACTGCTACTACTGTTACTACTGCTACTACTACTACTACTGCTACTACTACTTCTGCTACTGGTACTACTACTACTGGTACTACTACTACTACTGCTACTGCTACTACTACTACTTGTACTACTACTACTGGTACTTCTATTACTACTGCTACTACCCCCCGTTCAGTTCCTATTCCTGGTATGAATCTCGGCTACAAATTTGCCCCTATGCCTGCTAACCTCTGTGAGCTTCATTTGACTGGAGGTTAGCAGGACGCTGTAGGTGATGTCACACTCACTCAGTCCACTTCTTTACACAGTTTATGGGTCAGAGAGATTTTTCCCTACTGATCACATTGTGCTTTACCATGAAATCTCCGAAAGGTAAATGCACAAATGTTGAACCAGACCCAAGACCTCACAACACAAATGTGCCCCTGAATGTGCTCCCCATGAGCGTGCTCCCCATGAGCGTGCTCCCCATGAGCGTGCTCCCCATGAGCGTGCTCCCCATGAGTGTGCTCCCCACGAGCGTGCTCCCCACGAGCGTGCTCCCCACGAATGTGCTCCCCATGAGCGTGCTCCCCATGAGCGTGCTCCCCATGAGTGTGCTCCCCATGAATGTGCTCCCCATGAGTGTCAGCTCTGGTCTCACTGTAAACGCATGTTAAACACACTGACTTTGGACCCACTCTTGTCCTCAGGCCTCTGCATCTTCAGATGGAGCCCTCACTCTGGATCTGATCCACGAAGAAGACCCTGTTCCTGGGTCCAAGACCGAGACCTTCAGGAAACCCCACACCCTCCCCAGACAGGTCTGGGCCAGGGCTCTGACATGTTTTAGTCCTGCTTTAGTCCTAGTTCTGTACTCATTTAGTCCTGGTTTGTTTCAACAGGTTGTGCCGGCAGGGAAGCCTGTATCATCTGAGAAGAGTTTGTCTTTGGACCAGATCCCTCAAGACTCGAGTCCTGGTCTTGAGTCAAAGTCTGGGTCTAAGTCTGGGTCTGTCTCACGGCTCCAAGAACTGATCCAGGAGAAAATCCAGAGGACGGAGCAGCTGCTGACGGAACTCAGGCTGGACTCAGGACTGAAGCAGGATCAGAGACTAAACTTGGATCAGGAACTGAACCAGGATCAGGGACTGAGCCAGGACGAGGACCCAAACAAGGACTTGCAGCAGGACCGAGAGGAGGTCCAGAGGCTGCTGACTGAGGCCCGCGACCAGTGGAACCAGGCTCACCAAGTCCTGAGTCAAGTCCAAGAGCTGAAGGACCTGTACCAGCGCATGGACCCGAGCGCCAACGTGGAGGCTAACCCGAGCTAGCACCAGCAGCACCAGGACTCAAGTTTATGAATTATTTTACAGACTGTTTAATTCCGTTTTGATTGACTTTTGAAGGTCGTTTACAGGCATTTCTGATGAAAAATAATTTGAAGCTTTTAAGCACAAACCTGAAACATGTAGCACACAGTCCAAATGTGTTTCTCAAAGCCTGGGGACCTCGCCTCGGTCTGTTCGGGGCGTGGCATCCAGGGCATCCACGTCCTGCTCCTCATGTACCCCACAGGCATGTGTCCTCGACTTAGTTAGCATTGTACCAAGGGTACCAGAGATGGACCGGGTTTTTTAGAATCCAGAGAAACCAAAGAGCTCTGCTGATCTGTCATTTTTTTTTTAAATTTTCCCCAAACTGTGTCATTTAAAGGGGGGAAGGGGTTTTCAACTTTTCTTTCTTCCATGTTATAACGTTTCTCATCAAAATCATGCCTCAGGAGATTTCAGCAATCTCTCCCTCCCTACGGGCAGCAGTATGAGCCTGTACCACCCACACTCCCACACGACAATTCTTCATAAATATAATATACAAAACCATGATACAAAAGTGCACACAGCAACTTGACAAACCTGCCGTGATGTGATGTTCACTAGCGCGATGCACCCGCTGACTGTGTCACAAACAAAAGTGAAACTTGTAAAACATGTTAAGGGTGCACGATGTAACTTCTGTCACCTGCTCGTCTCTATGGATATGTCCTTGCTCTAACAGGAATGTTCCACAGTGTGACATTAAACAGATCTTCCTTACATGTATTCAGTTACAGCTGGTTTTATAGCTCAAAAATAGCCAGAAAAACAGGCATTCTGACTGTGAGCGGGGTCGCCTCTGCACAGATCTGATCTGGTTTGGTCTCTATGAAGACAGAAAGGTTTAATGCCATACTGTGAAACATTCCAGACAAAGCAATAACATCTCCTTGAAGAAAAGTTTTATGGACCCTCACTAGTTACACAATGCACCTTTAATATGTTTTGGGTGAATATGTTATTTTCAGACGGTAACATGGTGATCTGAATCTCTTATGTGTTAATACCCCATAAAAGTGAATCACTGCTGCTTTAAATGTGCTACAAACTCATCCACAGCTGTTTGACAACAATCTTAAGAGAGCTGTAGTCATGTTTAGTGCAGTGTTCAAATCAAAGTTTATGCATGCTGTAGGCAGCAGGTTGGCCAAAATTCACACTGGCATGTGCTTTATATTTTAGTTTGTCAGCCGATCATTTAAAAAGGGCATATTTATGGGTCATTTGCAGAGGACAAATGTTGGTACAGCGACACTAAAATGTACTAACCTAAAGGCAGGACTGTCTCTGCTGCCTGTTTGGGCACTGGGGTCAGACGGACAGGGAGACATGGGAGGAACAAAAGGCCCTGTCCACAGTTCCTCATTTACCCCAGATGCCCTCCCAGACACAGCCTTGCAGACACTCTGGACATGTTTGTTCAAATATGAGCCATAAAAAGCAATTCTTAAACTTTGTGAAGAATTGTTCAACTTGTTTGCACATAAAAAAAAATGCAATTTTATTCAAACAATAAAAATGTGAGAATTTGTCCTTGATTTTTTGAAAAATATCCAGAGACTATTCCAGTCCACTTTAGATCTGGTTTAGAACTGTTATAGTCCTGATTCCGTCTTTAATTAGTCCCGTCTTAAACTTGGCTAAGTCTTGTTTTAGTCTTGTTTTAGTCCTGGTTTAGTCCTGGTTTAGTTTTGTTTTAGTCCTGGTTTAGTCTTGTTTTAGTCCTGGTTTAGCCCTGGTTTAGTCCTGGTTCAGTCTTGTTTTAGTCCTAGTTTAGTCCTGGTTTAGTCTTGTTTTAGCCCTGGTTTAGCCCTGGTTTAGTCCTGGTTCAGTCTTGTTTTAGTCCTAGTTTAGTCCTGGTTTATTCTTGTTTTAGTCCTGGTTTAGCCCTGGTTGAGCCTTGTTTTAGTCCTGGTTTAGCCCTGGTTTAGTCCTGGTTCAGTCTTGTTTTAGTCCTAGTTTAGTCCTGGTTTAGTCTTGTTTTAGCCCTGGTTTAGCCCTGGTTTAGTCCTGGTTCAGTCTTGTTTTAGTCCTAGTTTAGTCCTGGTTTATTCTTGTTTTAGTCCTGGTTTAGCCCTGGTTGAGCCTTGTTTTAGTCCTGGTTTAGCCCTGGTTGAGCCTTGGTTTAGTCCTGGTTTAGTCCTGGTTTAGTCCTGGTTCATGTTGTTGCTTCTCATTTGTTTCTGTCGGACTTTATGCAAATCACCAAACCCATGTGACACTGACAGGAGGTCCATGAGGCCAAAGCCTGTGGAAGTTCAGAACTTGCCCCCATCACTGCACTAGTTCAGAACTTGCCCCCATCACTGCACTAGTTCAGAACTTGCCCCCATCACTGCACTAGTTCAGAACTTGCCCCCATCACTGCACTAGTTCAGAACTTGCCCCCATCACTACACTAGTTCAGAACTTGCCCCCATCACTGCACTAGTTCAGAACTTGCCCCCATCACTGCACTAGTTCAGAACTTGCCCCCATCACTGCACTAGTTCAGAACTTGCCCCCATCACTACACTAGTTCAGAACTTGCCCCATCACTGCACTAGTTCAGAACTTGCCCCCATCACTACACTAGTTCAGAACTTGCCCCCATCACTACACTAGTTTGTTGCCTTGACAGACTCACTCCCACAGTGAGATCTCCGCTGAGGAAACACTGATCTGTGCTGTGTTTTGGCTTCTTACCGTGTTCCACCTCCTCTAATCATGGACTTTAGCTTCAAACGTGGCCGAGTTCCTCTTTAACAAAGTCAGACTCACTGGGGTAAACCACAACAGGTTTATTTTAAAACAGACAAATTCAAATCTGAACATTCCCCAGAAAAAAAAAATAAAACTTCAATTAAATTTTTCTTTTGTCTTTTACACATTTAAGATGTATTCATTTGAAAAGTGCTCAACCCAAAACAACAGTCTCCTGGTTTAAAATGAACTCAAAGTGCTTCCGCATCTTTCCATCTGGGAATTTAAAAGTCCAACTGAGTCCGAACCAAAAATCACCCAAGAGTTTCTTGTTGAAATAAAGCTGAAGTTTGAACACCACTGAGGTTTAAGCTGTGCCGGTCTCAGACCCAAATGGAAGGGGCATGGGAGGGCATCAGAAGTAAATAGGTGAAGTAGGTTAGAGAAGCCACCTAGAGCAACAGAACCAGACTGCACCGTCTTAACATAAAAAACTAAATATAAACCCCTTCAATGAAACACAAACCTGCCCGGAGAGAAAATCCTGATTTAGTCTTGGTTGAGTCCTGGCTTAGTCACTGGTTTAGTCCTCCTGGTTTGGTTAAGGTTCTGTCCTGGTTTTGTCCTGGTTTTGTCCTGGTTTTGTCCTGGTTCTGTCCTGGTTTTGTCCTGGTTTTGTCCTGGTTTTGTCCTGGTTTTGTCCTGGTTTTGTCCTGGTTTTGTCCTGGTTTTGTCCTGGTTTTGTCCTGGTTTTGTCCTGGTTTTGTCCTGGTTTTGTCCTGGTTTTGTCCTGGTTTTGTCCTGGTTCTGTCCTGGTTCTGTCCTGGTTCTGTCCTGGTTCTGTCCTGGTTCTGTCCTGGTTCTGTCCTGGTTCTGTCCTGGTTCTGTCCTGGTTCTGTCCTGGTTCTGTCCTGGTTCTGTCCTGGTTCTGTCCTGGTTCTGTCCTGGTTTTGTCCTGGTTTTGTCCTGGTTTTGTCCTGGTTTTGTCCTGGATTTGTCCTGGATTTGTCCTGGTTTTGTCCTGGTTTTGTCCTGGTTTTGTCCTGGTTTTGTCCTGGTTTTGTCCTGGTTTTGTCTTGGTTTTGTCCTGGATTTGTCCTGGATTTGTCCTGGATTTGTCCTGGATTTGTCCTGGTTTTGTCCTGGTTTTGTCCTGGTTTTGTCCTGGTTTTGCCCTGGTTTTGCCCTGGTTCAGTCCTGGTTCAGTCCTGGTTCAGTCCTGGTTCAGTCCTGGTTCAGTCCTGGTTCAGTCCTGGTTCAGTCCTGGTTCAGCTGCACCTGTCACTTCCAGAGGGAGCTGTCTCCTGCCATGGCCATATACTCATCAAGTTGAGCATCGAGTCGACTGCGAGATAGGGACATGTATCGGTCCAGCTCTGTGTCCAGACGGCTCTTGGTCTTGGACATGTATTGGTCTAGTTCTGTGTCCAGCTGCTTCTTGGAGGGGACTGCCTTCTTCTGCAAGCCACGCCCCTTTGGTCCAGCCCCCAGACCACGCCCCTTTGGTCCAGCCCCCAGACCACGCCCCTTTGGTCCAGCCCCCAGACCACGCCCCTTTGGTCCAGCCCCCAGACGGCTCTGCACAGACTTTCCTGAAAACAAAAGGATCACATATTTGAGAGACATCAGAGACTTGTTGCAGAAATTATAAACGACATAATGCCGGGGGGGAAGGGGGGGGGGGGGTTGCGGCACTTAGGCCTCACAGCAAGAAGGTTGCGGGTTCGATCCCCGGGTCCCCTGGGCCTTTCTGTGTGGAGTTTGCATGTTCTCCCCGTGTCTGGATGGGTTTCCTCTGGGTACTTGTTTCCCACATCAACCCAAAACATGCAGCACCTGAACTAACATCAAGGACCATGTTGTCCACCCTCCTGTGGGCTCCACCTGCAGAGGGGCTCATAGGGGGTCAGGTGTTATGAGGATTGGGAAGTAAACTGCCCCCGTGACCCAGCCGGATTAAGCGGGAGAAGATGGATGGATAATGTCAGGGGGCAAATGAGGTGATTTCCAAATATGGGCACATTAATTAGCGTATACACAATCATTTCCCAGGACTCTTCCTCCAAAGTCCATTCAGCTTATGGGGGAAGTGTCCGTGGGTGTCGTGGGGTTGTATTATTTTACATGGGACTCTCACAGTAACTCTGTTCTATGTGGACACCAGAGAATTGGTGCAGTGACGTGTTGGACTCATAAATCAATGGACATTTTACTCCAGTTAACACCACTTCATATAAAACTTTAACGGCCTAACTTTTCTTAAACTCACTGAAATGAATAGGATTCTGTGCGGGGCCGAATAAGGTCTATTCCATAGACTGTAAAAAGCGGCTAATCTGGAGCACAGTTGCATATTTCATGAGTATCGTAGCAACCACAGTGCCAATAAGAAGTGAGGCTGTTGAAGGTACACACCCCTCCCCCTGTCACTCACACCTGTTGCTAATGCTAGCAGGAGCCACCTTGGGGAAAGAAAGCGCCTGATTGATCTGTTTCTAATGTTGATATCTTGGGCCATGCTTTTTCAAAAGAAAGTGAACTGGAGCCAAACTCTATGGAACCAGAACTGCTCTAATGCTCACTTTCCAGTTGGAACGTGATGGCTAGTGGGATAGACCTAACCTATGACTAACCAGGCTGTGATGTGAACAATCTGGGTCTTGGAATAAAAGTCTGAGGTTTTGCTTTGATGCATTTGTCCATCCATCTTCTCCCGCATAATCCAGCTGGGTCACGGGGGAAGCCAAACCTCACAGCACCTGACCCCCCATGAACCCCTCTGCGGGTGGAGCCCACAGGAGGGTGGACGTCATGTCATGGTCCTTAATGTTAGTTCATAGGGGTGCTGCGTTCGTCCTGTTTTTGAAATGGGAATGATCAGAAGATAATGCTATATACTAGTACATTGCAAAAACTTTGAATATCATGAAAAAGTTCATTATTTTTTGTCATTTCACAAAGTCAAATCCATATATTAAATAGACTCATGACTCACGGCAAAATATCTACCGTAAATTCCGGATCACAAGCCGCTACTTTTTTTCTACACTTTCAACATGGCGGCGTGTAATATGAAGCGGCTTTTTTATTTTTTTTTTCATCGCGGGAAAAACATGGACCAATAAAATGAATAAGTAGTTCACTGAGGTCCAATGAAATTGTATGATTAATCACAACTTCCTTATTTCAGTCTTTCTGCTGACCCTCATCAACATGGAGAATACCAGACAAAAAGCATATGATGCAGCTTTTAAACTAAAAGCGATCACTCTGGCAGTTAAAGAAGGAAATCGAGCTGCTGCCCGTAAAATTGGCATAAACGAGTAGATAGTGCAAAGGTGGAGGCTCCAGCAAGAAGAACTGAGCCAGTGTAAAAAGACAACCAAAGCTTTCAGAGGTAACCGTAGCAGATGGCCTGAGCTTAAAAACTTTCTGGAGGACTGGGTTAACACGCAAAGAGCGGCCGCGGTGTTTCCACTGTACAAATCAGACTGAAGGCTAAAGCGATCGCTACCGTGGTTTATTCCCAGAGCGCCAAGGTGTGTATGTGCATGTCGCGTGTGTGTGTCCCAAGTGTGTGAAGGTGTGTAAGTGCCTGTGGCGCGTGTGTGTCCCAAGTGTCACCAGTGAACGAGTCCGTCCCCAGAGTTCAGCGGGGGACCGCGTCCGCGGCCCGTCCCGGAGGCGCTCCAGGCGGCGGGGACGCAGAAGCGAACCCCCCGCCTAGTCTTTGGCCAGCGGTTTATAATATGGTGCGGCTCATATAATTACAAAATTGATTTTTCTTCATAAATCTGAGCATGCGGTTCTTAATCGGGTGCGCTCTGTAGTCCGGAATTTACGGTAGTTATATTTTATAACTTTATAAATAAAGTTTATTATATTTAGAGTTTATTTCTTGATTTTTTATTTTTATTGTGGCTCTCAGATAATGAAAATCCAAAATTCTGTCTCAGAAAATTGGAATACTGTGAAAAAGTTCAATGTTGAGAAGTCATGGTGTCACATCTTAATCAACTAATGAGCTCCAAACACATGCAAAGGTTTTTTGAGCCTTTAAGTGGTCTCTCAGTCTGGGTCAGTGGGCTACACAATCAGGGGGAAGGCTGCTGACTGGACAGATGTCCAGGAGACAGTCACTGACACCCTCCAGGAGAAGGAGAAAGCCACACAAGGTCATTGCTAAAGAAGCTGTTTGTTCACAGAGTGCTGTAAACAAGCACATTCAGAGAAACTTGAGTGGAAGAAAAAAGTGTGGTAGGAAAAGGTTCAGCAGCTAAAGGGATGATTCTTGAGAGGATTCTCGAGCAAAATCCACTCAAGAATTTGAGGGAGTGGACTGAGGCTGGAGTCAGAGCACCAAGAGCCACTCGGCACAGACAAAGCCTCTACGGGACATGAGATGATGTCAGAAGACTCTTACCTGAGCTGTGGAGAAAAAGAACTGGCCTGTTGCTCAGTGGTCCAAAGTCTCTTTTCAGGTGAAAGTACATTTTGCACCTTTTGGATCTCCAGGTCCTAGAGTCTGGAGGAAGAGTGGGGAGACACAGAAGCCACATTGCTTGAAGTTCAGTGTGAAGTTTTCACACTCAGTGACGATTTGGGCTGCGGTTGGTCCACTGGGTTTTCTGAAGTCCACAGTCAATGCAGCCATCAACCAGGACATTTTAGAGCACTTTATGCTGATAAGCTTTATGGATATGCTGATTTCACTTTCCAGCAGGACGTGGCACTTACCAAAGGTACCAAAAGATGGTTCAGCGACCATGGTCATGGTGTTTGTGTGTTTGCTTGTCCTGCAAACCTGCCTGACCGGAACCACATACATTCGTAGAGAATCTCTGGGATATTGTAAAGAGGAAGATGAGACACCAGAGCCACAATGCAGATGATCTGAAGGCCACTCTCAAAGCAACCTGGGCTTCCATTACCCCTGAGCCGTGCCACAGGGTGACCTCCTCCAGGCCCTGGCACATTGATGCAGTAATTCATGCCAAAGGAGGCCCAACCAAGTACAGGGTGCATAGAAATGAACAGACTTTTCAGAAGCCTGACATTTCAGTTTAAATCAGTTTGATTTTTCGTTATCTGTAAGCCATAATCATCAAAACTCAAGAAATAAACTGTCATGAGTCTATATAATAAATGGGTTTGACTCTGTGAAATGAGACAAAAAATATTGAACTTTTTGATGATATTCTAATTTTCTGTAATGGGAAAGTAGAGTCCCTGATGAACTAACATCAAGGACCATGTTGTCCACCCTCCTGTGGGCTCCACCTGCAGAGGGGTTCATAGGGGGTCAGGTGCTGTGAGGATTGGGCAGCAAACTGCCCCGTGACCCAGCTGGATTAAGCGGGAGAAGATGGATGGATGGGAAAGTAGTTCTTTTTTAAATTGTATTAAAATATAAAACTTTCTTTACTGCTTAAATAATGTTAGCAAAAAATGTAATAGAACGTTACAGTGCACTGTGGGTAAGGCTGCTCAATTATGGAAAAAAATCATTATCCTGATTATTTTAGTAAATATTGTAATCATAATTATTAAAAATATTAATTTTAGTTACATGATCCAGCATTTCTCTTTCAAAAAAACAAAACAAAAAACTTTCAAATTGAAAATAAATATTAAGGCCAATGATTTTCCGCTTCAAAAGTGGACGTTTTCGGTTTCACAAATTTTGAATTCCGTTTCATTTCCGTTTCATAGTAACACATTTGATTGATTTGAATTGCTGCGGAATGTCGTGTGGTGTGCGCGCCGTACGGGATGTGGTGTGGTGTGCGCGCCGTACGTGATGTGGTGTGGTGTGCGCGCCGTACAGGATGTGGTGTGCGCCGTACAGGATGTGGTGTGGTGTGCGCAGCCGTACGGGATGTGGTGTGGTGCGCGCCGTACGGGATGTGGTGTGGTGTGCGCGCCGTACGGGATGTGGTGTGGTGTGCGCGCCGTACGGGATGTGGTGTGGTGTGCGCGCCGTACGGGATGTGGTGTGGTGTGCGCGCCGTACGGGATGTGGTGTGGTGTGCGCGCCGTACGGGATGTGGTGTGGTGTGCGCGCCGTACAGGATGTGGTGTGGTGTGCGCGCCGTACAGGATGTGGTGTGCGCCGTACAGGATGTGGTGTGGTGTGCGCAGCCGTACGGGATGTGGTGTGGTGCGCGCCGTACGGGATGTGGTGTGGTGTGCGCGCCGTACGGGATGTGGTGTGGTGTGCGCGCCGTACGTGATGTGGTGTGGTGTGCGCGCCGTACAGGATGTGGTGTGCGCCGTACAGGATGTGGTGTGGTGTCGCGCAGCCGTCACGGGATGTGGTGTGGTGCGCGCCAGACGGATGTGGTGTGGTGTGCGCGCCGTACGAGATGTGGTGTGGTGTGCGCGCCGTACGGGATGTGGTGTGGTGTGCACGCTGTACGGGATGTGGTGTGCGCCGTACGGGATGTGGTGTGGTGTGCGCGCCGTACGGGATGTGGTGTGGTGTGCGCGCCGTACGGGATGTGGTGTGGTGTGCACGCTGTACGGGATGTGGTGTGCGCCGTACAGGATGTGATGTGGTGTGCGCAGCCGTACGGGATGTGGTGTGGTGCGCGCCGTACGGGATGTGGTGTGCGCCGTACAGGATGTGGTGTGGTGTGCGCAGCCGTACGGGATGTGGTGTGGTGCGCGCCGTACGGGATGTGGTGTGGTGTGCGCGCCGTACGGGATGTGGTGTGGTGTGCGCCGTACGGGATGTGGTGTGGTGTGCGCGCCAGACGGGATGTGGTGTAGTGTGCGCGCCAGACATGTGGTTGTGGTGTGCGCGCCCGTCTGGGATGTGGTGTGGTGTGCGCGCCGTTCGGGTTGTGGTGTGTGCCGTACGGGATGTGGTGTGGTGTGCGCGCCCGTCTGGGATATGGTGTGGTGTGCGCCGACGGGATGTGGTGTGGTGTGCGCCGTGCAGGATGTGGTGTGGTGTCGCGCCCGTGACGGGATGTGGTGTAGTGTGCGCGCCAGACGGGATGTGGTGTGGTGTCGCGCCCATTACAGGATGTGGTGTGGTGTGCGCGCCGTACAGGATGTGGTGTGCGCCCGTACAGGATGTGGTGTGGTGTGCGCGGCCCGTCACGGGATGTGGTGTGGTGCGCGCCCGTCACGGGATGTGGTGTGGTGTCGCGCCCGTGACGGGATGTGGTGTGGTGTGCGCGCCCGACGTGATGTGGTGTGGTGTGCGCGCCCGTACAGGATGTGGTGTGCGCCCGTACAGGATGTGGTGTGGTGTGCGCAGCCGTACGGGATGTGGTGTGGTGCGCGCCGTACGGGATGTGGTGTGGTGTGCGCGCCGTACGAGATGTGGTGTGGTGTGCGCGCCGTACGGGATGTGGTGTGGTGTGCACGCTGTACGGGATGTGGTGTGGTGCGCGCCGTACGGGATGTGGTGTGGTGTGCGCGCCGTACGGGATGTGGTGTGGTGTGCGCGCCGTACGGATGTGGTGTGGTGTGTGCACGCTGTACGGGATGTGGTGTGCGCCGTACAGGATGTGATGTGGTGTGCGCAGCCGTACGGGATGTGGTGTGGTGCGCGCCGTACGGGATGTGGTGTGCGCCGTACAGGATGTGGTGTGGTAATGCGCAGTCAGACGTGGATGTGGTGTGGTGCGCGCCGTGCAGGATGTGGTGTGGTGTGCGCGCCGTACGGGATGTGGTGTGGTGTGCGCCCCGTACGGGATGTGGTGTGGTGTGCGCGCCCGCACGGGATGTGGTGTGGTGTGCGCGCGCTCTGGGATGTGGTGGGGTGTGCGCGCCGTACGGGATGTGGTGTGGTGTGCGCGCCGTACGGGATGTGGTGTGTGCCGTACGGGATGTGGTGTGGTGTGCGCGCCGTACGGGATATGGTGTGGTGTGCGCCGTACGGGATGTGGTGTGGTGTGCGCCGTACGGGATGTGGTGTGGTGTGCGCCGTACGGGATGTGGTGTAGTGTGCGCGCCGTCCGGGATGTGGTGTGGTGTGCGCGCCGTACAGGATGTGGTGTGGTGTGCGCACCGTACGGGATGTGGTGTGGTGTGCGCCGTACGGGATGTGGTGTGGTGTGCGCAGCCGTACGGGATGTGGTGTGGTGCGCGCCGTACGGGATGTGGTGTGGTGTGCGCGCCGTACGGGATGTGGTGTGGTGTGCGCGCCCGTGCACGGGATGTGGTGTGGTGTGCGCGCCCGTGCACGGGATGTGGTGTGGTGTGCGCGCCGTACGGGATGTGGTGTGGTGTGCGCGCCGTACGGGATGTGGTGTGGTGTGCGCGCCAGACGGGATGTGGTGTGCCGTACGGGATGTGGTGTGGTGTGCGCGCCGCACGGGTTTTGGTGTGGTGTGCGCCGTACGGGATGTGGTGTGGTGTGCGCCGTACGGGATGTGGTGTGGTGTGCGCGCCGTACGGGATGTGGTGTGGTGTGCGCGCCGTACGGGATGTGGTGTGGTGTGCGCGCCGTACGGGATGTGGTGAGGAGTGCGCGCCGTACGGGATGTGGTGTGGGGTGCGCCCGTGCAGGATGTGGTGTGGTGTGCGCCCGTGCGGGATGTGGTGTGGTGTGCGCGCCGTACGGGATGTGGTTTGGTGTGCGCCGTACGGGATGTGGTGTGGTGTGCGCCCGACGGGATGTGGTGTGGTGTGCGCGCCGTACGGGATGTGGTGTGGTGTGCGCGCTGTACGGGATGTGGTGTGGTGTGCGCGCCGTACGAGATGGGATGTGGTGTGGTGTGCGCGCCGTACGGGATGTGGTGTGGTGTGCGCGCCGTACGGGATGTGGTGTGGTGTGCGCCGTACGGGATGTGGTGTGCGCCGTACGGGATGTGGTGTAGTGTGTGCGCCGTACGGGATGTGGTGTGGTGTGCGCGCCGTACGGGATGTGGTGTGGGCGCCATATGGGAGAAGCTGCATACAGTCGATGGGTTCACGTGACGCAGGGCTCTACAGTGCGCCCATTTCACTCGCATTTGCGAGTAAATATTTCGTCGTGCGAACGAGGAAAATAAAACAGTGGCACCAGTGCGAGTGCTTCTGCAGCCACAGTAAGGAGCTGCGCACAGACGTAACGTGACGAGTTAAACATTCTAAATGTATCAAACATTAGGGGCAAACTCACACTAGGACTTTAGAATCGCGCCCAAACCTGGATCGCCTGGCCTGTGCACTGGAGCCCGCAGACACTGTGCGGCCCGTCAGCACAGACTCCGCAGACACTGTGGGGCCCGTCAGCACAGGTTCCGCAGCGCGCGGCTTGTCCACAGCGCCACCCTCTTGTACCAACGTGCGTCACAGGGCAGGTATCCCACCTGTCCTTCCACCTCATGTCTAATACGCCAATACTAATTTTCTGTCAGTGTCCGCACAGAGCAGAGCTACAGCACAGAGCAGGCGATATGTGGGCTGAAGTTTGCCTAAGAAAATGCCAAATAACTCTGTCACAATGTGCGTTTAGTTTGGTAAATGTGCAGAGGCAAAAAACCACTGTAAAACCACTAAGAGAATGTAACTTCACCTAGGAATTTGAAAATACAGGTTTAAAAATCTTACCTATGTTTTTCACTTTGAAGCAGTTTTGTGTAAAGTGCCAGTGGAAGTTCTCTTAAAGAAGAGGTTCTTAAACTGTGGGTGAAGGTCCAAAGGGCCACAGAGTGTTTCAGTGCAGTACAGTCTGTTTGGCTTATTTTAAATCTAAATATTAATCAGATAA
This sequence comes from Odontamblyopus lacepedii, assembly GCA_034769755.1. Classification (NCBI taxonomy): domain Eukaryota; kingdom Metazoa; phylum Chordata; class Actinopteri; order Gobiiformes; family Gobiidae; genus Odontamblyopus; species Odontamblyopus lacepedii. Next base: position 45,163,513 of record CM068347.1, read on the forward strand.
AATGAAGATATATTTATAAAAACCCTGCGATCATGCAGGAAAAGTACAGTCATCATTCTTTTGTTTTTTGTATTAAATTCATTCAAATAAGTTGGTGTGCGCAAGTTCTGCACTGTAATAATCGTTCGAAATGAAAACCTACTTGTGCCCCCATTTTTTTTTCTGTGCTCCTAAAATTTTTAACTTAGGGGCACATGTGCTCCTGGAAAAAAAAGTTAGTGTAGAGCCCTGACAGGGGCACCAGTGCGATGCTTCTGCAGCACAATAAGGAGCTGCGCACAGACGTAACGTGACAAGTTAAACGTTCTTAATGTATCAAACATTAGGGGCGCAGTCACACTAGAACTTCAGAACCTGCCCAAGTCTGGATCGCCCCTAAAGCGCGGCACGCAGGCCCAGCGTGAACTCAACCGAACCGAGCCCGGGCACGACACCTCCGACCGCGCACGACCCCAACAAACGAGCTCCACATGTGCGGCGATATCACTGATATGAACAAGCTCCACTTCAAAACACACCCACGCCCACATTAACCGAGGAGCGCCCTGCAGCAGGACCCACACCTGACCCACCGCAGCAGGACCCACACCTGTCCAACCGCAGCAGGACCCACACCTGTCCCACCGCAGCAGGACCCACACCTGTCCCACCGCAGCAGGACCCACACCTGTCCCACCGCAGCAGGACCCACACCTGTCCCACCGCAGCAGGACCCACACCTGTCCCACCGCAGCAGGACCCACACCTGACCCACCGCAGCAGGACCCACACCTGTCCAACCGCAGCAGGACCCACACCTGTCCCACCGCAGCAGGACCCACACCTGTCCCACCGCAGCAGGACCCACACCTGTCCCACCGCAGCAGGACCCACACCTGTCCCACCGCAGCAGGACCCACACCTGACCCACCGCAGCAGGACCCACACCTGTCCAACCGCAGCAGGACCCACACCTGTCCCACCGCAGCAGGACCCACACCTGTCCCACCGCAGCAGGACCCACACCTGTCCCACCGCAGCAGGACCCACACCTGTCCCACCGCAGCAGGACCCACACCTGTCCCACCGCAGCAGGACCCACACCTGTCCCACCGCAGCAGGACCCACACCTGTCCTACCGCAGCAGGACCCACACCTGACCCACCACAGCAGGACCCACACCTGACCCACTCAGTACACCCCCATACCACTGGACTTCCTTCTCCACTAAAGCGATCTGGTCTCGGACTCGAGCGCATTTAGACTCGGTCTTGTCACGGACTCGAGGTCTGAATAATGAGTGCGATCATGTTTCATTAGGCCGCTGCTGTCGGCACTAAACTTGTACCGTGTACAAGCGTGCGCCACAGGGCAGGTTAAACAGCCTACCTGTCTATACATCAGTGCGCCGCTCCTCGCCTCTTCACGCTCTCTCCTCCCCGTACAGCACAGAGGCTCCTCCTCAATGAGCGCTGATTAGAAGAGCAGGACGAAACGCAAAGCAAAAACTAATTTTATGTCAGTGTCGCACAGAGCAGAGCTACGGCACAGAGCAGGTGACATGTGGACTGAAGTTTGCCTAAGAAAATGCCAAATTAATCTGTTTGTCACAGTGTGCGTTTGGTTTAGTAAATGTGCAGAGGCTAAAAACCACTTTAAAACAAGAGAACGTAACTCCAGTTAGAAATGTGAAAATACAGGTTTAAAAATCCTACACACTTTTTACACTTTGAAACAGTTTTGTGTAAAGTGCCAGTGGAAGTTCTCTTGAAGAGGTTCTCAAACTGTGGGTGAGGGTCCAAAAAGAGGTGCAGAGTGTTTAAGTGCAGTGCAGTTTATGTGTCTTATTTTAAGTCTCAATGAATATTAATCATATAAATAAAATAAACATCGAGATCATGCTGGAAAAGTAGTCATAATCTTTTGGTTTTTTGTATAAAATTGATTCAAATAAGTTGGTGTGCGCAAGTTCTGCACTGTAATAAATGTTCAAAACAAAAACCTACTTGTGCACAGAAAAAAAAATGGGGCACAAATAGGTTTTTGTTGTGAACATTTACTTCAGTGCAAAAACAAAAGAATTATGACTGCACCCTTCTTGTATGATCTCAATGTTTTTATAAATCTATCTCCATTTTATCTGATTAATATTAATTTAGACTTAAAATAAGCAAAATAAACTGTACTGGACTTAAACACTGCATTTTTGGACCCTCACCCACAGTTTGAAAACCTCGTCTTCAAGAGAACTGAACTTCCACTGGCAGAAAACTGCTTCGAAGTGTAAAAAGTGTGCAGGATTTTTAAACCTGTTTTTTCAAATTCATAACTGGAGTTACATTCTCTTACTGGTTTTGCAGTGGTTTTTAGCCTCTGCACATTTACTAAACCAAACGCACACTGTGACAAACAGATTAATTTGGCATTTTCTTGGGCAAACTTCAGTCCACATGTCACCTGCTCTGTGCTGTAGCTCTGCTCTGTGCGGACACGGACATAAAATTAGTTTTTGCTTTGCGTTTCGTCCTGCTCTTCTAATCAGCGCTTATTGAGGAGGAGCCTCTGTGCTGTACGGGGAGGAGAGAGAGTGAAGAGGCGAGGAGCGGCGCACTGATGTGAGGCGGATGAACAAGTAGGATGTTTAACTGCTGTGATGCACGTTGGTACACGAGGGTGGCGCTGTGGACAAGCTGCGCGCTGGCGGTGCATGAGGTGATGGGACGCGCAGTGTCTGCGAGCTCCAGCGCACAGGTCCCGCACACCAGTACACCGGTTTAGTGCCGACAGCAGCGGCCGCAATGAAATATGATCGCACTCAGTATTCAGAGCTCGAGTCCGTGACGCGACCGAGTCCAAATGCGCTCGAGTCCGAGACAAGACCAAGACAAAGCTCTCGCTTTAGCGGAGAAGGAAGTCCAGCGGCACGGGGGTGTCTATTGAGTGGTGGGACAGGTGTGGGTCCTGCTGCGGTGGGTCAGGTGTGGGTCCTGCTGCGGTGGGTCAGGTGTGGGTCCTGCTGTGGTGGGTCAGGTGTGGGTCCTGCTGTGGTGGGTCAGGTGTGGGTCCTGCTGCGGTGGGACAGGTGTGGGTCCTGCTGTGGTGGGTCAGGTGTGGGTCCTGCTGCGGTGGGTCAGGTGTGGGTCCTGCTGCGGTGGGTCAGGTGTGGGTCCTGCTGCGGTGGGACAGGTGTGGGTCCTGCTGTGGGGCGCTCCTCGGTTAATGTGGGCGTGGGTGTGTTTTGAAGCGGAGTTTGTTCATATGAGTGATATCGCCGCACATGTGGAGCTCGTATCTTGGGCTCGGTTCGGTTGCTCTCACGCTGGGCCTGCGTGTCGCGCTTTAGGGGTGATCCAGGCTTGTGCGCGGTTCTAAAGTCCTGTGAGTTTGCCCCTAATGTTTGATACATTTAGAACGTTTAACTCGTCACGTTGCGTCTGTGTGCAGCTCCTTATTGTGGCTGCAGAAGCACTCGCACTGGTGCCTGTTTTGTTTTCCTCGTTCGCACGACAAAATATTTGCTCGCAAATGCAAGTGAAATGGGCGCACTGTAGAGCCCTGCCCTAAAACATAGACTACAAATATGTACCTTAGGGCAGTTTTGCGATGTATAAAACATAAAATTAATAAAAAATACTTTGAACAAAAATGTATCCAAAATAAACTATATATCCAGCTATTCTACAATGTTGATGTTTGAAAAAAAAAAAAATAATAAAACGTCTTTAAGATAAAAAAAATCCTAAAATAAAGTTTGTTAAGCTTTAGGGCGCACTTACATTAGGACTTTAGAACAGTGCCATGCTCAAGCACGATTGTCTAGGCTTCTATGGCCACACTCACACCTGCACAACCGAACCAAGTCACGGCTGATGAGGCCATCCCACGACGGTGTTTGTTTAGATGTTCACCAACAGAACTAACGCTTTTAGCGGAGAAAATAAGTCCAGAGGCAGAAATATCTATGAACTAGTGAGACAGATGAGTCCTGTTGCGTATCGCTCCTCTGTGGATATAAAAATAGCAGTGAGGACAGCTGGAGACAAGGACAGGAGGAGCAGGGAGGACAGGAGGAGACAAGGACAGGAGGAGAAGGGAGGACAGGAGGAGACGAGGACAGGAGGAGCAGGGAGGTCAGGAGGAGACAAGGACAGGAGGAGAAGGGAGGACAGGAGGAGACGAGGACAGGAGGAGAAGGGAGGACAGGAGGAGACAAGGACAGGAGAAGAAGGGAGGACAGGAGGAGACGAGGACAGGAGGAGCAGGGAGGACAGGAGGAGACAAGGACAGGAGGAGAAGGGAGGACAGGAGGAGACAAGGACAGGAGGAGCAGGGAGGACAGGAGGAGACAAGGACAGGAGGAGCAGGGAGGACAGGAGGAGACGAGGACAAGAGGAGCAGGGAGGACAGGAGGAGACGAGGACAAGAGGAGCAGGGAGGACAGGAGGAGACGAGGACAAGAGGAGCAGTGACGACAGCTGGAGACGAGGACAAGAGGAAATGAGGACAGGAGGAGCAGTGAGGACAGCTGGAGACGAGGACAGGAGGAGAAGGGAGGACAGGAGGAGACAAGGACAGGAGGAGCAGGGAGGACAGGAGGAGACAAGGACAGGAGGAGCAGGGAGGACAGGAGGAGACAAGGACAGGAGGAGAAGGGAGGACAGGAGGAGACGAGGACAGGAGGAGCAGGGAGGACAGGAGGAGATGACAACAGTGTGTGTGTGTGCGTGCGTGTGCGTCCGTGTGTGTGTGTGTCCGTGTGTGTGTGTGTGTCCGTGTGTGTGTGTGTGTGCGTGCGTGTGTGTGTGTCCGTGTGTGTGTGTGTGTGCGTGCGTGTGTGTGTGTCCGCGTGTGCGTGCGTGTGCGTCCGTGTGTGTGTGTGCGTGCGTCCGTGTGTCTGTGCGTGTGTCCGTGTGTGTGCGTGTGTGCGTGTGTCCATGTGTGTGTCTGTGTGTGTGTCCGTGTGTGTGTGTCCATGTGTGTGTGTGTGTGTGTGTGTGTGTCCGTGCGTGCGTGCGTGTGTGTCCGTGTGTGTGCGTGTGTGTGTGTCCATGTGTGTGTGTCCGTGTGTGTGTGTCCGTGTGTGTGTGTCCATGTGTGTGTGTCCGTGTGTGTGTCCATGTGTGTGTGTCCATGTGTGTGTGTCCATGTGTGTGTGTGTGTCCCTGTGTGTGTCCATGTGTGTGTGTGTGTGCGTGTGTGTGTGCGTGTGTGTGTCCGTGTGTGTGTGTGTGTGTGTGCGTGTGTGTGTGTGTGTGTGTGTCCGTGTGTGTGTGTGTGTGTGTCCGTGTGTGTGTGTGCCTGTGCCCGTGTGTGTGCGTCTGTGTCCGTGTGTGTGCATGTGCCCGTGTGTGTGTGTCTGTGTCCGTGTGTGTGTGCGTGTGTGTCCGTGTGTGTGTGCGTGTCCGTGTGTGTCCGTGTGTGTGTGTGTGTCCGTGTGTGTGTCCGTGTGTGTGTGTGTGTCCGTGTGTGTGTCCGTGTGTGTGTCCGTGTGTGTGTGTGTGTGCGTGTGTGTGTGTGTCCGTGTGTGCGTGTGTGTGTAGGAGTTTGGAGATTGTCTGACGCAAAATTGAAATGGAGGTAAAAATTCCATTAATTGCACAGCCTTAACTGTGAGAATGTTGAAGTGCTTCAAGGTGGATCCACAGGTGCTCGGTAAAGAATAAAAAACAAACCTTTGAACAAACGAGTGTGTCCCTGAAGTTCCCTCCTCAGGACTCCTGTCAGAGTGCCCCCTACAGGAGAGGAAATGGAACAGTGTGTGTGAGGCACTTCTGCTTTCTTGTGGCCAGTGAGGAAAAAAACATTAAATCAAACAAATGTAGAAATCCTTCACAGTGAAACTCACTTTTTGGGCCAAGGCTGAACCGAGACTTATGCACCGAGACAAACCTGCTCCTGGGCACAGGATTAAAGCCGGTCTTGTGGGCAGGGTTAAAGCGGACACCACGTTGGTATTTGCTCCTGAAGTTCCAGACACCCCGCTTCCAGCCAATTCGAGTCCAGACACTGCCCTTTGGAGAGGCCCCCTACAGGAAGAGAGAGAATCAACAGGAGCTTGTGCACATTTACACATGTTGACACGGTATTTAAGCACAGCATGTTTGTCTGTCTGAGCACACCCAGGAGGAACACTGGAAACAGAAGAGACATTAGGTATTCATTATTTTATTGATACTTTGCAGAGACACTATACTGAGGGTGTTCAACATGTATCTCTATGGTGTGATGTTCAGCAGTTACCAGATTAGCAAACAAATGTTTTAAGATTGTCTTAAAACTGATAAACAATACATTTTCAGGATTGACTTTTAACAAAAAGGTGAGCCTGACTAACTGTAATTTTATTAGAGTGGGGCACAGACCAGTGCTTACAGTTAGCATCACACCCCCAGAGAATGTTGATGACATCAGGTACAAAAGTGGCAAAAACTGTTGCTATGTCCACCAACTACTGCGCTACTGAGCTACTGTGAACAATCAGGGACTTGGAATAAAAGTCTGAGATTTTGCTTTGATGCATTTGTCCATCCATCTTCTCCTGCTTAATCCAGTTGGGTCACAGGGGCATTTTTCTGCCCAATCCTCATAGCACCTGACTAATCCCAGATATATGTTTTTTTTTTTTTTTACAAAAGTGAATTGGTGAACCTTTAGACATGTATTACATATCTGTAACAGCCCAAACAGAGCAGTCTATGTTAAAGAAATTATGTCAAATCATGCAATATTCTGTTTAAATAAACAATATTCAAGCTATTCATCAAGTTTTTCATTCTGAACTGAATCTGGGCATAAATGTTACACACAGACATGAAGCACTGACCTGAGACCTGGGGACATTCCAGAGGCGCTGAAGCATCGGCTTTGTATTCCCCTTAAACAGAAACTTCCTACGAGTCATCTGCTCCGACAAGACCTCAGAGAACCTGCAGCAGAGGGACAAGAGACACTTCACCTGTCCGTGTGTGTTGACAGGGACATTTCACCTGTCCGTGTGCGAGTTGAGGACACTTCACCTGTCCGTGTGTGTTGACAGGGACACTTCACCTGTCCGTGTGTGAGTTGAGGACACTTCACCTGTCCGTGTGCGAGTTGAGGACACTTCACCTGTCCCTGTGTGAGTTGAGGACACTTCACCTGTCCCTGTGTGAGTTGAGGACACTTCACCTGTCCCTGTGTGAGTTGAGGACACTTCACCTGTCCGTGTGCGAGTTGAGGACACTTCACCTGTCCCTGTGTGAGTTGAGGACACTTCACCTGTCCGTGTGTGAGTTGAGGACACTTCACCTGTCCCTGTGCGAGTTGAGGACACTTCACCTGTCCGTGTGTGAGTTGAGGACACTTCACCTGTCCCTGTGTGAGTTGAGGACACTTCACCTGTCCGTGTGTGAGTTGAGGACACTTCACCTGTCCCTGTGTGAGTTGAGGACACTTCACCTGTCCCTGTGCGAGTTGAGGACACTTCACCTGTCCGTGTGTGAGTTGAGGACACTTCACCTGTCCCTGTGTGAGTTGAGGACACTTCACCTGTCCGTGTGTGAGTTGAGGACACTTCACCTGTCCCTGTGTGAGTTGAGGACACTTCACCTGTCCCTGTGTGAGTTGAGGACACTTCACCTGTCCGTGTGCGAGTTGAGGACACTTCACCTGTCCCTGTGTGAGTTGAGGACACTTCACCTGTCCCTGTGTGAGTTGAGGACACTTCACCTGTCCCTGTGTGAGTTGAGGACACTTCACCTGTCCCTGTGTGAGTTGAGGACACTTCACCTGTCCCTGTGTGAGTTGAGGACACTTCACCTGTCCGTGTGCGAGTTGAGGACACTTCACCTGTCCGTGTGCGAGTTGAGGACACTTCACCTGTCCGTGTGCGAGTTGAGGACACTTCACCTGTCCCTGTGTGAGTTGAGGACACTTCACCTGTCCCTGTGTGAGTTGAGGACACCTCACCTGTCCGTGTGTGAGTTGAGGACACTTCACCTGTCCGTGTGTGAGTTGAGGACACTTCACCTGTCCGTGTGTGAGTTGAGGACACTTCACCTGTCCGTGTGTGAGTTGAGGACACTTCACCTGTCCGTGTGTGAGTTGAGGACACTTCACCTGTCCGTGTGTGAGTTGAGGACACTTCACCTGTCCGTGTGCGAGTTGAGGACACTTCACCTGTCCGTGTGCGAGTTGAGGACACTTCACCTGTCCGTGTGCGAGTTGAGGACACTTCACCTGTCCGTGTGTGTTGACAGGGACATTTCACCTGTTGTGTGTGGACATATCTCACCGGTTATGGAGTGACTGTGTGGTCTTCTGCTCAAGGTATAGTAAGTCCGGCTTCTTCTCCATGTTTTTGCGTCTCAGGCCTCATTCACAGCGAGGACAGATCAAAGTAAGCCAGAACCAAAAATCTAAATATAAAACCAAAGAAAGCACTGAGAGACTGAGGGACTGAATAAACCTAAAACATGCACCATACAATCTTCCAGCTACGATAGTTGCACAAGCCTAGCAACAAGATCACAGAGATGAGTCCCGGGGCACACTGATGGGCCCACTGCTCCTGAGCGCGTCCCGGATGGGTCAAATGCAGAAGACAAATTTCTCTACAGGGACAGTAAAAGCATTCCTTCATCTGAGTGACTAGGACTGAGCAGAGCACTGAGCCAGTACTAAACCAGGGGGGATTCAGACCGAGAACCCAGGCCTAACCCCGGTGCCAGGCACGGGGGAGGGACACATTACCACTGCTGTGGTCTGCTTTGGCGCTCTGCACAAGTTTCACAGTTATAACAGATCTTTCTGCAAATTCTGAATGAATTCTGACAGTCACTGAGTGCACTTAACAGTAAAAATGTGGGTCTAACAACCACTGAGCAAAACACAAGAAACAAATGTTTCTGATGCTTCTGGTCCAAATCCACGGGTCCTTTTCGGTCTGACGGTCAAGGACGAGGCTGGGCAAATGTAGGGCTTTTTGTGTCTTTTTGTCCAATAATTATCTCCGTATTCACCCAGATTCAATATTACTTGTAGACTTACACGTGGCTACATGAAAATAAATGGGGTAATGGCTGTAGACTCACCTTCAGCAGAAGTCAAAGAAGTTCACTGTTAGCTTTGCGTTAGCCTCACCGTTAGCCGTTAGCCGTTAGCCGTTAGCCGTTAGCCGCGCTTCTTTCCGCTGTTTTTGTTATCCAAACTTTTCCTCCAAACTGTCCCCGAGGCCGATCAAACAAACCCGCTTCAGTATTAAACCCTCTGAGATGTGTGAGGACCAGAATAAATCAAAAATAACCCCGAATAGTTCGTTTTTTAGAGCTAAAGATGCTAAAGTGAGGAAGGCTTGTGTTTTCCGCAGCAGCAGCTGTGAGCTCCTCCGCGGCCGGGAGGGAAACTGAAATATGATCAAGGTAAAAGACATTTCATTTACATAGCAATGAATATTATTGTTTTCTTCAGTAGCTATAATATGGCGTGTAACAGAAACTAGAGGTGAGAAGTAAGTTACACTTACTTGAATTGTAAAATGAGTGTGAAATTTCGGATCAAAAGTGTAAAGCAAAACGTTATAGACCCTAGTGGTTCGGTTCATATATATATGGCTGCACAGGAGCCTTGAGCACCTGAGCAATAGAGGCCCAGATCTACCACACCAGACAAGACCCAAGGTGTAGGCTGTGCAAAGAAGTGCCTGAGACAGTCCAGCACATAACTGCAGGGTGTAAGATGCTGCAGGGAAACATGGAGCGACATAACCAAGTAGCGGCATAGTGTACAGAAACATCTGTGCAGAGTACGGGCTGGAAACCCCAGGATCAAGGTGGGAAACGCCTCCAAAGGTGGTGGAGAATGAGCCAAGATCCTGTGGGACTTCCAAATACAGACTGACAGAATGGTGATGAACCAACCAGACATCGTGGTTCTGGATAAGCGAGAGAACAAAGCCGTGGTGGTGGACATTGCAATACCGAGCGATGGCAATGTCAGGAAAAAGGAACACGAGAAACTAGAGAAATACCAGGGGCTCAAGGAAGAGCTGGAGAGGCCTGAAGGTGAAAGCATCGGTGGTGCCTGTGGTGATCGGAGCACTCGGGGCCGTGACCCCCAAACTGGATGAGTGGTTGCAGCAGATCCCAGAAAGGACAACAGACATCTGAGTCCAGAAAAGTGCAGTACTGGAACAGCAAAGATACTGAAGAACTCTCAAGCTCCCAGGCCTCTGGTAGAACCCGAGCTGATGAGGGTGAGAGACCAACCACCGTGGAAGGTGAGAAATGTGTTTTTTTGTTTTATATATATAAAACATAGTTAATATGAACGTTATTAAACGTCCTGCTAAATTGTGGACTAGCGCCATCTCCTGGTGCCCGCCGTACCTGCGTCCTCCGCATTGTACCGGAGAACTGGAGACGAGGTAACATGGCTGTGAAGTTACGTGGACAAAAATATTAATTCGCTCATGTGTAGCCAATTTAATGCTAAGCTGGTAATTGTATGTTGTATTGCTTGCAATTTATGTTTGTTTGGCCATGATCGACTGAAGTTAGTTTGATTTTGATTGTATTGTTTATTTGATAGGGACAGATACAACAAACAGATTAACATCTGATGCAGGTACCACAGTGTTTTAGCCAAAGGCTAATTCGCAACACCAGTCCCTGGGAGGACTTTTAAACAGATTTCAGTAAGTAAAAAGAAAATAAAATGTATTGATAATGGTTTATCAATACTGAGAATAGAAGAAATGGATAAGCTAAGACAACAATATCACATTATACACAGGCACATAAAACACACTTGCACTGTCATTCCCCTCACAAACACACACACACATACATGCAGTCACACATGATCACACTGCTGCTGCTGAATAAACCAGGACTTAGTCTGTTTCTTAAAGGTGGAGAGTCTGGTTATAGTTTTTATATGAGCAGGTAAAGAGTTCCAAAGGTTTGCTCCTTTCACTGAAAATACAGTCTGTGCAAATGAGGTCTTGCAAAAGGGAACTCTGCAGTCCCCATGTGTGGTGGGGAACTCTGCAGTCCCCATGTGTGGTGGGGAACTCTGCAGTCCCCATGTGTGGTGGCTCTTGTGGACCTTGTGGAGAGTCTATTTACACATCTGCTGAGAGGTTCAGGTGCAAGTCTTTTCAAGCATTTAAATACAAGCTTTACATTGCTAAAATTGCAAAAAGTTTGCAGTATAATTGATTTTACCGTGTTTTTCTTTTTAAGAGCTTAGCTTTGCTAGTGGCTAACAAATGACTGTTTTTCTGCAGATGAGAGAGCGCACATGGATAAACTGCTGTCACACCAAACTCCAGCAGCTTCTGTGGGTCATTGAGATAGACGAGAAGGCAAGACACACCGGTCACACACACACACACACACACACACACACAGAGACACACACACACACACACACACATATATATATATATATATATATATATATATATCTCCTTGCCTTGACAAACTTTGACAAACGGTGTCCGACTGCCAGATCCTTGTGCGATCAGTGAGTAAAACTTTAGTCCACCAGTAGAATATTGATTCTACAACCACACACAGAACAATCAGACATTTTGGTGTTGGAAATGTTTTATCTCTGTCTTCTTCTGTCCATGTTCAGAATGAATTGGAAAGAATAGGGAACAATGCCACTTCCGTTGCCAAAATGCATGGACAGCTTTTTTTTTTTTTTTTATCACTTCAGCCCTAAGCTCGGCTCTACAGGTCCATGCTTTGAGTTTCTTGTGACTCTGCCATTTTGAGGACGATTGGCTATTCAGATCTGTTAATGATTTAAAAGACTGAATATTTTTAATTTGCCAGCAGGCTTAACTTTTCATATTTCTGAAAGCCAGAATAATTTTCACACAATACTGCAGTGAGGGTCCCATTGTCGCACTCTAATATTATAATAATAATATAGTATGTGAACGGCCCCTTGTTTCTTAGCTCCAAAAAAGTAGGAACGCACACACACACACACACACACACACACACACACACACACACACACACACACAGCAAAGATACTGTGCAGAAGCTCCCAGGCCTCTGGTAGAGGACCTGACCTGATGAGGGTGAGAGACCAACCACTGTGGAATATATATATAATAGAAAAAAATATGATGTGCTCTGACTAATGTGCAGATGTAGCTAAATCACTCATGTCAATGTAATAAACACACAAAACTTTGATTTAACTTTAGTTTGTGATTTTATTTTTTAATTATTTTTATTTTAAGAACAGATACAAGGTGGCGTCTGGTATCTCCAGTGGTCTGCCATCCAAGTCTTGACCAGGCCCTGCCGTGCTGAGCAAAAGAGACAAGGTTAGATCAGGCTTCGATGTGGAGGTTTGGCTGCACCATTGAGAAGTTCTTTTTTCTGATTCGTAGCAGTGACGTTTACATGCAGTGTACTTACTCAATAAGGATCTGTCTGTTCCTCTATAATCTCCATAAAGTTAGAGTGACCAGACGTCCCTAATTACCCAAGACAGTCCCAGGTTTGAGCCCTGTGTCTCCTGTCCCAGCAGATTTATACAAAACCAGTGATTTCTACCAGTTTTATATAAGAAATGTCCCAGTTGCCCCCATTTCTGACCAGTTTGATCCCCACCAACAGAGGGGGAATATGTTGTCATTTCTTTAGCTAAATGATAGAAGCCGTGCTGGAAAATGACCATAAGACACAACAAATTCCAACAATGTTACGTCTCTTTTCACAGTTTTATTAATGCCAATCATTCCATCCCAGGTGTGTTCCAGTTTGTAATCCTGAAAGTCTGGTCACCCTACATGAAGTGCATACAGAGTTCAGTTGGCTTTGGTTTTGCTTCCGTTTTCCTCTTATTAAAGCATTAGGCCTGTGTCCCGCGTGTGCCCTGTCCACGGGTCTTCTTGGTCTTATTCAGGCGTCCACAGAGCGCAGGCCACAGGCTGCAGAATAACACTGCACTGTTCCAGACCGTGTCATGAGGCGCAGTCCCGCTGTCCTCCGCCCGGCGGCGCACACATGATTCATTTCTGAGGAGCACTTTTATTTTCTATTATTTTTAGCGCGTGCTGGAGTTGCCTCACTTCCTGTTATGTCTGGCGTCTGGGCGCGTGACCCGAGCGTCTGAGACATGCACGCGCTGCAGACACACGCGCACGCACACGCATATACGCACACACATGCACAGAGATACAGACGCACACACGCACACGCGCGCACGGAGACACAGACACGGAGACAGAGCGGAGCCAGAGCCGGAGCCCACAGCGGTCTGACGCACCAGCTCTGCCCGGACACGAGCGCTCATCCCCGGCACAGACAGCCGCTCTTCCCGCGGGCTCAGGTACGGTCCGTGACAACTGTTGATCCGGCTCGAGTTTAGTCCCGGCGCAGACCCGGGAGCGGCATTTTACGGTCCGTGTGCATTTCCATCCGAACACAGGGACCGGAGAGTCTGTGGGTTTACCTCGGTTAGCCTCGTGTCACCCGCTGTAAACTTGCTGTGGTTCTGGTTCAGATCTGCTAAGGGTCAGACAGCCTATTTAACTAAAGCTCAGGTTTGGATTGGTCCTGGTTTAGCCTTGGTCCAGAACTGGACCTGGTTTAGTCCTGGTTTAGTCCTGGAGTGCTGTTACGTAGTCCACATGTATTTCACATGTATTTCACATGTATTTCATGTGTATTTCACATGTATTTCACATGTATTCCACATGTATTTCATGTGTATTTCACATGTATTCCACATGTATTCCACATGTATTTCATGTGTATTCCACATGTATTCCACATGTATTCCACATGTATTCCACATGTATTCCACATGTATTTCACATGTATTCCACATGTATTCCACATGTGTTTCACATGTATTCCACATGTATTTAGTATGTTCCTGGTGGGGAGGAGCAGAGCCTCTGGGGTCTCACCTCACTAAGAGAGAGCTGTGGTTCAATTCCTGTTACTGGCTTTTTGGAACTGTTGTGCCCTTAAGCAAGACACTTCAGCATCATTGCCTATTGCGTTATTGAATGTGTTACTGGTACTGTTCAGAGTGGCTGTAGGTGCAGATTGGCAGCCATGTGTGTGTCAGTCTGCCCCATGGCGGCTGTGGTACAGGAGTGTGTGTGTCCAGCTCATGATGGTTGTTTGTTTCAGAGGAGATCATGTCTCTGTCGGATGCCGCTCCTACCTCAGACCTCGGCTTTAGTCCTGGCTCTGGGTTTAGTCCTGGTTCTGGGTCAGGTCCTGGCACTGGGTTTAGTCCCGGCTCTGGATCCAGTCCGGGTCTTGGGTCAGACCCGGTCCACAGCGCGGTCCACAGCCTGCTGCGCCTGTGCCAGCCTGGGGAGAGCGAGGGGTTTGCACGGCGGGCCATCGAGAGCTTGGTGCGTAAACTGAGAGAGCGGAGAGAGGAACTGGACGCACTGGTCACTGCCGTCACCACCAGGGGGCGCCAGCCTGGACTCTGCGTGACCATACAGAGGACCCTGGATGGAAGGTTGCAGGTATGAACCCCGCCTCAGAATGAGATTAGGGTGGTTTGATTTGTCTCAGACAGATCTGCTGCTATGACTTAAAACCAGCATCACATGGTTCAGTTCTCATTTAGTCCTAGCCCGGTCCTGGTTTCAGCCCAGTTTAGTCCTGAGGTAGCCTTGATTTGGTCATGGTCTAGTCCTTGTTTAGTCGTCGTTTGGCTTTGTTCTAGTTCCAGTTCAGTTCCAATTCTGTCCTGGTTTAGCCATGGTTCAATCTTGGTTTAGTCCTTGTCTGGTCCTGGTTTAGTCCTGGTGTGAGTCTGATGTAGACTTGGTTTGGTCTTGTTCCAGTCCTGGTTTAGTCTTAGTTTGGTCCTGGTTTAGTTCCAGGTTCATTTTCATTTGTGTTTACACACCTTTAATGTCACATGTCCTCCCCGTCTGTCAGATGCCCTCCCCATGTGTCAGATGCCCTCCCTGTGGCTCTGTGTGGTCGTATGTAGAAAACCTGCTGCAGTTTAGACCTCTATCAGGTGTGTTAGTTCTATTATTTGATGAATGACAGTTGAGGTCGGAACTTATGATGTGCACTATTTGGGAAGATAAAACCTCTTCAGATCAGACTGATTCAACTGAACCCTTAGCCTCAATGGAAGTGCAGCTAATGATGCTTCTGACTGTGACCATCAGGGGGCGCCAGACGCCTACCCACACTTTTACATCAACTGTTTGTGAGATGTGGTTAAAAAGTAGACTGAAAGAATATAGCCGCAAGCGGCAATGATCGGCCCTTGCATACGCCTATGCTGCACCATGCAAACACCGCGCCGTGCAAATGCAATGCCCCACACTAACCCTAATAGTATTATATTAAGATCACGTATTAGTGATTCAAATTTCCCAGGCCACCACATCCTCCATCAGAAAAATTACATAGTGCACCTTTAAATGATTTTTGAGGAGTCTTTGCGCCCCTGGTGGCCAACAGTGAAAAATTCCCCATGTCCGTAATGTATTTTTTTGCTCGTGGTCATGCACAGAATTTAATTCCCAAATTTGGTACAAATCCGATAATGTTGATGTTTCATGTCTAGGGGGCGCTATAGTGTAATTTTCCATGTGCTTTATAGTGTTTTATATTCAGGCCGAGATCAGCATCAGTGACTCAAATTTCAGCTCGATCGGACTAAGTCTGTGCCAACAGAAAAAATCTTCTCATTGAATATATATTATAATATATAAATTTTTGATTGAAATTTGGAGCTTCGCCGAACATAAGCTGTAACAGTTATTCAAAAAAATGGAGGTACGTTTGAAGTAGGGCTGGGCGGTAAACCGTTTGAACCGGTATACCGGTAATTTTTATTTTTATGATATGAATCTTTTATTTACCGCCATACCGTGTGCGCGCATATGTCGGCAACACAGAGCGGCGGAACGTCGCACAGCGGTAGATTGAGCGGGGGCTGTTTTTCAGTGTTACACCAAACAAGCCGACTCTGCAGGAGAGCGGTAGTGGCAGAGACTAGGGTGGTAAGGACAGCGAGTTGAGCGGTGAGCATGGACGAAGAAAATGACACAGACACAGAACTCATTCCGAAAAAGGAGCCGTGTCTGTTGTTTGGAAATACTTCGGTTTTAAAAAATCTGACGCGGATCAAACACGCATCATCTGTAAGTGTTGTCGAGCTCATGTTTTAGCTGCAGGAGGCAACACGAGCAACTTGCTTCACCACCTCCGCCGCAATCATATCCTGGAATACGAAGATTGCATGAAAGTAAAATCTGCATCTTCTCCCCAATCTCTGTGTAACGTTGGCCCTGCAGCACAAAACACTACACAGACGTCCCTGGAGGCGCGTTTGCTAAAGGGACCGTCTGTGTAGTGTTTTGTGACACGGCTCCCTTTTTCGGAGAGCGGGAGTGCGCGGAGCCCCGCTCTTCACCTTTTCGCCCGCGCACCCGCGCTCTCCGCTCTCTCGCTCGGGCGCGGCTTCGCGCACTCCGTCTAAAGGGACCGTCTATGACAAGAAAAGCAAACGTTGGAATGATATTACCAACTCTATTACAGTTTTGAGTGCCTGGCACTCAATTCTTTTGTGGGATCATTCAAACCAGGGTAATTAACTGCAGTAAGTATTCTCTAAACAATTAGGAATTGGGGTTAACACGTAAACATCCACAAAAAAAAATACAGTTAAATACCGTGATACCGTGATAATTAAAAAAAATACCGTGATATCAATTTTTGGTCATACCGCCCAGCTCTAGTTTGAAGCCGCACTTCTCTAGATGATGTACGGTGATTTTCAGCACTTCTCTAGATGATGTACGGTGATTTTCAGCTCTTCTCTAGATGATGTACGGTGATTTTCAGCACTTCTCTAGATGATGTACAGTGATTTTTAGCACTTCTCTAGATGATGTACGGTGATTTTCAGCACTTCTCTAGATGATGTACGGTGATTTTCAGCCCTGTGGGTGAAGCACCTTCAGAGGAGTTCGTTCAAACGCAACATGAGCCAAAATGTGGACTCTGCATTTTGAATTTGTAGGGGGCGCTAATGCACCAAATTGAATTTTTTTCACATTCAGTCGCTTTAGAGCAGAGAGTTTAAAAACTGTGTCAAATTTAATCAAAATCAGAGTTTGTTTGAGCAAATAGCAGCAATTTGTAAATATCCAAAACTTGTGTTCATTATTTGTGGCTTCACTGCTCAGAGACGTCAGACGGATTTAGGAGCTGTGGAAAACTTTTGATGTTCTCGTCCTGGAGATAATGTGGACCAAATCTGAGGCCATTCGGACGAGCGCCCACAGAGGAGTGCGTTTCAGCTTCACAAACTTTAATCCAAGATGGCCGCCCCCTGGTGTGTCAGGGGGCGTGGCCATAATAATATTTTTATACGCCCGTTCTAATACGGGATGTATTATGGTATGGCGCTGTCCGTCCGTCTGTCTGTCTGTGGACACTTTGAAGCTTTGTCTTCATGAAGAGGCAAAACATGTGGGGCATGCGCCGATATATATATAAGGTATACTGTATTTGTGTATTTTATTGTATATTTTTGTATCGATCCATGCTGTAGGTCAGTGGTATCAATTTTATGTGACTTCAGGTCACATAAAAGTACGGGCGTATTTTGCCCCGCTGGCGGCGCTCTTGTTTACTTGTCATGATCGACTTCTGTGTTAAATTTCATGATTCTGCGTGATTTTTTTTTTGGTGTCATTCGTATTCCCTAATGTATTTTTGTGTCGTTAGGGGGCGCTGACGAGACATTTTATTTATTTATTGAAAATGGAAATAGCCAAAAGTTAGAGAGGCAGATTTTTTAACATGTGGCCAAATTTCGTGAGTTTTCGACATTGTTCACTGGGTGAAAAATGGGTGAGTGCGTTAGGAGAGAAAGAAAAAGAAGAAGAAGAAGAATATTCTGATACGAGAACAATGTTCCGCTTTTTTTTGGCCGACAAACTCTACATTTTCAGAAACCTCTGGTGCAGCTACGTCATGGCGAGCGTCCCTGGTCAGTACGGGCGAGTCACGTCGTGTCATTTTAGTTCCCGCCCCCTGTGAGCATCATTATGTGATACTAATAGGCCCTTCACCAGCCTCTGGCGCTCGGGCCTAACCAGGATGCTTTTTTCTTTTCTTTTGTTTGGTTTTTGTTTGTTTCTTACACTGAATTTTCTGTGTCCTTACTGTGAGCGGCTTACATCTCCACAAACCTGACTCTTATTTGGCTTGGAGATGGGTTGCCTGCCTGTTTCCATGGAAACTGTTGTTTCTTTTGCTATAATATTCTACAGTATGGCATAAAATGTCTCCGTCTCCATGGAGAAACGTATGGTTTTAACTCTCATGCAGGTGACAAAGCTTCCTCCAGAAAGTTACTTACTGAACCTTTAAGGTTATGTGTAAACCTAGTCCTCAGTTCAGTCCTGGTTCAGACCTAGTTTAGTCCTGGTTCAGTCCTCAGTTCAGTCCTGGTTCAGACCTGGTTCAGACCTGGTTCAGACCTGGTTCAGACCTGGTTTAGTCCTGGTTCAGTCCTGGTTTAGTCCTGGTCTCTGTCTGGGCCTTGTTTTGTCTGGGACACAGGAAAGAGGCGGGGCTCTGAGTGCAGCTGTCTCACTTTTTGGCTTTAGGATTTTTGCCTTTTCTGTTTTGTTTTCTGTTTCTGTGATTTGGTATTTTCAGTAACTGTTTTTTCTCTGATAATTTCCATCAGAGACAAGGTCCATGATCTCACTGTATTTCCCCAATCCACCACAACATCTGGGAGGGCATCTGACAGACCACAACATCTGCACATTTACTGCAGACATTTGACCTGCCTTCATCTCAGTCCAACACTACAGGGATACAGGAGGATGGGAGGGCATCTGACAGGGATACAGGAGGATGGGAGGGCATCTGACACAGACTCAGATGCCCTCCCCAACCTTTAATTAGCATGACATTTCATGAGTTGAAAAGTGGAGTCATTTATAGTTAATTTTAAGGCAAAGACTAATATCCATATTGGTTATATTCTCTTAAAATAAAAACACCCTTTCTCCCTCTCTTCTCCCTCTCTCCTCCCTCCCTCTCTCTCCTCTCTCTTCTCCCTTCCTCCTTCTGTTCCCTCTCTCCTCCCTCTCTCTCTTCTCCCTTCCTCCTTCTGTTCCCTCTCTCTCCTCCCTCCCTCTCCTCTCTCTTCTCCTTTCCTCCGTCTGTTCCCTCTCTCCTCCCTCTCTCTCTTCTCCCTTCCTCCTTCTGTTCCCTCTCTCTCCTCCCTCCCTCTCTCTCTTCTCCCTTCCTCCTTCTGTTCCCTCTCTCTCCTCCCTCTCTCTCTTCTCCCTTCCTCCTTCTGTTCCCTCTCTCTCCTCCCTCTCTCTCTCTTCTCCCTTCCTCCTTCTGTTCTCTCTCTCCTCCCTCTCCTCTCTCTTCTCCCTTTCTCCTTCTGTTCTCTCTCTCCTCCCTCTCCTCTCTCTTCTCCCTTCCTCCTTCTGTACTCTCTCTCCTCCCTCCCTCTCTCCTCTCTTCTCCCTTCCTCCTTCTGTACTCTCTCCTCCCTCCCTCTCCTCTCTCTTCTCCCTTCCTCCTTCTCTTCTCTCTCTCCTCCCTCTCCTCTCTCTTCTCCCTTCCTCCTTCTGTTCTCTCTCCTCCCTCCCTCTCCTCTCTCTTCTCCCTTCCTCCTTCTGTTCTCTCTCTCCTCCCTCTCCTCTCTCTTCTCCCTTTCTCCTTCTGTTCTCTCTCTCCTCCCTCTCCTCTCTCTTCTCCCTTCCTCCTTCTGTTCTCTCTCCTCCCTCCCTCTCTCTCTTCTCCCTTCCTCCTTCTGTACTCTCTCTACTCCCTCCCTCTCTCCTCTCTTCTCCCTTCCTTCTTCTCTTCCCTCTCTCTTGTGTTTAGTCTCGATGATGCAGCCTTGGCCTCAGAACTCACTGGTCTCTCCTTTTAATCTCTATTTTTGATTTTTGAGTATTTCACATTTAAAGGTTGTGAGACTCCATCGGGTGCTCGAGGGCTCATGGGAGTTTGCCCAACCAGTCCACATGTGTTTTGTGGACCTGGAGAAGGCATTCGACCGTGTCCCTCGTGGTGCCCTGTGGGGGGTGCTCCGGGAGTATGGGGTCTGGGGCCCTTTGCTAAGGGCTGTCCGGTCCCTGTATGACCGGAGCAGGAGCTGTGGTGCCGGCAGTAAGTCAGACCTGTTCCCGGTGCATGTTGGACTCCAGGGCTGCCCTTTGTCACCGGTTCTGTTCATTGTATTTATGGACAGAATTTCTAGGTGCAGCCAGGGGCCGGAGGGGGTCCAGTTCGGGGACCACAGGATCTCATCTCTGCTTTTTGCGGATGATGTTGTCCTGTTGGCTCCATCGAACCAGGACCTGCAGCACTGGGGCGGTTTGCAGCCGAGTGTGAAGCGGCCGGGATGAGAATCAGCTGTTCCAAATCCGAGGCCATGGTTCTGGACCGGAAAAAGGTGGATTGCCCTCTCCGGGTGGGTGGGGAGTCTCTGCCTCAAGTGGAGGAGTTCAAGTATCTCGGGGTCTTGTTCACAGTGAGGGGAGGATGGAGCGTGAGATTGACAGGTGGATCGGTGCAGCGTCGGCAGTGATGCGGTCGCTGTATCGGACCGTTGTGGTGAAGAGGAGCTGAGCCGAAAGGCGAAGCTCTTGATTTACCTCAGTCACGTTCCTCCCCTCACCTGTGGTCATGAGCTCTGGGTAATGACCGAAAGAACGAGATCGCGGATACAAGCGGCCGAAATGAGTTTCCTCCGCAGAGTGGCCGGGCGCTCCCTTAGAGATAGGGGGAGGAGCTCGGTCACACGGGAGGAGCTCGGAGTAGAGTCGCTGCTCCTCCACGTCGAGAGGAGCCAGCTGAGGTGACTCGGGCATCTGGTCCGGATGCCTCCTGGACGCCTCCCTCGGGAGGTGTTCCGGGCATGTCCCACCGGCAGGAGGCCCCGGGGAAGACCCAGGACACACTGGAGGGACTATGTCTCTGGGCCTGGGAATGACTCGGGGTCCAGGAGGAGCTGGAGGAAGTGTCTGGGGAGAGGAAGCTTGGGAGCTCCTGCTTAGACTGCTGCCCCCGCAACCCGGCCCCGGATAAGTGGAAGAAGATGGATGGATGGATGGAGGTTGTGAGACTCTACAGAATGACTCCCACTACTATTCCCACTCTTTCTTACACTCAGATCAGCCGCCTCTATGTTTCTCTGCACTTGAGCTTGGGAGCACTTAAATGTGCTGTTAAAGAATAATATAAATTGCATATTACATGTAGTTTGTCTGTGTGTGTGTTGCCGTAGTGACAGTGACAGCAGCTTCTGGGCATGTGCAGATCACGTTCAGATGCCCGTCCAGCTCTGATTCAAACTGGGACACCTCTCTCTTTGTCTTGGTGCAGGTGGCAGGGCGGAAAGGCTTCCCTCACGTGATCTACGCACGTCTGTGGCGATGGCCCGACCTGCACAAAAACGAGCTCAAACACGCCGCCTTCTGTCGCTACGCCTTCGACCTCAAGTACGACAGCGTCTGCGTCAACCCCTACCACTACGACAGAGTGCCCGCGCCCACAGGTATCACAGGTACTACCCCTCCCACAGAGTGCCCGCGCCCACAGGTATCACAGGTACTACCCCTCCCACAGAGTGCCCGCGCCCACAGGTATCACAGGTACTACCCCTCCCACAGAGTGCCCGCGCCCACAGGTATCACAGGTACTACCCCTCCCACAGAGTGCCCGCGCCCACAGGTATCACAGGTACTACCCCTCCCACAGAGTGCCAGCCCACAGGTATCACAGGTACTACCCCTCCCACAGAGTGCCCGCGTCCACAGGTATCACAGGTACTACCCCTCCCACAGAGTGCCCGTGTCGATGGGTATCACAGGTACTACCCCTCCCACAGAGTGCCCGCGCCCACAGGTATCACAGGTACTACCCCTCCCACAGAGTGCCCGCGCCCACAGGTATCACAGGTACTACCCCTCCCACAGAATGCCCACGCCCACAGGTATCACAGGTACTACCCCTCCCACAGAGTGCCCGCGTCCACAGGTATCACAGGTACTACCCCTCCCACAGAGTGCCCACGCCCACAGGTATCACAGGTACTACCCCTCCCACAGAATGCCCGCGCCCACAGGTATCACAGGTACTACCCCTCCCACAGAGTGCCCGCGCCCACAGGTATCACAGGTACTACCCCTCCCACAGAGTGCCCGCGCCCACAGGTATCACAGGTACTACCCCTCCCACAGAGTGCCCGCGCCCACAGGTATCACAGGTACTACCCCTCCCACAGAGTGCCCGCGCCCACAGGTATCACAGGTACTACCCCTCCCACAGAGTGCCCGTGTCCACAGGTATCACAGGTACTACCCCTCCCACAGAGTGCCCGCGCACACACGTATCACAGGTACTACCCCTCCCACAGAGTGCCCACGCCCACAGGTATCACAGGTACTACCCCTCCCACAGAGTGCCCGCGCCCACAGGTATCACAGGTACTACCCCTCCCACAGAGTGCCCACGCCCACAGGTATCACAGGTACTACCCCTCCCACAGAGTGCCCGTGTCCACAGGTATCACAGGTACTACCCCTCCCACAGAGTGCCCGCGCCCACAGGTATCACAGGTACTACCCCTCCCACAGAGTGCCCGCGCCCACAGGTATCACAGGTACTACCCCTCCCACAGAATACTGGGTTATTTCCTATGTCAGTGTTATTAGTGTCAAATATGAACAGTTTGTAAAATAAAGCGTTAGAACGTAGGATGCACAGATCCAACTATTTCAGCTTCAATACCAATATCAATACTACAACTTGAAATATCTGCCGATGTCCGATATGAATCGATACCAGAGAGATCCAATAGTCTTATGCAACTGTTATATATCATCCAGGTAACTACAGAACAGTTTTGTATGAAGAAAAGTCCAAATATTATGAGACGTTCTAGACCAAAATCAGCCTGGAAATCATGGACTGTATAAAGGAGTGGACTAAGCAAGTGTGACGTCACCCACAGCGTTCAGCTCCAGTCAAATGAAGCTCACAGAAGCTAGCAGGGGTGAATTTGGAGCCAGGCTCCATATTAGAAATAGGATATTTTAACAGACATAAAAGTGAAATAAAAACCCAGGCTCATGTAAAACCCAGGCTCATGTAAAACCCAGGCTCATGTAGAGCAGGCTAATAGGAACAACAGCAGCAGGTACAGAGAGAGGGGCCACAGTATTCCAATGTAAGTCAATGGGAGCCAGCTTCAGTAGGAGCCAGAAGAACCTCCATGTGAATTTCCTATTTGGAAGCTAGTGCGTTAGCTACGTCCATTTATATATACAGTCTATGCTGTAACTTGTTTTCCAGCATCCAGTTAAAGGCCCAACCAGGATATGGACTTTTATTATAAAACCAAAACAGCAAATTTTTCAGAATCTGCGTTGATATTCGATACCAGAATCGGTGCACTGGGCATCCGTGTAATACAATGCAATAAAGGTTATAAAGAGTTATAAGTGGCATAAAATGTCCACTCTACCTTGGTGTGGGTCTGAGCAGTTAGAGGCCACATTTAGAGGACTTTTTGCCATAAAAAAGATATATTTTGTTTCACATAGTTGGTTGTTATGGCAACAGTTCTAATTGTTCCTCAATCTGATCCCCATGGATGAACTGTTCCAAACAATTGTGATGCCCTTCCCCCAACCCGCACTCAAACATGTTCTTACGCTCCACTAGGGGGCGCACCAAAGGTTGGGGTCTGACACCATGCCTGTTCTCTTTCAGGTCCTCAGACAACCATAAAGGAGGAGCTGGTGCAGGACTGTCTTCACTTGGACCTAACTCCGCCCCCAGACCCCTACCAGGCCCGTCCCCTCTCCATGTATCCCAGCATGCACTTGTCCCCTGCAGGTGAGTATCTGACCCCTCCTGACCGCATCCTCCGAGCACAGGTGTGACTCTGCCTTTCTCCTCCAGGGGGCGCCGGCTGCAGTCCTGGAATTGAGGTCCAGGGTCTAATCCACATGAGTCCAGGCCAGAGCCCCCCTGCCCCCCATGCCCCGAGTCCAGACTACAGTAGCCCTGGACCTGAAACCGGACCAGATACTGGACCTGAGACCAATTCCCACACCGGACAGACCAACACAGGTCTAACTGAAGTTCAGACTTGAGATCAGCTCAGGTTCAGTTTAAAGAGGGGGTATCGTAGAAAGCTATACCTCATCAAAAATGCCTGAAGAGGTTTTAGATGTCATCCATGCATGTTTGCGTAATCTAGCAATCTCTCCCGGGCCCACCCCCACATGACAATTCTCCTTAAATATACCAAAACATGATGCAACACTGTACACAGCAACTTGACAAACCTGATGTGATGTGCAGTAGTTTCATTAGCAGGACACACGCTGATTGTGTTGTGATAATGCTCTGAAAATAAAAAATGTATAAAACATTACTTAATCCGTTGTCTTGTCTTTTGGTCCTTGTTTTCTTTACAGAATCCTGGTCGAGTGTTAGCCCTTCCGCCTACAGCCCAATTGGTCCACAGCCTCAAAGTGGGAGGGGCCCATTTCCGTTACATCACCACCCGCCAGCCAATAACCACTACTGTAAGCGATGATGTCATTCTTTTATAACGCAGGTTTAGGTTTAAGACTCACTTTATCGGAACATCTGTTTCAGGGTCACATCAGCAGAACAGCGCCCCCTATCCACCGCCTGTGTCGAGCCACCCAGGTACTGACTCAAGTCCTTTAGGCCTGGTTTGACCTGGTTTAGGCAGGACCCTTTTATACAATCGTGACGTTGGTTCTCTGGTTCAGGGCTGGACTTCTGGTGCTCCATCTCATACCTGGAGCAGGACGTGAGGGTGGGGGAGGTGTTCAAAGCTCCAGCAGGTTTTCCCGTCATCACTGTGGACGGATACATGGACCCCTCCGGAGGGGACCGCTTCTGCCTGGGCCGACTGAGCAACGTCCAGCGCACCGAGGCCAGCCACAGAGCCAGGTACGGTCCTGTCACTGAGACAGGTACGGTCCTGTCGCTGAGACAGGTACGGTCCTGTCACTGAGACAGGTACGGTCCTGCCACAGAGACAGGTACGGTCCTGTTACAGAGCCAGGTACGGTCCTGTCACAGAGCCAGGTACGGTCCTGTCGCTGAGACAGGTACGGTCCTGTCACAGAGCCAGGTACGGTCCTGTCGCTGAGACAGGTACGGTCCTGTCACAGAGACAGGTACGGTCCTGTCGCTGAGACAGGTACGGTCCTGTCACAGAGACAGGTACGGTCCTGTCACAGAGACAGGTACGGTCCTGTCACTGAGACAGGTACGGTCCTGTCACAGAGACAGGTACGGTCCTGTCACAGAGACAGGTACGGTCCTGTCACAGAGACAGGTACGGTCCTGTCACAGAGCCGGGTACGGTCCTGTCACAGAGACGGGTACGGTCCTGTCACAGAGACAGGTACGGTTCTGTCACAGAGACAGGTACGGTCCTGTCACAGAGACAGGTACGGTCCTGTCACAGAGACAGGTACGGTCCTGTCACAGAGCCAGGTACGGTCCTGTCACAGAGACAGGTACGGTCCTGTCACAGAGCCAGGTACGGTCCTGTCACAGAGACAGGTACGGTCCTGTCACAGAGACAGGTACGGTCCTGTCACAGAGACAGGTATGGTCCTGTTGCTGAGACAGGTACGGTCCTGTCACAGAGACAGGTACGGTTCTGTCACAGAGCCAGGTACGGTCCTGTCACAGAGCCAGGTACGGTCCTGTCACAGAGCCAGGTACGGTCCTGTCACAGAGCCAGGTACGGTCCTGTCACAGAGACAGGTACGGTTCTGTCACAGAGCCAGGTACGGTCCTGTCACAGAGACAGGTACGGTCCTGTCACAGAGCCAGGTACGGTCCTGTCACTGAGACAGGTACGGTCCTGTCACAGAGCCAGGTACGGTCCTGTCACAGAGCCAGGTACGGTCCTGTCGCTGAGACAGGTACGGTCCTGTCACAGAGCCAGGTACGGTCCTGTCACAGAGCCAGGTACGGTCCTGTCACTGAGACAGGTACGGTCCTGTCACAGAGCCAGGTACGGTCCTGTCACAGAGCCAGGTACGGTCCTGTCACAGAGCCAGGTACGGTCCTGTCACAGAAACAGGTACGGTCCTGTCGCTGAGACAGGTACGGTCCTGTCGCTGAGACAGGTACGGTCCTGTCGCAGAGACAGGTACGGTCCTGTCACAGAGACAGGTACGGTCCTGTCACAGAGACAGGTACGGTCCTGTCACAGAGACAGGTACGGTCCTGTCACAGAGACAGGTACGGTCCTGTCACAGAGACAGGTACGGTCCTGTCACAGAGACAGGTACGGTCTTGTGATTCAGTGGGAGATTTGTTATTATTTAACAAGGCCCATGGCCCAGTATCAGAACATACACATCTTTTCAGTCCCACTGTGAACTGGGCCTCATGAAATTCTGCAAAAAAACAGGTGTATTTTCCCTGAAGCTTCTCTTCTTTACCTAAATAATGCTGATTTAGTCCAAACTAGGGCCTGACCAATATGGATTTTGTTGCAGCCGATATGATACTGATAAAATTGGAGCTGCCGATATAATCACTGATATATTTATGACGTAAAAATTCACTGTAAATCTTCAGTTGTTTATAAAACTTAAGTTTGGCTCTATTGGATTTTCAATTGGGTTTATTTAGGCGACATTTCTTGTACTTCTGCTTCTTTACGACATATTTAAAGACAGTCGGTCGGATATTCTAGCCAGTAAAGAAAGTACTGTAAGTAAAGTACCGCTGTTAGCCTTTAGCAGTAAATGCGTGTGTGCCGCAGTAATTAATGATCTGCTAAATGGCGATAATTCACACCTCTATTCACAGGTCATTTCCATATTAGTGTGTGTCCAGTAACATATATACGGCCACTATAGTCACTTTACAGTCGCTAACAGAAGAGAAAACAGCCTGTTTATGTGTGCGAGCTACAGCAGCTAATCGCTAACCAATGAGAAAGAACCAAAACGAGCTTCAAACCGACACATTTCAACACTCGGCCTCACACAGGCTCCTCTCAGATCACAAGTCTGCACTAAGAACTGTCCTTTAATCCAGACTCACACTGAGCGCCTGGAAAAAGAAGAGCATCTCAGTGTTGTGCACGTGGATCTGTGGCTGCAGCTGTAAACAAGCGCACATGGGGGACATAACTCTGGTGATGCGTTCAGGGTCAGTACAACATCACAGACACGGACAAATGACTCCTCAGATAAATCCGGATGCGGTGCCACATATCAGGACATTTATCTGGCGGTAAATTGGATTAAATGGGAATATAGAGAGTCTAAGCTTTATAATGAGGTAACACATGTCCATGTGGAATATCAGCCCATATCGGTAAGATTTAGGCCGATAACCGATATGTTTCCAAGTGCCCATATCGGCCGATAATATTGGCCAACCGTTATATTGGTCGGGCCCTAGTCCACACCACTTTTACAGGTCAAAACGTGAATAAATCTAGTGAAATTGTGTGAAATATTTTACACACTGGATGCATTTTGGTCATCTCGTCAACATGGGGGGTGGCATCCCTCTCTTCTTCCCTCAAATCACCTACTGCTGAACCCACTCCACCACCACAATGAACTCACTGAAATCCAGCCTTGCCACTGCACCAGGTAAGGTCCTGCCACTGAGACAGTATCCACTCCTGTGACCGAAACAGGTGCGACTCTGTCACTTAAACAGGTTTTGCTCTGTCACTGAGACAGGTGCAGTCAGTTATGTCTAAAGGTCACTGATCATTTTGTGTGTTTTTAATGTAGAGATCTACAGCCATTCGGTCAGAAAAAGATTGTGGTTTGGAGTAGATGTTTTTTGTTTGTTTTTAGTACTAAAAGTCTGTCGTTCAGAGGTCTCCAACCTTGTCCAAGTTCAGTCCTGGTTCAGTTCTGGTTCTTTCTCAGGTTGCACATTGGCCGTGGTCTTCAGCTGGAGCACCGTGGAGATGGAGATGTTTGGATGCGCTGTTTGTCGGATCACTCTGTCTTCGTCCAGAGCTTTTATTTAGACCGCGAGTCCGGACGCACACCAGGGGGCGCTGTGCACAAAGTCTACCCCGGAGCCTACATCAAGGTCTGGAATCTGGGGAAGAACAAGTACTGGTTTAATCTTAGATTAGTCCTGGTTTAATCCTGTTTTAGGTTTGCTTCAATCCTAGTTTATTCCTGGTCTAGTCCTGATCTAAGTCCTGATCTAAGTCCTGGTCTAAGCCTGGTTTCTTGCAGGTGTTTGATCTGCGCCTATGTCACAGAGAGATGCAGAGGGTCTCATACAGGGACCAAGACCACAGCAGTGGTGAGTTTTATGCCCAAGCACCAAAAGCACCACTTATACAGGGAAAGCTCCTCTCATCACTTTGAATAATGTCATTTTCTTGGAGAAAGGGACCATCAAGCCAGACACATTCAGTTGTGTTCAGGACCAAACCAACAAAAATCAGCACAAAAGCTGAACAAGCACTAATGAGATGTGCACATTTTCATCACTCATTAAACGTAATTAACATGAAAGTTTACAGCTGCTCCTTTAGTCGTTACTGGTTTGTAGGAAACAGACCTGAAGAACAATCACCTCTTTCATGATGTAAAGCACCGCTCCGTAGCAACATGCTGCGTTCAGATCATAGACTGTAGAAAGAAGTGGACTAAGGGAATGTGATGTCACCCACAGTGTTTGGCTCCAAATGAAGCTCATCAGGGCTAGCTGTTATAGCGTCTTATCTGGAGCAAAGTTCCATATTTGGAAATCCAACGTGTGACCAAATACCGAATCAGGATCAAGGCTGTTAAAGGCACTTGTCCCTCTGTCTGCACCTCTGGTTTGGCATGCTCACTTCTATTTGGAACATGGCAGATAGTTACTTATATCCACTTATATTCTAAGTCTATGGAGGCCGTGCTTCTAGATGCTTCCAGAGCTTCTGTGGTGCGTCTTGAGCATTCACATCTCGAGCCAAACAATGGCGTTTCAAAAATGAACTCTTTGCATCAAATTGTTTTAAGAATCTGCTCTAAATCCAAATGTGTCCAACCAGACACGTTTGACACAATTGTGACACTACGGTCTGAACGCAGCATTAGAGTGTGTGAGCGACTCTTCCTAAGAAAAAGACCAATTGGCTATAAAAAAGACTTTGCAACTAGTCCACATGCCTGATCTCACTAAAGTCCTCACATGGACACGCTCCTCTGTGCTTAGTGCTGGTTCTGACCTGGTTTTCCTTCAGGTCCTCACAAGGACGTGCATGTCTATCTTCTGACCATACAGCGTATATATGAGTGGACTAAGGGAGTGTGACGTCACCCATAGCGTTTAGCGCCGCTCAAATGAGGCTCCTGATGCCACAGTTACAGGAGCGAATCTGGAGGGGGGGGGGGGGGGATTTGTGTAGATGGGTTCATATGAACATTTTAAGATCAAGAGAGGGATGATAAGATCTCAATGCAAGTCAATGGGAAAAAGGGAGAGAAGGAGCCGGAAGAGCCTCCTGGAGCACCTGTTTGGCACACAGCGGCTAACCGGTTAGCTATGTCCACTCATATATACGGTCTATGGTTCTGACCCTATTCTTAGTCAGGTCCTCACATGGACACGCTCCTCTGGGCTTAGTGCTGGTTTAGGCACTGTCGTGACTCTGTTCTCTATCAGGTCCTCACATGGACACGCTCCTCTGGGCTTAGTGCTGGTTTAGGCACTGTCGTGACTCTGTTCTCTATCAGGTCCTCACATGGACACGCTCCTCTGGGCTTATTAAGAATTTTGTTGATCACGTTCATTTTAATCGACAAACTGAATGTAGGTTGCTGTGCGTAACGTAGCGTAAGGAGTTGAGGCTGCGCCTCACAGCGCAAACACTGGAGTTGTGACCATAGACTCATATATACGGTCTACGGTTGCAGCCTCACAGTCCCACTTCTTGGCTCTGGCTCCTTGGAGATCACTATATCCCCCAATGAGTGCGTTTACCTGCACATCAGTGTCCCGTTTTATTTTTATTTTTTGAGTATCCCGGTTTTGCATGTTTACGCAGTATCTCCAACGTGACATACGCACAGAACAGACTCACCAGCCTCATCACATCCCTTTGTCAGAAAGAACACTCATACAATCCATTGAGTCGTGTCTTCTTTTTTTCCACTTTCTGTTTATGCAAATGAGCCATGCAGTTTTAATTTTCGTTTCTGTAAGACGTAAACAAATGTGCCAAAGCTGCATTAAACACATTCTAATCTCA
This sequence comes from Odontamblyopus lacepedii, assembly GCA_034769755.1. Classification (NCBI taxonomy): domain Eukaryota; kingdom Metazoa; phylum Chordata; class Actinopteri; order Gobiiformes; family Gobiidae; genus Odontamblyopus; species Odontamblyopus lacepedii. The sequence continues at coordinate 45,193,783 of CM068347.1, forward strand.
CACGGGCTGATGTGGCTCTATAGTGATTATGGTTTATATGTCGTTAAGTTGAGTTTATTTATGCAGATTAGTAACAGTAATAATTATGATAACTTTAATATAAAATGTTAATGATTAATCGAAAATTGATCGTTAATTTTCCCGACGATCGATTAAGACAATTTAATTGAATGCCCATCCCTAGTTGTGACTCTGTTCTCTGTCAGGTCCTAACGTGGACACGCTCCTCTGTGTTCTGACCCTGTTCTCTTTCAGGTCCTCACATGGTCACGCACCTCTCTGTTTTGATCCTGTTCTCTCTCAGGTCCTCACGTGGATGCGCTCCGGGGACTCTGTGTCTTCCGGGTGAGTTTGGTGAAGGGTTGGGGGCAACAGTATCCGCGCCGCTGCATCCAGGACACCCCCTGCTGGCTGGAGGTGCACCTACATCGCGCATTGCAGCTGCTCGACCAGGTGCTGCACGCGCTGTCTCCACGGCAACACCACGATCTCTGACCCCACAGCAAAACCACCTCCACTGACCCCTGTCTCTATGGCAACACCATCACCTCTGACCTCACAGCAACACCACCACCTGTGACCCCTGACCTCACCTCCGTAGAGCTCAGTGACACTTCCTCTGGCTCCAGGGGGCAGTAGCCGTCACACGGTCATTTCTCTAGGTTAGAGCAGCCTCCAGAGGTCTGCAGGAGAAAAGGGAGACCTGTTTGAGAAGTCGATATGTTTCAGCTCCCATCTGAAAGTCATTGGCACCTGTAGGTATTTTTCTCAGACCAGGACTTTAAAACTGAAACTGCCCTCTGTCTGAAACGTGTCCACTGCAACACCTCTGACCCCTGACCTCACCACCACAGAGCTTAGTGACGCCTCCTCTAGCTCCAGAGGACAGTAGCAGTCACACAGTCGTCCCTCTAGGTCACCTGCAGGCACTTTCTTCAGACCAGGACATTAAGACTGAAACTGTCCTCTGTCTTAAACTTCTTCACTCAAAACAGTCTGACTTTTGAACCCTTTTCTCTCAACTCCAGAGGACATATTTTTCATTAGCTTCAATGAAAACTATAATCGACCTTTAATTTGTGTCCCTACTGCCAGGTTTGCACTGACTGTGGGGCAGGTCATGCTTTGAGCAGTTACTTGCAGATAACACACATCTAATGACCTAAAAACCGCTCCAGACCATTGTGCTGTCCGGGAAAAATAGACTCAGATAGGTCAGAGGTCAGTGTAACAGTTCCTATTGTTTTTAATGATGTTTTAAGTCTTATGGGCCCCGTGTAGGTCCCAAACAGCACCTGCAGTCACTGTAGACCCCATGTGAGTTTGAGGCCTCCATTTCTTTTGTACTTTGACGTCAGGACTAAAGGATGTTTTATTGTCTCCACAGATCTTACCTCGACAAGTTCTGACAGACGGGTCACATGACAGGCGTGTCTTTAGGTCACATGACAGTACCTTTGGGGGCGTCTTTAGGTCACATGACAGCGCCTTTGGGGGCGTGTCTTTGTCAAACTCTGAATGTCCAAAGAGATTATGCAAGAGCTAAGGCCTCCACTAGGGGTCACTGTGCTAGACAAAGCTCCTGAATTCTGCTTAAACGGCCTTTTCTCTCTGTAAGCCTGTTCTAATAAAATGGGACTTTTAGCCAATTCTAATGAAATGTTCTGTAGCAAAGCTTTAGCCCTGTTCTAATGTAGTGTCCTCTTCAAAAGCATCCCTGGAGCTATGTTTCATTCACATGTTTCAGTAATTCTGGTCCACAAACCTTCACCAGATCATGGTGACACAGTGTAGCTAGTACTTGTGCCTGACAACAAAAAGGTCCCAGTTTGGACTCCTGGGCCTTTTTGTTTACATGTTCTCCCTGCATCTGGGTGGGTTTCCTAAGGGCACTCTGGGTTCACCCATCAACCCAAAATATGCACAATAGGTCAAATCCTCCAGCCTCCTGACCAAAACTAGCTCAAGATTTGGAGATGGGTCTCACTGCTCCTGACAGGTTTAACCCAGAGACACTGAAGAGTGGGTCCAATGCAGTGGACTACGGGAACAGTAACGTCTAACTTAATAATTTAAGTTATCCATTAGAACCCCTGAAACTTGCTTCTGATCTTACTAAAATCCTAATCCTTACTAAGTCTCCTGTACTTCTGTGTCATGTTATGAGTGCCGAAGTCTATGACTAATGACAATAAGAAAACTACTAGAGTTGGTCAGATGTCTACAAGGGCACTGGCTCTATCGTGCATTGGTACTTTTATATTCAATCAGGGGTAAATGCTGAACTGAAGATTATATCTCTGTCACTTCTGCAGTTATTGAGTCCAAGTGGAACAGACGGGATCTAAGAGTTTAGTCCTGGACCTGGTTTTAGTGATGGGCAAAATGAAGTGAGATCGAAGCTAAGTGGGCGTGCCAAATGAAGCCTTGAACCCTTGGATTTGCTGAAGTCACGTGACTGAGGCCTTGGTCTGTGTGAATGCAGATAAATACTATGTATGTGAGCCGAGAACATTTTATGCATATTCTCATCATGGTTATAATCAACAAAGGTTCATACACACTTAAGAAATTGATGGCAGTATTTGGTATTTGGCAGTATTTCTGTTACTGGCTCGAAGGCTCATTGGTTCATTTTTCCCATCACTAGTCTCTCTTTGGTTTAGTGCTGAAAATGTCTTAATTACAAACATATATAAAGTCTATTTATTAAAACACTCAGAGACCCATTATTTTTGCACAGTGCGGTACATTTTAAGTGCTCTTGCGTTTCCATCACAGTTTAAAGCAGATTATGGACCAATCAGGAGGTTCGATGAAAAGATGTCAGTGTGTGCGTGTATGTGTGTGTGTGTGTGTGTGTTTGGGGGGGGGCTCCAAAAGCCCCCAACTCCAAACTCCAAATCTCTATGACCTCATTTTCAACAAAGCCTGGGGCACAGCAGTCTGCCATAACTTTAGTGTCTCAAGTTTCTATCGTCCAAGTCATCAACGCTTGGACAAATTATGCTTTCCAACAGCCTTCTGTAGAGATTTAACATGTTTATTTTATTTATTCAATGAGTTCTGACCAAAGATGAAAGATCTGTATTATTAATGTTTGTAATGCCATCAGAAATTACAATATGGATGTGTGTGTGATTTAAGGCTTTTGTAATGTTTAAATTGAGCTTTAACTGTAAGAAATGTATTATGTTTGACTGTGGCTGTTTATGCTTCAATGAAATATTTTAAAGATCATTTTTAAACCAAGAAAAAGCCCAACGGTGTCTGTGTTCTGTTCACTGTTTACAACTGTTCCACTGTGGCGCCATTAAGCACAAAGCCTGGGCGGGGCTATGGTTTAAAATACTCCGCTATCGTTTCGCCATTGGCTATTTGTCTGTCCCGCCCAAGATTGCAGCCAATGGGAAAGTAGTGCCAAGGTGAGTGACCCGAAAATGGGCCAATGGGCTGCGGGAAGGAGGGCGTCTGTGGTGGAGGTCGGACTGGAGTAAGATGGCGGTTCAGTTGTGCTCTGGTGTCCGTCTGAGCTGCTAGGCCTGTGACACCGCGCTTCGGCTATCCTTCATTTTTCTGTTCTATCTTTGTTTATTTACCATTTTTGCGTCACTAAAATGGAGATGAAAAAGAGGATTACCGAGGAGCTGGGCGGCAGGAAACCAGCCGAGGTGAGAGTTTAATCTTATGTTTTTATTTTACGTTAGACTTATTTTACCGACACTTTGCTCCATCGCTCCTTCATCTGAGGATTTACTTCGACTTTAAAAACCTGTTTGTGGTGTTTAATTTTTCGTATACCAACAGAAACCCTTTAGTTTATCATTAGTTTATTCCCTTGCCTCGATTTAATTCCTATTATTTCGCTGTACGCTAAAGACACCCGGGGGATCAGCGGCAGCGCGCTCGGGACTTCCCCGCGCCAGTGCCTCTGAGCGCGGCCACACACGGCACCACCTCCCGCTGTTCAAGATGGAGCCGGTGATAAAGCCGCGAACACCCAAGCAACAGTTGTGTGCAGACAGTTGGTGTGGTGTTTCCCGCTCTGCCCCTCCGTGTGAAACCCGAGCCCGCCGATACGGAGCTAACCAGGAGCTAACTGTCCCAGTGCGAGTGGACGAGGCGAGGCTAGCTGCGCTTTAGCTCCGCTTTAGTTGCGCGTTAGCTCCGTGTTAGCTCCGTGTTAGCTCCGGCGGCTGCGGGATAAGCGGCTTTGAATGGCACAGAACGAGCGTCGCCTCCGAAGGCTTCAGGACACAGCTTGAAGAAGATGAAAATATTGGAAAAACTACGCTAATAATGACCACTATATGAACGTCTTTTTATGAGAACCGTACAGATTAATGCAGTTACCTACGAGCTGTTATATACGCGCAACGTTTACTGAAACGCTAAATACACAAAATAACTAAAAGCTCGGATGGTGAAATGGAACAAAACAGAGAGATGATAATAAATGTACAGAATTGTGACTTAAAAGTCCCGTGCCCCCGTGTTTACCCCTGTGCGTAAAACCGTCCCAGGTCCGGACCCCCGCGGAGACTGGCGTGTGCGCAGCGTCCATAGTAACCGCTCATGCTAAAAGTTTGGCTGGAGGTTTAGTGTCGCTTTTCTGAGCCTTGGAGCGAACGTGGACCACTGGAACCAGCCCAGACACTAGACCACGACAGAACCCGTACTACACCAGAGCAGAACCAGTACTAAATGAGGACAGAGCCCGTTCAAAAACCAGGGGGAGATGGTGTCCTCTGTTCACCGGGGTTAAGGGCAGAATTGAGCTGTCGTCTTTATGATGATGACGATGTGTTTATTAGTTTAATTTGAGCCTCTTTAGAATGTGCTTTCATAATCTGGTGCAGAAATATAACAAGAGACTTTTTTATATGTACATAAGTCTCAGTAATAACCAGCCGTTCTGTGCCGTTCTGCTGTAACATGGCCAGAACCTCATGTGGATACCAGCTTTTTCACTTCCAACACGCGTCCATGAATCCATGACTATACACAGGACACACCATCTCATTCATTTATTTTTAAACTACTTTCTACATTTTATATACATACAGAAGACATCAAATATATGAATTGAGATATATGAAGATTATGTAGAAAGAAAAAAAAATTAAATAACACCCTTTGCTTTGTCGAAAAATATTGAGTATTAGTTAACTTTTTTCCTTTACTACACAATTCCATACATCTTGCTTCATTTGATGTCCTTCATATATGAAATGTAGAAAGACACTGAGTGAGTAAACATTTGATTGTGTATATATTTCAGAATTTGCTGCATATACTAATCAATACACACACTCCTTATTAAAAGTAAGAGCTGGTCTAGAATCATTAAAGTATTTCTACAGTTGTGCTGTGTCAGAATGCCATGTGTTTATAAATGTTATGATGCAGTTTGTGAAATGTCCATTTGTAATTTTCTAGAAATATCCTTCCTTTTAGAGCTATATTGAAGACGATAGAAATATATCATATCAAAATCAAGATAACTGAAAATAAACTGCTAACTGGACTTTTCAGAGCTTTTCACCATGTTTATACCTGTAATCATGTCCTAATCTGGAGTAAAACTATACAAGGCTGCAACACTGTTGTGTACAATAAATGACTGTGGTTATGAGCAGTGCAGCATATGTGTAAGTGTATTATTCAGGTGATTGTGTCACTCAGCAGCAGTGCAGTTGTGTTTCTGATTTGGAGAAAGACTCCAGTACGAACATGTGTATGTTCCCTGTTAAGTGTCATGCCTGTTGTGTCCAGGTGGTGGAGCTGCTCCTGGACAGCTGTGTCTCTGCAGACGGAGAGTTGGATGGTCTGAGTGAGGACTTTTCTGCTCTGGAGGTTCTGAGTCTGTGTAATGCCGGCCTCAAGAGTCTGAGCAAGATGCCCTCCCTGCCCAAGCTCAAGCGGGTCAGTAACACGCTAACAACATGCTAACAACACGCTAACAATACATTGCCCCTGTGCCCTCCCTGTCCAAACTCAAAAGGGTGAGTAACACGCCCACAACGCGATCTTATGTACTGTTATGGTTGGTGTTCAGTAAAGGCTGGGCAATATGGTGAAATAAAAGAATCACAGTTTTTTTTCCCACGTATTGATCGATCCAGAATTTTGATTCAATTTTCTTTCATCCTATATTGAAAACATAGACTATGGATTAACATGTGCAAGTCTTATCATTGAGATCGACCAAAGCAGAGATCGCGACAGCCCTATGTTCAGTGTAGGGCTGCAGTGATTCATCAACAAATCAATCATTATTCAAAATAATTGCGGTTTTAGCAACAGCAGAGTATTATGAGCTATCTGAAGATTTGTAAGTCAAACATCAGTTGCATTTAAGAAATGGCAATTCATATCATACTTTTTTTTGCATAAATAGTTTTTGCATGTACCCCCCAAGGTGGAGTCTTGTGAGTGCAGTTTGGTCAGATGCACAGATACCCATGCCCCCCTTTAGTGTTGAAACAATCCATTCATGTGGGCTTAATATTAATATATAGAAACTTAAAGAAATACCTGATTTAAAGTTCATTACGGCTCAATTTTCTTTCTTGGTTGTTGTGTGGACAACCTTTAGGGGCCCTCCTGTAACTGTAACTATGACTCCACTTTGGGAACCACTGCACTAATGCCTTTAATCCACCCAGAGTTGCTTTAGTTGCCACATGCACCATGACCTGGGCTGGTTCTGCTCTCTAACTGTGCTGCTGTTACAGTTGGAGCTGAGTGATAATGCGCTCTCCTCGGGGTTGGAGGTTCTGGCTGAAAAGTGTCCTGCTCTGACTTACCTGAACCTGAGTGGCAACAGCATCAAGGACCTGAGCGCCATCAAGGGGCTGGTACGAGAACTGCACCCACATCACAAACAGCACACTCACACAACAAACCTCACACTGTGACCCTCCCCAGGTTGAGCTGAAATTCACATTAGTTTAGATTCAAGCCTGACTCATGTAAAACACAGGAGCCCTGCTGAGGGAAGCAACAGGACCTGGACAACTTTAAATGATGAAGCCAATCTGTAAATGACCCAACCGTGATGTGATCATGTGTCTGACCTCTGAGCAGCAGAAGTTCTCTGTGTGTAAGAGAGGCATTCTCCAGAAATGTACAAAAACATGATCCAAATGACACACTACAGCTTGACAAACCTGATGCCATGTGCACTAGTTTCATTAGCAGGACGTGCGCTGATTGTACTGTGATAGTGAAGGGAGACTCAGAACATCAAAAACCAAACAGAAACTTATACAGTATGTTTATGTTATTTGGGTGAAATATAGAAATTAAATCCACCGAGGAAGGTGAGAAATGTGTTTTTTTATATATATAAATAAATAACTGGTGTGTTGGTGTGTGAGCAGCAGAAGCTCCCTGCTCTTCAGTCTCTGGACCTGGAGGAGGATGAGGAGGATGAAGAGTCATGGAGAGAGAAAGTGTTTGAGCTGCTGCCTCAGATCTGCTTCTTAAATGGCTTCGACCAGGACCACAACCAGGCCCCTGATGGTGAGCGCCCCCTGTCTGTCACACTACATACTGCACGCTGTGTGTGACTGCACTGTCCCTGGCTCTTCCTGTATGTCCAAACTATTGCACTTCTGGAAGATCTGACTTGAAAAAGGCCGTGTCAGAGGTTTAGTGAATCCTTCTGAAGCTGCTCGTGTGAGGAAAGGCGACTCATACTGTGTGACAAGAATACTTCTCATGTCTCTGTTAGAAACACAAACACTCTGCTTTAAAAGGGTGTGTTTTTCTGCAGACGATGATGACGATGAGGCTGGTCCCCATGACGACGACGATGATGATGACGACGATGAGGATGAAGACGAGGACGAAGGCTCAGAGGACGAAGAGGTCGGACTGTCCTATCTCATGAGGGAGGGCATCCAGGTGAGACACTGAGGGAGGGCATCCAGGTGAGACACCGAGGGAGGGCATCCGGGTGAGACACTGAGGGAGGGCATCCGGGTGAGACACCGAGGGAGGGCATCCGGGTGAGACACTGAGGGAGGGCATCCGGGTGAGACACCGAGGGAGGGCATCCAGGTGAGACACAGAGGGAGGGCATCCAGGTGAGACACCGAGGGAGGGCATCCAGGTGAGACACCGAGGGAGGGCATCCAGGTGAGACACAGAGGGAGGGCATCCAGGTGAGACACCGAGGGAGGGCATCCAGGTGAGACACCGAGGGAGGGCATCCAGGTGAGACACCGAGGGAGGGCATCCAGGTGAGACACCGAGGGAGGGCATCCAGGTGAGACACAGTGGGAGCGCATCCAGGTGATAAACTGAGGGAGCGCATCCAGGTGAGACTCCGAGTGAGGGCATCCAGTTGAGACACCGAGGGAGGGCATCCAGGTGAGACACCGAGGGAGGGCATCCAGGTGAGACACCGAGGGAGGGCATCCAGGTGAGACTCTGAGGGAGGGCATCCAGGTGAGACACCGAGGGAGGGCATCCAGGTGAGACACCGAGGGAGGGCATCCAGGTGAGACACCGAGGGAGGGCATCCAGGTGAGACACCGAGGGAGGGCATCCAGGTGAGACACCGAGGGAGGGCATCCAGGTGAGACACCGAGGGAGGGCATCCAGGTGAGACACTGAGGGAGGGCATCCAGGTGAGACACCGAGGGAGGGCATCCGGGTGAGACACTGAGGGAGGGCATCCGGGTGAGACCCTGAGGGAGGGCATCCAGGTGAGACACCGAGGGAGGGCATCCAGGTGAGACACCGAGGGAGGGCATCCAGGTGAGACACTGAGGGAGGGCATCCAGGTGAGACTCTGAGGGAGGGCATCCAGGTGAGACACTGAGGGAGGGCATCCGGGTGAGACACCGAGGGAGGGCATCCAGGTGAGACTCTGAGGGAGGGCATCCAGGTGAGACTCTGAGGGAGGGCATCCAGGTGAGACACTGAGGGAGGGCATCCGGGTGAGACACCGAGGGAGGGCATCCAGGTGAGACGCTGAGGGAGGGCATCCGGGTGAGACACTGAGGAGGGCATCCGGGTGAGACACCGAGGAGGGCATCCAGGTGAGACACTGAGGGAGGGCATCCGGGTGAGACACCGAGGGAGGGCATCCAGGTGAGACACTGAGGGAGGGCATCCGGGTGAGACACTGAGGGAGGGCATCCGGGTGAGACACTGAGGGAGGGCATCCGGGTGAGACACTGAGGGAGGGCATCCAGGTGAGACACCGAGGGAGGGCATCCAGGTGAGACACTGAGGGAGGGCATCCGGGTGAGACACCGAGGGAGGGCATCCAGGTGAGACACTGAGGGAGGGCATCCGGGTGAGACACCGAGGGAGGGCATCCAGGTGAGACACTGAGGGAGGGCATCCAGGTGAGACACCGAGGGAGGGCATCCAGGTGAGACACTGAGGGAGGGCATCCAGGTGAGACACTGAGGGAGGGCATCCAGGTGAGACACTGAGGGAGGGCATCCAGGTGAGACACCGAGGGAGGGCATCCGGGTGAGACACCGAGGGAGGGCATCCGGGTGAGACACCGAGGGAGGGCATCCGGGTGAGACACCGAGGGAGGGCATCCGGGTGAGACACCGAGGGAGGGCATCCAGGTGAGACACCGAGGGAGGGCATCCGGGTGAGACACCGAGGGAGGGCATCCGGGTGAGACTGAGTGTGGGTCTGGAGGTTGTGGGTTAGACTCTGGTGTGTTGTTGTGGCAGAGTGGTTAGCCTCTGGTGTGTTGCTGTGGCAGAGTGGTTAGCCTCTGGTGTGTTGCTGTGGCAGAGTGGTTAGCCTCTGGTGTGTTGCTGTGGCAGAGTGGTTAGCCTGTTGGTGTGTTGCTGTGGCAGAGTGGTTAGCCTGTTGGTGTGTTGCTGTGGCAGAGTGGTTAGCCTGTTGGTGTGTTGCTGTGGCAGAGTGGTTAGCCTGTTGGTGTGACTCTGTTCCAGGATGAAGAAGATGATGGAGATTACGTGGAGGAAGAAGAGGAGGAGGATGGAGGTTTGGCACATTTGGATCACATTTCATCTATACACTGCACAAAAGCCTGTATTAATATTCTGCAGCTGATGCCCTCTGGGTGTGATGCTAACTGTAGGCACTATTCTGTCTGAAGCAGTATTAGTCTTGAATCTGACTTATGTTAACACAACCTGACTATAAAGAACTGAGCTGGAATTACAGCAGCTGAGCTGATCTGTGCTGTTAAACCAGTCTCTACCATCACAGTCACAAGCTAGCTAGCATTAGAATTAGCATTAGCCAAAAGTGAGTTTTCGGTGAGTCTCTCACACTGATCGCAGCCTCCTGAAAATGTGCTTGTATTTTTTCTTGTTTTCAGATCTTAAAACTTTTTGGTCAGTGTTTGCTAATGTGTGCATTATGTCACCATGCCAACCGCTGAACATGTCACCATACACATACATGTAGGACACCAGTATCAATATGAAATGTTCTTAACACATTTTAATCCTTTTCAATATGTTAATTATTGTTAAATATACATAATCATGTTAATAATTCAGGATTAATGAGTCCTTATTTTTTATCAGAAAAATGTGTTTAAAAAAAGAATCCCTCTCATTTAAACTGCGCTGGAGGCGGGGGAGAATCCTCAGGGGAGAATGCTCAGGGGAGAATCCTCAGGGGAGAATCCTCAGGGGAGAATCCTCAGGGGAGAATCCTCAGGGGAGAATCCTCAGGGGAGAATCCTCAGGGGAGAATCCTCAGGGGAGAATCCTCAGGGGAGAATCCTCAGGGGAGAATCCTCAGGGAGAATGCTCAGGGGAGTATCCTCAGGGGAGAATCCTCAGGGGAGAATCCTCAGGGGAGAATCCTCAGGGGAGAATCCTCAGGGGAGAATCCTCAGGGGAGAATCCTCAGGGGAGAATCCTCAGGGGAGAATCCTCAGGGGAGAATGCTCAGGGGAGAATCCTCAGGGGAGAATCCTCAGGGGAGAATCCTCAGGGGAGAATCCTCAGGGGAGAATCCTCAGGGGAGAATCCTCAGGGGAGAATCCTCAGGGGAGAATCCTCAGGTGCAGATGTGTGACCTGGTGTAACGGCACTTAAAGCTGATAATCGATGTGTCGCAGACCTCTTCTTCTGGGTTTGGTTTACGTGTAGATGGGTGAACCCAGAGACCGTCCTCACCACCTGTGTGAAGTCGCCCCATCAAACACAAACCTACACCAAAACTGTGTCAATCATTTGTGGTTCGTTTGTGCTGCAAGAAGTTTTGTTTGTGCTTCTTTAGTTTTGGAGAAATGAACAATTCTTTTATAGGTTAAATTGGGGTCAGTCCCACAGGAAGCTTCAAAATGCTCGAAAACTCAAAATGGAGTCAATCATTTGTGCTGCAAAAAGTCTATTATCTAAAATATGAATAAAAAGTAAATTACTAAAGACTGTGACAGACTTTTCCACAGCCTCACACTGTTTATCTTCACTCGTTTTGCTGAAGTCGCTGCATCAGCTGAGCGGAAATAAGAATGAATCATTTTAGAATTAAACTCGCACAAATGAAAAATGTCGCAGCACAAAACAACACAAATGAAATACAAAGGTTTTCTATCATTTTCTTCCTGTTTTGAGTCTATAGACCAGGTCTAAAACCAGGACTAAACCAGGTCTAAACCAGGTCTAAACCAGGTCTAAACCAGGACTAAACCAGGTCTAAACCAGGACTAAACCAGGTCTAAAACCAGGTCTAAAACCAGGTCTAAACCAGGTCTAAACCAGGTCTAAAACCAGGTCTAAAACCAGGTCTAAACCAGGTCTAAACCAGGTCTAAACCAGGTCTAAACCAGGACTAAACCAGGACTAAACCAGGTCTAAAACCAGGTCTAAAACCAGGTCTAAACCAGGTCTAAACCAGGTCTAAACCAGGTCTAAACCAGGACTAAACCAGGTCTAAACCAGGACTAAACCAGGACTAAACCAGGTCTAAAACCAGGTCTAAAACCAGGTCTAAAACCAGGTCTAAAACCAGGTCTAAACCAGGTCTAAACCAGGTCTAAACCAGGTCTAAACCAGGACTAAACCAGGACTAAACCAGGTCTAAACCAGGTCTAAACCAGGTCTAAACCAGGACTAAACCAGGTCTAAAACCAGGTCTAAAACCAGGTCTAAAACAGGTCTAAACCAGGTCTAAAACAGGTCTAAACCAGGTCTAAACCAGGACTAAACCAGGACTAAACCAGGACTAAACCAGGTCTAAACCAGGTCTAAAACCAGGTCTAAAACCAGGTCTAAAACCAGGTCTAAAACCAGGTCTAAAACCAGGTCTAAAACAGGTCTAAACCAGGTCTAAAACAGGTCTAAACCAGGTCTAAACCAGGACTAAACCAGGACTAAACCAGGACTAAACCAGGTCTAAACCAGGTCTAAAACCAGGACTAAACCAGGTCTAAACCAGGTCTAAACCAGGACTAAACCAGGACTAAACCAGGTCTAAACCAGGTCTAAAACCAGGACTAAACCAGGTCTAAACCAGGTCTAAACCAGGACTAAACCAGGACTAAACCAGGTCTAAACCAGGTCTAAACCAGGTCTAAACCAGGTCTAAACCAGGTCTAAACCAGGTCTAAAACCAGGTCTAAACCAGGTCTAAACCAGGTCTAAACCAGGACTAAACCAGGTCTAAAACCAGGTCTAAACCAGGTCTAAAACCAGGACTAAACCAGGTCTAAACCAGGTCTAAAACCAGGACTAAACCAGGACTAAACCAGGTCTAAACCAGGTCTAAACCAGGACTAAACCAGGACTAAACCAGGACTAAACCAGGTCTAAACCAGGTCTAAACCAGGTCTAAACCAGGACTAAACCAGGTCTAAAACCAGGTCTAAAACCAGGTCTAAAACCAGGTCTAAAACCAGGTCTAAAACCAGGTCTAAACCAGGTCTAAACCAGGTCTAAACCAGGTCTAAACCAGGACTAAACCAGGTCTAAACCAGGTCTAAACCAGGTCTAAAATCAAACCAGAATTTGCAGGAGGTGGTTGCTACGTTCATGTAGTTTTAAAAAGCTTGACAGTATCAAGTAATCCAAAGTATTCAGATTACATTACTCACTTTAAGTAATTACGTTACAAAGTACATTTTGGGGTTAGTGCCGTGAATATGACAGAGCTGATCCCAAACACATAATGAGGCTCAGCATGTGGAGCAGACGTGTGCAGAGTTCTTTCAAAACTCTTTTCCTCAACATTTTGTGGCCTTTTCAGATGAGGATGCGCTCCGAGGAGAGAAGAGGAAGAGAGACGCAGAGGACGAGGATGATGATGACGAGTGACCCGCCCCCAGCCACCCTCAGCCTATCAGAGCCCAGGAACCAACCCCGCCAGCCAATCAGAGCCATGAACCCAACCACCCTCACCCAACCAGAGCCTCTCATCCAATCAGAACCACACATGGATTCCCCCTCCCATGATGCACTGCTCTTTGTACAGTCTGTAGTTATGGTTTGAAATGTAAAAGCTCACAGCGCCCTCTACTGACCACTTAGACCGGACCAGGGAATAGACTTGGACTGGACCAAGGACCTGTTTTAGCAGGTCAATGGAAGTCCAAAAAATCTGAATCTGACCCGTTCTAATATTGTTTCCTCATCACACACAGACCTGGAGTTGTGTTTTGTGTCATTCACACGTTTCACACACAAACCTGCACATTTAGGCTGAGCTCTTCAGAAAATACTTGTGATTTCACTGTTTTTAAACTTCACACACTGGAATCATTTGGATAAGCTCAGCTCTGGAATTTCCCATCTCTCCTGTACTAAAGAAAGCTACCACTTCATGACATCACTAGGTGGAACAGAGCATTTTGAAGGGTTATTCAAACATGTGAATGAAACGAAACACAGAAAAGTCCAGGTATGTTTTTGATGTGGGAACAAGGCAAACATTTGTGAAAAGTCTCATAATAATCACGAGGCCAATAGATGACCAAAATAATGCTTAGCTGCAGTCTAAATTTTAAGTCACTAATGTTCTAAGTGACATTTATCTGACCATTTCGAGCTTGTGCATTTCAGGTGGTTCTTTTCAGTGACATCAGAGGTTTGGGTTTCTTTTTGAGGGCGCTGTGAGTGAGACTGTGTCAGGAACGGAGGATTCCGAACACCAGTGTCATGAATAATCAGGGAAAACATGAGTCCACCTTTAGACCCGCCTCCAGAACAGCTCCAGTCCAGGTTTAGTCCATCTCCAGACCCCCTCCAGACCCCTTCACAGCCGTTAAGACCCTTTAAGTCTGTTGGTGGTTTTTACGTTCTAGAATCTGGTGTCATACGCTCAGATTGGGGCAAGAGACAGATTTCAAATATTTCTGATATTTACAAATCTTTAATCTTTTCTATTGGTGCCCATTAACTCACTATAGGACCACAAAAACCTACGTTTGAACTATATTTATTTTCGCTGCCCCTCATCTGTGTTCAATATTATTGGCCTATAAAATGTTGTGATGTCATCTGAAACCCAACAGTTACAGTCCGAGGTGAGCGCCCCCTGGAGTCCGGCCTCACGTGTGACAGAAGTGTTGAGTTATGGTTGATCATGTTTTTAAAATTTAAGTATCAAATGTGCTGTTCTCAGAATCATGTCTGACCCAGACGGTCCTACATTTCCCACAATCCCTCCTGTCCTAACCTGCCGGCGAGTGGCTCGATGGCGCCCCCTCTCTGTAAATAGATCTGTGTGTGTCTGTAGTTTGTGTCGTGTTTTTATTATTTTATTTTTTTATTCCTGTGTGATGTCATCAGAGTTTTGGAATAAAAATGACTGGATTCTACAGTTTGACTTTTGTTTTTCCTGAAGTTTACACCCGTCGGCTCCTGGATGAGACCAGAAAGAGGCAGTGCACCCATTTACTTTTACCTTTAATTTAAAGAGGGGGGATTTTACTTCTTTAGCGTATTAACTGTAACTGTAGCTCACCATGCCGCCTTATTGGTTTGAAAATGTTATATTCACTGAAAATCTGTTTTGTAGTTTTCCTGTTTCGTTTCGACACTGTGTGGAGGTCCTGGGGACTCGGGATCTGATGAAGAGCTTAGGATTGGTTATAGTTGAGTATCTGAAAAAATGTTACTTCCTGTCATTTTCAACAGATTTTTCAACTCTTCTTCACAAACCTGTTGCAATCGCTAGTGGGACCTTGAGGCGTGTGATTGGTCAGTTGTTGGCCGTAATGTTCATCTTGATTTAGGAACACAATAGTGAGATTAAAATGCCAGGATCATGCAGAGCAGGTTCAAACCAACATCCTCGGGTCAGAGGAGCCTGACGGCAGCAGGTACAGAGAGACGCTTTAACACGCAAAGTGAACTGAAGGCAGAGTTGATGGAGCCAAATCGTGCCCATACTCACTTCCTGTTTGGAAGTCTATGAGAAGACTGGAGATAAATACCTTCTCTGACTCATTACACACGACTTAAAGTGCCTATGACAGATTTGGATTTCTCTCATTTCTACTTCATTTGTTGTTAAAACCTGTTGTAAAAATAAATGATAGTTTTACACTAAAGAAGAAGCAGTTTGTGAAGACAAGCTGAACAAGAGCTCCTCCAGCGGGGCAAAATACGCCCGTACTTTGAATTATTGTATATAGAATTAAGTTAGAATTTGTCAAACCTAGTTAAAGATGAATTGTTGGTGCAGTTTGGAAGTTTGACATTCCTAGGTGAGACGGTTGTCGAGTTAGAGCGCGGACAAGAAATTGTCCACAGACAGACGGACAGACGGACAGACGGACAGACGGACGGACAGACGGACGGATAATCAATAGGGAAATCTGGCTCTTGCAGTAGGAGTATGAGTATGACATCATCACATTCTAGAATCGGAATTCCACCAATCAGATTGCAGCAACAGAACTTAAAGACACTACAAAGCTTTAATGTGTCAAAGCTCAAAGAAGCAGAGAATGTGGGTTGTTCTCGCTTTCAGCAGCAGAACATTTGAGAAGAGAGTTCAGATCTTTCATGAAGACAAAGCTTCAAAGACTTCAAAGCTTTGAAGTGTCCACAGACGGACAGACGGACGGACAGACGGACGGACAGACGGACGGACGGACGGACAGACGGACGGACAGCGCCAAACCATAATACGTCCCGTCTTACAACGGGCGTATAAAAAATGGACAAACTGGGCAAAAGATTTTTATTTAGTTATTTATTTATTTGTAAATACAAAGATCTTAAGTGTGTTTTAGTAAAATGAGTGGTCCAGCCTGTCCTAGACACCTTTTCATTTCTACAGTTTTACATTTAGAATAGATGTGGGGAATAACTAGGGGATAATTATGTGGTTATTGTGGTCATTCAACATCTTTTTTTTTTTTTTCAACAACATATAGCACTTGAAAATGTTCTCATGGTCACATTTGTGTTTCCAGTGACATCCTCACATTCCCCAGCCCAGACAGATGGAGCAGCTCAACTGAGTCTTGTTCAGATGCAGATTTGTGTTGTAACACAGTGAGATCTTGGGTCTAGTCCCTCATAATCATCAGATTCAACATTTGTAAATTGAACTTTTAGAGATTTCCTGGTAAAGTCCAATGGGATCAACAGAAATGCGACCTCTGACCCCATCTGAGAGGTCACATCACCTTCTACAATCTGAAAACTACCCATACAACGCTCACCCATTCACTGGGAGTGAAGGGGTTAATTGTTAAGTGTCTTGCCCAAGGACACAACAACAGTATTCATCTGTGGGAGCTGGAATCACCACCACCAAAATGTGGGTCAGTGGATTTTGACCTTAATTTGTCCTGCAGATTAAGTATCTCTTTTTCAGAGTCTGGCCACACAGGGGACCCTATAGGGATGAACAGACTATGTCACTTCATGCTCTACTGCACAGGTCTCCTGCAGATGGAGCCGCTGTCCTGTCTGGTATCATGTCTCCTGTAGAAAGAGCCGCTGTCCTGTCTGGTATCATGTCTCCTGCAGATGGAGCCGCTGTCCTGTCTGGTATCATGTCTCCTGCAGATGGAGCCGCTGTCCTGTCTGGTATCATGTCTCCTGCAGATGGAGCCGCTGTCCTGTCTGGTATCATGTCTCCTGCAGATGGAGCCGCTGTCCTGTCTGGTATCATGTCTCCTGCAGATGGAGCCGCTGTCCTGTCTGGTATCATGTCTCCTGCAGATGGAGCCTCGGTCCTGTCTGGTATCATGTCTCCTGTACAAAGAGCCGCTGTCCTGTCTGGTATCATGTCTCCTGTACAAAGAGCCGCTGTCCTGTCTGGTATCATGTCTCCTGCAGATGGAGCCGCTGTCCTGTCTGGTATCATGTCTCCTGTACAAAGAGCAGCTGTCCTGTCTGGTATCATGTCTCCTGCAGATGGAGCCTCGGTCCTGTCTGGTATCATGTCTCCTATACAAAGAGCTGCTGTCCTGTCTGGTATCATGTCTCCTGTACAAAGAGCCGCTGTCCTGTCTGGTATCATGTCTCCTGCAGATGGAGCCGCTGTCCTGTCTGGTATCATGTCTCCTGCGCAAAGAGCTGCTGTCCTGTCTGGTATCATGTCTCCTGCAGATGGAGCCGCTGTCCTGTCTGGTATCATGTCTCCTGCAGATGGAGCCTCGGTCCTGTCTGGTATCATGTCTCCTATACAAAGAGCTGCTGTCCTGTCTGGTATCATGTCTCCTGTACAAAGAGCCGCTGTCCTGTCTGGTATCATGTCTCCTGCAGATGGAGCCGCTGTCCTGTCTGGTATCATGTCTCCTGTACAAAGAGCCGCTGTCCTGTCTGGTATCATGTCTCCTGCAGATGGAGCCGCTGTCCTGTCTGGTATCATGTCTCCTGCAGATGGAGCCGCTGTCCTGTCTGGTATCATGTCTCCTGCAGATGGAGCCGCTGTCCTGTCTGGTATCATGTCTCCTGCAGATGGAGCCGCTGTCCTGTCTGGTATCATGTCTCCTGCAGATGGAGCCGCTGTCCTGTCTGGTATCATGTCTCCTGTAGAAAGAGCCGCTGTCCTGTCTGGTATCATGTCTCCTGTGCAAAGAGCCGCTGTCCTGTCTGGTATCATGTCTCCTGCGCAAAGAGCCGCTGTCCTGTCTGGTATCATGTCTCCTGCAGATGGAGCCGCTGTCCTGTCTGGTATCATGTCTCCTGTAGAAAGAGCCGCTGTCCTGTCTGGTATCATGTCTCCTGCGCAAAGAGCCGCTGTCCTGTCTGGTATCATGTCTCCTGCGCAAAGAGCCGCTGTCCTGTCTGGTATCATGTCTCCTGCAGATGGAGCCGCTGTCCTGTCTGGTATCATGTCTCCTGCAGATGGAGCCGCTGTCCTGTCTGGTATCATGTCTCCTGCAGATGGAGCCTCGGTCCTGTCTGGTATCATGTCTCCTGCGCAAAGAGCCGCTGTCCTGTCTGATATCATGTCTCCTGCAGATGGAGTCGCTGTCCTGTCTGGTATCATGTCTCCTGCAGATGGAGTCTCGGTCCTGTCTGGTATCATGTCTCCTGCAGATGGAGCCGCTGTCCTGTCTGGTATCATGTCTCCTGTACAAAGAGCTGCTGTCCTGTCTGGTATCATGTCTCCTGTACAAAGAGCCGCTGTCCTGTCTGGTATTATGTCTCCTGCAGATGGAGCTGCTGTCCTGTCTGGTATCATGTCTCCTGTACAAAGAGCCGCTGTCCTGTCTGGTATCATGTCTCCTGCAGATGGAGCCGCTGTCCTGTCTGGTATCATGTCTCCTGCAGATGGAGCCGCTGTCCTTTCTGGTATCATGTCTCCTCCAGATGGAGCCGCTGTCCTGTCTGGTATCATGTCTCCTGCAGATGGAGCCGCTGTCCTGTCTGGTATCATGTCTCCTGCAGATGGAGCCGCTGTCCTGTCTGGTATCATGTCTCCTGCAGATGGAGCCTCGGTCCTGTCTGGTATCATGTCTCCTGTAGAAAGAGCCGCTGTCCTGTCTGGTATCATGTCTCCTGCGCAAAGAGCTGCTCTCCTGTCTGGTATCATGTCTCCTGCAGATGGAGCCGCTGTTCTGTCTGGTATCATGTCTCCTGCAGATGGAGCCTCGGTCCTGTCTGGTATCATGTCTCCTGTAGAAAGAGCCGCTGTCCTGTCTGGTATCATGTCTCCTGCGCAAAGAGCTGCTCTCCTGTCTGGTATCATGTCTCCTGCAGATGGAGCCGCTGTCCTTTCTGGTATCATGTCTCCTGCAGATGGAGCCGCTGTCCTGTCTGATATCATGTCTCCTGCAGATGGAGCCGCTGTCCTGTCTGGTATCATGTCTCCTGCAGATGGAGCCGCTGTCCTGTCTGGTATCATGTCTCCTGCAGATGGAGCCTCGGTCCTGTCTGGTATCATGTCTCCTGCGCAAAGAGCCGCTGTCCTGTCTGGTATCATGTCTCCTGCAGATGGAGCCGCTGTCCTGTCTGGTATCATGTCTCCTGCAGATGGAGCCTCGGTCCTGTCTGGTATCATGTCTCCTGTACAAAGAGCCGCTGTCCTGTCTGGTATCATGTCTCCTGCAGATGGAGTCGCTGTCCTGTCTGGTATCATGTCTCCTGCGCAAAGAGCCGCTGTCCTGGCTGGTATCATGTCTCCTGCAGATGGTGCCACTGTCCTGTCTGGTATCATGTCTCCTGCAGATGGAGCCTCTGTCCTGTCTGGTATCATGTCTTCTGCAGATGGAGCCGCTGTCCTGTCTGGTATCATGTCTCCTGCAGATGGAGACTCGGTCCTGTCTGGTATAATGTCTCCTGCAAATGGAGCCGCTGTCCTGTCTGGTATCATGTCTCCTGCAGATGGTGCCACTGTCCTGTCTGGTATCATGTCTCCTGCAGATGGAGCCTCTGTCCTGTCTGGTATCATGTCTTTTGCAGATGGAGCCGCTGTCCTGTCTGGTATCATGTCTCCTGCAGATGGAGACTCGGTCCTGTCTGGTATAATTTCTCCTGCAAATGGAGCCGCTGTCCTGTCTGGTATCATGTCTCCTGTACAAATAGCTGCTGTTCTGTCTGGTATCATGTCTCCTGTACAAAGAGCCGCTGTCCTGTCTGGTATCATGTCTCCTGTACAAAGAACTGCTGTCCTGTCTGGTATCATGTCTCCTGTACAAAGAGCCACTGTCCTGTCTCGTATCATATCTCCTGTACAAAGAGCCGCTGTCCTGTCTGGTATCATGTCTCCTGCAGATGGAGCCGCTGTCCTGTCTGGTATCATGTCTCCTGTACAAAGAGCCGCTGTCCTGTCTGATATCATGTCTCCCGTACAAAGAGCCGCTGTCCAGTCTGGTATCATGTCTCCTACAGATGGAGCCGTTGTCCTGTCTGGTATCATGTCTCCTGTAGAAAGAGCCGCTGTCCTGTCTGGTATCATGTCTCCTGCGCAAAGAGCCGCTGTCCTGTCTGGTATCATGTCTCCTGCAGATGGAGCCGCTGTCCTGTCTGGTATCATGTCTTCTATACAAAGAGCCGCTGTCCTGTCTGGTATCATGTCTCCTGCGCAAAGAGCCGCTGTCCTGTCTGGTATCATGTCTCCTCCAGATGGAGCCGCTGTCCTGTCTGGTATCATGTCTCCTGTGCAAAGAGCCGCTGTCCTTTCTGGTATCATGTCTCCTGTGCAAAGAGCCGCTGTCCTGTCTGGTATCATGTCTCCTGTGCAAAGAGCCGCTGTCCTGTCTGGTATCATGTCTCCTGCGCAATGAGCCGCTGTCCTGTCTGGTATTATGTCTCCTGCAGATGGAGCCGCTGTCCTGTCTGGTATCATGTCTCCTGCAGATGGAGCCGCTGTCCTGTCTGGTATCAAATCTCCTGTAGAAAGAGCCGCTGTCCTGTCTGGTATCATGTCTCCTGTGCAAAGAGCCGCTGTCCTGTCTGGTAACATGTCTCCTGTGCAAAGAGCCGCTGTCCTGTCTGGTATTATGTCTCCTGCAGATGGAGCCGCTGTCCTGTCTGGTATCATGTCTCCTGTAGAAAGAGCCGCTGTCCTGTCTGGTATCATGTCTCCTGCGCAAAGAGCCGCTGTTCTGTCTGGTATCCTGTCTCCTGCGCAAAGAGCCGCTGTCCTGTCTGGTATCATGTCTCCTGCAGATGGAGCCGCTGTCCTGTCTGGTATCATGTCTCTTGCAGATGGAGCCGCTGTCCTGTCTGGTATCATGTCTCCTGCAGATGGAGCCTCGGTCCTGTCTGGTATCATGTCTCCTGCGCAAAGAGCCGCTGTCCTGTCTGGTATCATGTCTCCTGCAGATGGAGTCGCTGTCCTGTCTGGTATCATGTCTCCTGCAGATGGAGTCTCGGTCCTGTCTGGTATCATGTCTCCTGCAGAAGGAGCCGCTGTCCTGTCTGGTATCATGTCTCCTGTACAAAGAGCCGCTGTCGTGTCTGGTATCATGTCTCCTGTACAAAGAGCCGCTGTCCTGTCTGGTATCATGTCTCCTGCAGATGGAGCCGCTGTCCTGTCTGGTATCATGTCTCCTGTACAAAGAGCCGCTGTCCTGTCTGGTATCATGTCTCCTGCAGATGGAGCCGCTGTCCTGTCTGGTATCATGTCTCCTGCAGATGGAGCCGCTGTCCTTTCTGGTATCATGTCTCCTGCAGATGGAGCCGCTGTCCTGTCTGGTATCATGTCTCCTGCAGATGGAGCCGGTGTCCTGTCTGGTATCATGTCTCCTGCAGATGGAGCCGCTGTCCTGTCTGGTATCATGTCTCCTGCAGATGGAGCCTCGGTCCTGTCTGGTATCATGTCTCCTGTAGAAAGAGCCGCTGTCCTGTCTGGTATCATGTCTCCTGCGCAAAGAGCTGCTCTCCTGTCTGGTATCATGTCTCCTGCAGTTGGAGCCGCTGTCCTGTCTGGTATCATGTCTCCTGCAGATGGAGCCTCGGTCCTGTCTGGTATCATGTCTCCTGCGCAAAGAGCTGCTGTTCTGACTGGTATCGTGTCTCCTGCAGATGGAGCCGCTGTCCTGTCTGGTATCATGTCTCCTGCAGATGGAGCCGCTGTCCTTTCTGGTATCATGTCTCCTGCAGATGGAGCCTTAGTCCTGTCTGGTATCATGTCTCCTGCAGATGGAGCCGCTGTCCTGTCTGGTATCATGTCTCCTGCAGATGGAGCCGCTGTCCTGTCTGGTATCATGTCTCCTGCAGATGGAGCCTCGGTCCTGTCTGGTATCATGTCTCCTGCGCAAAGAGCTGCTGTCCTGTCTGGTATCATGTCTCCTGCAGATGGAGCCGCTGTCCTGTCTGGTATCATGTCTCCTGCAGATGGAGCCTCGGTCCTGTCTGGTATCATGTCTCCTGCGCAAAGAGCCGCTGTCCTGTCTGATATCATGTCTCCTGCAGATGGAGCCGCTGTCCTGTCTGGTATCATGTCTCCTGTACAAAGAGCTGCTGTCCTGTCTGGTATCATGTCTCCTGTACAAAGAGCCGCTGTCCTGTCTGGTATCATGTCTCCTGTACAAAGAGCTGCTGTCCTGTCTGGTATCATGTCTCCTGTACAAAGAGCCGCTGTCCTGTCTGGTATCATGTCTCCTGTACAAAGAGCCGCTGTCCTGTCTGGTATCATGTCTCCTGCAGATGGAGCCGCTGTCCTGTCTGGTATTATGTCTCCTCTAGAAAGAGCCGCTGTCCTGTCTGGTATCATGTCTCCTGTGCAACGAGCCGCTGTGCTGTCTGGTATCATGTCTCCTGCGCAAAGAGCCGCTGTCCTGTCTGGTATCATGTCTCCTGCAGATGGAGCCGCTGTCCTGTCTGGTGTCATTTCTCCTGTACAAAGAGTCACAGTACTGTCTGGTATCATGTCTCCTGCGCAAAGAGCCGCTGTCCTGTCTAGTATCATGTCTCCTGTGCAAAGAGCCGCTGTCCTGTCTGGTATCATGTCTCCTGCAGATGGAGCCACTGTCCTGTCTGGTATCATGTCTCCTGCAGATGGAGCCGCTGTCCTGTCTGGTATCATGTCTCCTGCAGATGGAGCCTCGGTCCTGTCTGGTATCATGTCTCCTGCAGATGGAGCCGCTGTCCTGTCTGGTATCATGTCTCCTCCAGATGGAGCCGCTGTCCTGTCTGGTATCATGTCTCCTGCAGATGGAGCCTCGGTCCTGTCTGGTATCATGTCTCCTGTACAAAGAGCCGCTGTCCTGTCTGGTATCATGTCTCCTGAGCAAAGCGCTGCTGTCCTGTCTCGTATCATGTCTCCTGCAGATGGAGCCTCTGTCCTGTCTGGTATCATGTCTTCTGCAGATGGAGCCGCTGTCCTGTCTGGTATCATGTCTCCTGCAGATGGAGACTCGGTCCTGTCTGGTATAATGTCTCCTGCAAATGGAGCCGCTGTCCTGTCTGGTATCATGTCTCCTGCAGATGGTGCCACTGTCCTGTCTGGTATCATGTCTCCTGCAGATGGAGCCTCTGTCCTGTCTGGTATCATGTCTTTTGCAGATGGAGCCGCTGTCCTGTCTGGTATCATGTCTCCTGCAGATGGAGACTCGGTCCTGTCTGGTATAATGTCTCCTGCAAATGGAGCCGCTGTCCTGTCTGGTATCATGTCTCCTGTACAAATAGCTGCTGTTCTGTCTGGTATCATGTCTCCTGTACAAAGAGCCGCTGTCCTGTCTGGTATCATGTCTCCTGTACAAAGAACTGCTGTCCTGTCTGGTATCATGTCTCCTGTACAAAGAGCCACTGTCCTGTCTGGTATCATATCTCCTGTACAAAGAGCCGCTGTCCTGTCTGGTATCATGTCTCCTGCAGATGGAGCCGCTGTCCTGTCTGGTATCATGTCTCCTGTACAAAGAGCCGCTGTCCTGTCTGATATCATGTCTCCCGTACAAAGAGCCGCTGTCCAGTCTGGTATCATGTCTCCTACAGATGGAGCCGTTGTCCTGTCTGGTATCATGTCTCCTGTAGAAAGAGCCGCTGTCCTGTCTGGTATCATGTCTCCTGCGCAAAGAGCCGCTGTCCTGTCTGGTATCATGTCTCCTGCAGATGGAGCCGCTGTCCTGTCTGGTATCATGTCTTCTATACAAAGAGCCGCTGTCCTGTCTGGTATCATGTCTCCTGCGCAAAGAGCCGCTGTCCTGTCTGGTATCATGTCTCCTCCAGATGGAGCCGCTGTCCTGTCTGGTATCATGTCTCCTGTGCAAAGAGCCGCTGTCCTTTCTGGTATCATGTCTCCTGTGCAAAGAGCCGCTGTCCTGTCTGGTATCATGTCTCCTGTGCAAAGAGCCGCTGTCCTGTCTGGTATCATGTCTCCTGCGCAATGAGCCGCTGTCCTGTCTGGTATTATGTCTCCTGCAGATGGAGCCGCTGTCCTGTCTGGTATCATGTCTCCTGCAGATGGAGCCGCTGTCCTGTCTGGTATCAAATCTCCTGTAGAAAGAGCCGCTGTCCTGTCTGGTATCATGTCTCCTGTGCAAAGAGCCGCTGTCCTGTCTGGTAACATGTCTCCTGTGCAAAGAGCCGCTGTCCTGTCTGGTATTATGTCTCCTGCAGATGGAGCCGCTGTCCTGTCTGGTATCATGTCTCCTGTAGAAAGAGCCGCTGTCCTGTCTGGTATCATGTCTCCTGCGCAAAGAGCCGCTGTCCTGTCTGGTATCCTGTCTCCTGCGCAAAGAGCTGCTGTCCTGTCTGGTATCATGTCTCCTGCAGATGGAGCCGCTGTCCTGTCTGGTATCATGTCTCTTGCAGATGGAGCCGCTGTCCTGTCTGGTATCATGTCTCCTGCAGATGGAGCCTCGGTCCTGTCTGGTATCATGTCTCCTGCGCAAAGAGCCGCTGTCCTGTCTGGTATCATGTCTCCTGCAGATGGAGTCGCTGTCCTGTCTGGTATCATGTCTCCTGCAGATGGAGTCTCGGTCCTGTCTGGTATCATGTCTCCTGCAGAAGGAGCCGCTGTCCTGTCTGGTATCATGTCTCCTGTACAAAGAGCCGCTGTCCTGTCTGGTATCATGTCTCCTGTACAAAGAGCCGCTGTCCTGTCTGGTATCATGTCTCCTGCAGATGGAGCCGCTGTCCTTTCTGGTATCATGTCTCCTGTACAAAGAGCCGCTGTCCTGTCTGGTATCATGTCTCCTGCAGATGGAGCCGCTGTCCTGTCTGGTATCATGTCTCCTGTAGATGGAGCCGCTGTCCTTTCTGGTATCATGTCTCCTGCAGATGGAGCCGCTGTCCTGTCTGGTATCATGTCTCCTGCAGATGGAGCCGGTGTCCTGTCTGGTATCATGTCTCCTGCAGATGGAGCCGCTGTCCTGTCTGGTATCATGTCTCCTGCAGATGGAGCCTCGGTCCTGTCTGGTATCATGTCTCCTGTAGAAAGAGCCGCTGTCCTGTCTGGTATCATGTCTCCTGCGCAAAGAGCTGCTCTCCTGTCTGGTATCATGTCTCCTGCAGATGGAGCCGCTGTCCTGTCTGGTATCATGTCTCCTGAAGATGGAGCCTCGGTCCTGTCTGGTATCATGTCTCCTGCGCAAAGAGCTGCTGTCCTGTCTGGTATCGTGTCTCCTGCAGATGGAGCCGCTGTCCTGTCTGGTATCATGTCTCCTGCAGATGGAGCCGCTGTCCTTTCTGGTATCATGTCTCCTGCAGATGGAGCCTTAGTCCTGTCTGGTATCATGTCTCCTGTAGATGGAGCCGCTGTCCTGTCTGGTATCATGTCTCCTGCAGATGGAGCCGCTGTCCTGTCTGGTATCATGTCTCCTGCAGATGGAGCCTCGGTCCTGTCTGGTATCATGTCTCCTGCGCAAAGAGCTGCTGTCCTGTCTGGTATCATGTCTCCTGCAGATGGAGCCGCTGTCCTATCTGGTATCATGTCTCCTGCAGATGGAGCCTCGGTCCTGTCTGGTATCATGTCTCCTGCGCAAAGAGCCGCTGTCCTGTCTGATATCATGTCTCCTGCAGATGGAGCCGCTGTCCTGTCTGGTATCATGTCTCCTGTACAAAGAGCTGCTGTCCTGTCTGGTATCATGTCTCCTGTACAAAGAGCCGCTGTCCTGTCTGGTATCATGTCTCCTGTACAAAGAGCTGCTGTCCTGTCTGGTATCATGTCTCCTGTACAAAGAGCCGCTGTCCTGTCTGGTATCATGTCTCCTGTACAAAGAGCCGCTGTCCTGTCTGGTATCATGTCTCCTGCAGATGGAGCCGCTGTCCTGTCTGGTATTATGTCTCCTGTAGAAAGAGCCGCTGTCCTGTCTGGTATCATGTCTCCTGTGCAACGAGCCGCTGTGCTGTCTGGTATCATGTCTCCTGCGCAAAGAGCCGCTGTCCTGTCTGGTATCATGTCTCCTGCAGATGGAGCCGCTGTCCTGTCTGGTATCATTTCTCCTGTACAAAGAGTCACAGTCCTGTCTGGTATCATGTCTCCTGCGCAAAGAGCCGCTGTACTGTCTAGTATCATGTCTCCTGTGCAAAGAGCCGCTGTCCTGTCTGGTATCATGTCTCCTGCAGATGGAGCCACTGTCCTGTCTGGTATCATGTCTCCTGCAGATGGAGCCGCTGTCCTGTCTGGTATCATGTCTCCTGCAGATGGAGCCTCGGTCCTGTCTGGTATCATGTCTCCTGCAGATGGAGCCGCTGTCCTGTCTGGTATCATGTCTCCTCCAGATGGAGCCGCTGTCCTGTCTGGTATCATGTCTCCTGCAGATGGAGCCTCGGTCCTGTCTGGTATCATGTCTCCTGTACAAAGAGCCGCTGTCCTGTCTGGTATCATGTCTCCTGAGCAAAGCGCTGCTGTCCTGTCTCGTATCATGTCTCCTGCAGATGGAGCCGCTGTCCTGTCTGGTATCATGTCTCCTCCAAATGGAGCCGCTGTCCTGTCTGGTATCATGTCTCCTGCAGATGGAGCCTCGGTCCTGTCTGGTATCAAATCTCCTGTAGAAAGAGCCGCTGTCCTGTCTGGTATCATGTCTCCTGTGCAAAGAGCCGCTGTCCTGTCTGGTAACATGTCTCCTGTGCAAAGAGCCGCTGTCCTGTCTGGTATTATGTCTCCTGCAGATGGAGCCGCTGTCCTGTCTGGTATCATGTCTCCTGTAGAAAGAGCCGCTGTCCTGTCTGGTATCATGTCTCCTGCGCAAAGAGCCGCTGTTCTGTCTGGTATCCTGTCTCCTGCGCAAAGAGCCGCTGTCCTGTCTGGTATCATGTCTCCTGCAGATGGAGCCGCTGTCCTGTCTGGTATCATGTCTCTTGCAGATGGAGCCGCTGTCCTGTCTGTTATCATGTCTCCTGCAGATGGAGCCTCGGTCCTGTCTGGTATCATGTCTCCTGCGCAAAGAGCCGCTGTCCTGTCTGGTATCATGTCTCCTGCAGATGGAGTCGCTGTCCTGTCTGGTATCATGTCTCCTGCAGATGGAGTCTCGGTCCTGTCTGGTATCATGTCTCCTGCAGAAGGAGCCGCTGTCCTGTCTGGTATCATGTCTCCTGTACAAAGAGCCGCTGTCGTGTCTGGTATCATGTCTCCTGTACAAAGAGCCGCTGTCCTGTCTGGTATCATGTCTCCTGCAGATGGAGCCGCTGTCCTGTCTGGTATCATGTCTCCTGTACAAAGAGCCGCTGTCCTGTCTGGTATCATGTCTCCTGCAGATGGAGCCGCTGTCCTGTCTGGTATCATGTCTCCTGCAGATGGAGCCGCTGTCCTTTCTGGTATCATGTCTCCTGCAGATGGAGCCGCTGTCCTGTCTGGTATCATGTCTCCTGCAGATGGAGCCGGTGTCCTGTCTGGTATCATGTCTCCTGCAGATGGAGCCGCTGTCCTGTCTGGTATCATGTCTCCTGCAGATGGAGCCTCGGTCCTGTCTGGTATCATGTCTCCTGTAGAAAGAGCCGCTGTCCTGTCTGGTATCATGTCTCCTGCGCAAAGAGCTGCTCTCCTGTCTGGTATCATGTCTCCTGCAGTTGGAGCCGCTGTCCTGTCTGGTATCATGTCTCCTGCAGATGGAGCCTCGGTCCTGTCTGGTATCATGTCTCCTGCGCAAAGAGCTGCTGTCCTGACTGGTATCGTGTCTCCTGCAGATGGAGCCGCTGTCCTGTCTGGTATCATGTCTCCTGCAGATGGAGCCGCTGTCCTTTCTGGTATCATGTCTCCTGCAGATGGAGCCTTAGTCCTGTCTGGTATCATGTCTCCTGCAGATGGAGCCGCTGTCCTGTCTGGTATCATGTCTCCTGCAGATGGAGCCGCTGTCCTGTCTGGTATCATGTCTCCTGCAGATGGAGCCTCGGTCCTGTCTGGTATCATGTCTCCTGCGCAAAGAGCTGCTGTCCTGTCTGGTATCATGTCTCCTGCAGATGGAGCCGCTGTCCTGTCTGGTATCATGTCTCCTGCAGATGGAGCCTCGGTCCTGTCTGGTATCATGTCTCCTGCGCAAAGAGCCGCTGTCCTGTCTGATATCATGTCTCCTGCAGATGGAGCCGCTGTCCTGTCTGGTATCATGTCTCCTGTACAAAGAGCTGCTGTCCTGTCTGGTATCATGTCTCCTGTACAAAGAGCCGCTGTCCTGTCTGGTATCATGTCTCCTGTACAAAGAGCTGCTGTCCTGTCTGGTATCATGTCTCCTGTACAAAGAGCCGCTGTCCTGTCTGGTATCATGTCTCCTGTACAAAGAGCCGCTGTCCTGTCTGGTATCATGTCTCCTGCAGATGGAGCCGCTGTCCTGTCTGGTATTATGTCTCCTCTAGAAAGAGCCGCTGTCCTGTCTGGTATCATGTCTCCTGTGCAACGAGCCGCTGTGCTGTCTGGTATCATGTCTCCTGCGCAAAGAGCCGCTGTCCTGTCTGGTATCATGTCTCCTGCAGATGGAGCCGCTGTCCTGTCTGGTATCATTTCTCCTGTACAAAGAGTCACAGTACTGTCTGGTATCATGTCTCCTGCGCAAAGAGCCGCTGTCCTGTCTAGTATCATGTCTCCTGTGCAAAGAGCCGCTGTCCTGTCTGGTATCATGTCTCCTGCAGATGGAGCCACTGTCCTGTCTGGTATCATGTCTCCTGCAGATGGAGCCGCTGTCCTGTCTGGTATCATGTCTCCTGCAGATGGAGCCTCGGTCCTGTCTGGTATCATGTCTCCTGCAGATGGAGCCGCTGTCCTGTCTGGTATCATGTCTCCTCCAGATGGAGCCGCTGTCCTGTCTGGTATCATGTCTCCTGCAGATGGAGCCTCGGTCCTGTCTGGTATCATGTCTCCTGTACAAAGAGCCGCTGTCCTGTCTGGTATCATGTCTCCTGAGCAAAGCGCTGCTGTCCTGTCTCGTATCATGTCTCCTGCAGATGGAGCCTCTGTCCTGTCTGGTATCATGTCTTCTGCAGATGGAGCCGCTGTCCTGTCTGGTATCATGTCTCCTGCAGATGGAGACTCGGTCCTGTCTGGTATAATGTCTCCTGCAAATGGAGCCGCTGTCCTGTCTGGTATCATGTCTCCTGCAGATGGTGCCACTGTCCTGTCTGGTATCATGTCTCCTGCAGATGGAGCCTCTGTCCTGTCTGGTATCATGTCTTTTGCAGATGGAGCCGCTGTCCTGTCTGGTATCATGTCTCCTGCAGATGGAGACTCGGTCCTGTCTGGTATAATGTCTCCTGCAAATGGAGCCGCTGTCCTGTCTGGTATCATGTCTCCTGTACAAATAGCTGCTGTTCTGTCTGGTATCATGTCTCCTGTACAAAGAGCCGCTTTCCTGTCTGGTATCATGTCTCCTGTACAAAGAACTGCTGTCCTGTCTGGTATCATGTCTCCTGTACAAAGAGCCACTGTCCTGTCTGGTATCATATCTCCTGTACAAAGAGCCGCTGTCCTGTCTGGTATCATGTCTCCTGCAGATGGAGCCGCTGTCCTGTCTGGTATCATGTCTCCTGTACAAAGAGCCGCTGTCCTGTCTGATATCATGTCTCCCGTACAAAGAGCCGCTGTCCAGTCTGGTATCATGTCTCCTACAGATGGAGCCGTTGTCCTGTCTGGTATCATGTCTCCTGTAGAAAGAGCCGCTGTCCTGTCTGGTATCATGTCTCCTGCGCAAAGAGCCGCTGTCCTGTCTGGTATCATGTCTCCTGCAGATGGAGCCGCTGTCCTGTCTGGTATCATGTCTTCTATACAAAGAGCCGCTGTCCTGTCTGGTATCATGTCTCCTGCGCAAAGAGCCGCTGTCCTGTCTGGTATCATGTCTCCTCCAGATGGAGCCGCTGTCCTGTCTGGTATCATGTCTCCTGTGCAAAGAGCCGCTGTCCTTTCTGGTATCATGTCTCCTGTGCAAAGAGCCGCTGTCCTGTCTGGTATCATGTCTCCTGTGCAAAGAGCCGCTGTCCTGTCTGGTATCATGTCTCCTGCGCAATGAGCCGCTGTCCTGTCTGGTATTATGTCTCCTGCAGATGGAGCCGCTGTCCTGTCTGGTATCATGTCTCCTGCAGATGGAGCCGCTGTCCTGTCTGGTATCAAATCTCCTGTAGAAAGAGCCGCTGTCCTGTCTGGTATCATGTCTCCTGTGCAAAGAGCCGCTGTCCTGTCTGGTAACATGTCTCCTGTGCAAAGAGCCGCTGTCCTGTCTGGTATTATGTCTCCTGCAGATGGAGCCGCTGTCCTGTCTGGTATCATGTCTCCTGTAGAAAGAGCCGCTGTCCTGTCTGGTATCATGTCTCCTGCGCAAAGAGCCGCTGTCCTGTCTGGTATCCTGTCTCCTGCGCAAAGAGCTGCTGTCCTGTCTGGTATCATGTCTCCTGCAGATGGAGCCGCTGTCCTGTCTGGTATCATGTCTCTTGCAGATGGAGCCGCTGTCCTGTCTGGTATCATGTCTCCTGCAGATGGAGCCTCGGTCCTGTCTGGTATCATGTCTCCTGCGCAAAGAGCCGCTGTCCTGTCTGGTATCATGTCTCCTGCAGATGGAGTCGCTGTCCTGTCTGGTATCATGTCTCCTGCAGATGGAGTCTCGGTCCTGTCTGGTATCATGTCTCCTGCAGAAGGAGCCGCTGTCCTGTCTGGTATCATGTCTCCTGTACAAAGAGCCGCTGTCCTGTCTGGTATCATGTCTCCTGTACAAAGAGCCGCTGTCCTGTCTGGTATCATGTCTCCTGCAGATGGAGCCGCTGTCCTGTCTGGTATCATGTCTCCTGTACAAAGAGCCGCTGTCCTGTCTGGTATCATGTCTCCTGCAGATGGAGCCGCTGTCCTGTCTGGTATCATGTCTCCTGTAGATGGAGCCGCTGTCCTTTCTGGTATCATGTCTCCTGCAGATGGAGCCGCTGTCCTGTCTGGTATCATGTCTCCTGCAGATGGAGCCGGTGTCCTGTCTGGTATCATGTCTCCTGCAGATGGAGCCGCTGTCCTGTCTGGTATCATGTCTCCTGCAGATGGAGCCTCGGTCC
This sequence comes from Odontamblyopus lacepedii, assembly GCA_034769755.1. Classification (NCBI taxonomy): domain Eukaryota; kingdom Metazoa; phylum Chordata; class Actinopteri; order Gobiiformes; family Gobiidae; genus Odontamblyopus; species Odontamblyopus lacepedii. Next base: position 45,225,060 of record CM068347.1, read on the forward strand.
TGTCTGGTATCATGTCTCCTGTAGAAAGAGCCGCTGTCCTGTCTGGTATCATGTCTCCTGCGCAAAGAGCTGCTGTCCTGTCTGGTATCATGTCGCCTGTACAAAGAGCCACTGTCCTGTCTGGTATCATGTCTCCTGTAGAAAGAGCCGCTGTCCTGTCTGGTATCATGTCTCCTGAAGATGGAGCCTCGGTCCTGTCTGGTATCATGTCTCCTGCGCAAAGAGCTGCTGTCCTGTCTGGTATCGTGTCTCCTGCAGATGGAGCCGCTGTCCTGTCTGGTATCATGTCTCCTGCAGATGGAGCCGCTGTCCTTTCTGGTATCATGTCTCCTGCAGATGGAGCCTTAGTCCTGTCTGGTATCATGTCTCCTGTAGATGGAGCCGCTGTCCTGTCTGGTATCATGTCTCCTGCAGATGGAGCCGCTGTCCTGTCTGGTATCATGTCTCCTGCAGATGGAGCCTCGGTCCTGTCTGGTATCATGTCTCCTGCGCAAAGAGCTGCTGTCCTGTCTGGTATCATGTCTCCTGCAGATGGAGCCGCTGTCCTATCTGGTATCATGTCTCCTGCAGATGGAGCCTCGGTCCTGTCTGGTATCATGTCTCCTGCGCAAAGAGCCGCTGTCCTGTCTGATATCATGTCTCCTGCAGATGGAGCCGCTGTCCTGTCTGGTATCATGTCTCCTGTACAAAGAGCTGCTGTCCTGTCTGGTATCATGTCTCCTGTACAAAGAGCCGCTGTCCTGTCTGGTATCATGTCTCCTGTACAAAGAGCTGCTGTCCTGTCTGGTATCATGTCTCCTGTACAAAGAGCCGCTGTCCTGTCTGGTATCATGTCTCCTGTACAAAGAGCCGCTGTCCTGTCTGGTATCATGTCTCCTGCAGATGGAGCCGCTGTCCTGTCTGGTATTATGTCTCCTGTAGAAAGAGCCGCTGTCCTGTCTGGTATCATGTCTCCTGTGCAACGAGCCGCTGTGCTGTCTGGTATCATGTCTCCTGCGCAAAGAGCCGCTGTCCTGTCTGGTATCATGTCTCCTGCAGATGGAGCCGCTGTCCTGTCTGGTATCATTTCTCCTGTACAAAGAGTCACAGTCCTGTCTGGTATCATGTCTCCTGCGCAAAGAGCCGCTGTACTGTCTAGTATCATGTCTCCTGTGCAAAGAGCCGCTGTCCTGTCTGGTATCATGTCTCCTGCAGATGGAGCCACTGTCCTGTCTGGTATCATGTCTCCTGCAGATGGAGCCGCTGTCCTGTCTGGTATCATGTCTCCTGCAGATGGAGCCTCGGTCCTGTCTGGTATCATGTCTCCTGCAGATGGAGCCGCTGTCCTGTCTGGTATCATGTCTCCTCCAGATGGAGCCGCTGTCCTGTCTGGTATCATGTCTCCTGCAGATGGAGCCTCGGTCCTGTCTGGTATCATGTCTCCTGTACAAAGAGCCGCTGTCCTGTCTGGTATCATGTCTCCTGAGCAAAGCGCTGCTGTCCTGTCTCGTATCATGTCTCCTGCAGATGGAGCCGCTGTCCTGTCTGGTATCATGTCTCCTGCGCAAAGAGCCACTGTCCTGTCTGGTATCATGTCTCCTGCAGATGGAGCCGCTGTCCTGTCTGGTATCATGTCTCCTGCAGATGGAGCGTCAGTCCTGTCTGGTATCATGTCTCCTGCAGATGGAGCCGCTGTCCTGTCTGGTATCATGTCTCCTGCAGATGGAGCCGCTGTCCTGTCTGGTATCATGTCTCCTGCAGATGGAGCCTCGGTCCTGTCTGGTATCATGTCTCCTGTACAAAGTGCCGCTGTCCTGTCTGGTATCATGTCTCCTGCGCAAAGAGCTGATGTCCTGTCTGGTATCATGTCTCCTGCAGATGGAGCCGCTGTCCTGTCTGGTATCATGTCTCTTGCAGATGGAGCCTCGGTCCTGTCTGGTATTATGTCTCCTGCGCAAAGAGCTGCTGTCCTGTCTGGTATCATGTCTCCTGCAGATGGAGCCGCTGTCCTGTCTGGTATCATGTCTCCTGCAGATGGAGCCTCGGTCCTGTCTGGTATCATGTCTCCTGCGCAAAGAGCCGCTGTCCTGTCTGATATCATGTCTCCTGCAGATGGAGCCGCTGTCCTGTCTGGTATCATGTCTCCTGTACAAAGAGCTGCTGTCCTTTCTGGTATCATGTCTCCTGTACAAAGAGCCGCTGTCCTGTCTGGTATCATGTCTCTTGCAGATGGAGCCTCGGTCCTGTCTGGTATCATGTCTCCTGCGCAAAGAGCTGCTGTCCTGTCTAGTATCATGTCTCCTGCAGATGGAGCCGCTGTCCTGTCTGGTATCATGTCTCCTGCAGATGGAGCCTCGGTCCTGTCTGGTATCATGTCTCCTGCGCAAAGAGCCGCTGTCCTGTCTGATATCATGTCTCCTGCAGATGGAGCCGCTGTCCTGTCTGGTATCATGTCTCCTGTACAAAGAGCTGCTGTCCTGTCTGGTATCATGTCTCCTGTACAAAGAGCCGCTGTCCTGTCTGGTATCATGTCTCCTGTACAAAGAGCTGCTGTCCTGTCTGGTATCATGTCGCCTGTACAAAGAGCCACTGTCCTGTCTGGTATCATGTCTCCTGTACAAAGAGCCACTGTCCTGTCTGGTATCATGTCTCCTGCAGATGGAGACGCTGTCCTGTCTGGTATCATGTCTCCTGTCCAAAGAGCCGTTGTCCTGTCTGATATCATGTCTCCCGTACAAAGACCCGCTGTCCAGTCTGGTATCATGTCTCCTACAGATGGAGCCGCTGTCCTGTCTGGTATCATGTCTCCTGTAGAAAGAGCCGCTGTCCTGTCTGGTATCATGTCTCCTGTCCAAAGAGCCGTTGTCCTGTCTGATATCATGTCTCCCGTACAAAGACCCGCTGTCCAGTCTGGTATCATGTCTCCTACAGATGGAGCCGCTGTCCTGTCTGGTATCATGTCTCCTGTAGAAAGAGCCGCTGTCCTGTCTGGTATCATGTCTCCTGCGCAAAGAGCCGCTGTCCTGTCTGGTATCATGTCTCCTGCGCAAAGAGCCGCTGTCCTGTCTGGTATCATGTCTCCTGCAGATGGAGCCGCTGTCCTGTCTGGTATCATGTCTCCTGTAGAAAGAGCCGCTGTCCTGTCTGGTATCATGTCTTCTGTACAAAGAGCCGCTGTCCTGTCTGGTATCATGTCTCCTGCGCAACAACCCGCTGTCCTGTCTGGTATCATGTCTCCTGCGCAAAGAGCCGCTGTCCTGTCTGGTACCATGTCTCCTGCGCAATGAGCCGCTGTCCTGTCTGGTATTATGTCTCCTGCAGATGGAGCTGCTGTCCTGTCTGGTATCATGTCTCCTGCAGATGGAGCCGCTGTCCTGTCTTGTATCATGTCTCCTGTAGAAAGTGCCGCTGTCCTGTCTGGTATCATGTCTGCTGTGCAACGAGCCGCTGTCCTGTCTGGTATCATGTCTCCTGCGCAAAGAGCCGCTGTCCTGTCTGGTATCATGTCTCCTGCAGATGGAGCCGCTGTCCTGTCTGGTATCATGTCTCCTGTAGAAAGAGCCGCTGTCCTGTCTGGTATCATGTCTCCTGCGCAATGAGCCGCTGTCCTGTCTGGTATCATGTCTCCTGTACAAAGAGTCACTGTCCTGTCTGGTATCATGTCTCCTGCGCAAAGAGCCGCTGTCCTGTCTAGTATCATGTCTCCTGTGCAAAGAGCCGCTGTCCTGTCTGGTATCATGTCTCCTGCAGATGGAGCCACTGTCCTGTCTGGTATCATGTCTCCTGCATATGGAGCCGCTGTCCTGTCTGGTATCATGTCTCCTGCAGATGGAGCCTCTGTCCTGTCTGGTATCATGTCTCCTGCAGATGGAGCCGCTGTCCTGTCTGGTATCATGTCTCCTGCAGATGGAGCCGCTGTCCTGTCTGGTATCATGTCTCCTGCAGATGGAGCCTCGGTCCTGTCTGGTATCATGTCTCTTGTACAAAGAGCCGCTGTCCTGTCTGGTATCATGTCTCCTGCGCAAAGCGCTGCTGTCCTGTCTGGTATCATGTCTCCTGCAGATGGAGCCGCTGTCCTGTCTGGTATCATGTCTCCTGCGCAAAGAGCCACTGTCCTGTCTGGTATCATGTCTCCTGCAGATGGAGCCGCTGTCCTGTCTGGTATCATGTCTCCTGCAGATGGAGCCGCTGTCCTGTCTGGTATCATGTCTCCTGCAGATGGAGCCTCGGTCCTGTCTGGTATCATGTCTCCTGCAGATGGAGCCGCTGTCCTGCAGATGGAGCCGCTGTCCTGTCTGGTATCATGTCTCCTCTACAAAGAGCCGCTGTCCTGTCTGGTATCATGTCTCCTGTACAAAGAGCCGCTGTCCTGTCTGGTATCATGTCTCCTGCAGATGGAGCTGCTGTCCTGTCTGGTATCATGTCTCCTGTACAACGAGCCGCTGTCCTGTCTGGTATCATGTCTCCTGCAGATGGAGCCGCTGTCCTGTCTGGTATCATGTCTCCTGCAGATGGAGCCGCTGTCCTTTCTGGTATCATGTCTCCTGCAGATGGAGCCGCTGTCCTGTCTGGTATCATGTCTCCTGCAGATGGAGCCGCTGTCCTGTCTGGTATCATGTCTCCTGCAGATGGAGCCGCTGTCCTGTCTGGTATCATGTCTCCTGCAGATGGAGCCTCGGTCCTGTCTGGTATCATGTCTCCTGTAGAAAGAGCCGCTGTCCTGTCTGGTATCATGTCTCCTGCGCAAAGAGCTGCTCTCCTGTCTGGTATCATGTCTCATGCAGATGGAGCCTCGGTCCTGTCTGGTATCATGTCTCCTGTACAAAGAGCCGCTGTCCTGTCTGGTATCATGTCTCCTGCGCAAAGAGCTGCTGTCCTGTCTGGTATCATGTCTCCTGCAGATGGGGCCGCTGTCCTGTCTGGTATCATGTCTCCTGCAGATGGAGCCTCGGTCCTGTCTGGTATCATGTCTCCTGCGCAAAGAGCCGCTGTCCTGTCTGATATCATGTCTCCTGCAGATGGAGCCGCTGTCCTGTCTGGTATCATGTCTCCTGTACAAAGAGCTGCTGTCCTGTCTGGTATCATGTCTCCTGCAGATGGAGCCGCTGTCCTGTCTGGTATCATGTCTCCTGCAGATGGAGCCTCGGTCCTGTCTGGTATCATGTCTCCTGTACAAAGTGCCGCTGTCCTGTCTGGTATCATGTCTCCTGCGCAAAGAGCTGCTGTCCTGTCTGGTATCATGTCTCCTGCGCAATGAGCCGCTGTCCTGTCTGGTATCATGTCTCCTGCAGATGGAGCCGCTGTCCTGTCTGGTATCATGTCTCCTGTAGAAAGAGCCGCTGTCCTGTCTGGTATCACGTCTCCTGCGCAAAGAGCCGCTGTCCTGTCTGGTATCACGTCTCCTGCAGATGGAGCCGCTGTCCTGTCTGGTATCATGTCTCCTGCAGATTGAGCCTCAGTCCTGTCTGGTATCATGTCTCCTGCAGAGTGGGCGTTATCGGAGTGGAGGGATGTCGGAGTGGGGGGTTATCGGAGTGGGGGGATGTCGGAGTGGGGGGATATCAGAGTGGGGGTTATCGGAGTGGGGGGATGTCGGAGTGGGGGGATATCAGAGTGGGGGTTATCGGAGTGGGGGGATGTCGAAGAGGCGGTGTGTCGGAATAGGGGGTGAACCCCAAAACAAACAGGGCGACACAAATGTTTGATTACTCGACTTGTTGAGAAGCTTCGACCAATCAGATGCAAATAAAGGTCATGAAGTTCCTTGTTTTGTGATCCCAGACTGACAGAGTGCAGAACCTCCTCGTCTCTCATGAAGCAAAGGGCAGGGCCTGGATGGTCCTTGAATGGGAGACCACTGGTAATTCCTGGTACCACAGAAAGGCACCAAAGGTTTTCGTTGTGTTCTCAAGCAAGACACTTCACCCACATCACCTAGTATGAATGTGATGTGTGTTTTTGTTCATTTATACAGACAGAGAAGACGTTGTTTCACGTGACACTAGTAAATTCAGAGATATGAACCATAAACCAGGTCAAGAAATCTGCAATCTGACAGTTTTGAGACTATTTTAAAACTCGTGTCTTTGCATATCGTAAGACTGTAGTTCAGTCTCTCAAACGTCAAAGCTCCTGGATGTGTCTGAAATAAACACAGTGAACTCAGTCTTCATGAAACTATAATTGCAGTTTTAATCATAAATACACTTTTATTCTGACAAATTACAAATATGCTTTTATAAAATGTTTACAAGGAAACAACAACCAAGAAAAAGGTGTAACAGACAAGTGAGGGCACGGCCTCCACTGCAATTAGTTTAATAACAGTGTGACAGACCAGCAGAACCACAATCTGATCACTGATAACATTTGACGTAAAAGAAAGTTCAAAGGTGCTAAATGACATGACACTGACTCTTGTGAGCCTGTAGCCTTGATCTAATGTTGTTCTCGCCTTAGACACAGACCTGGGGTATTGTTTTGTTTCATTCACAAATGTTTGAGGAATATTTTATTATAAACCTTTATAATAAGTCTGTCATCATAGAACTAAAAAATAAAAGGAACCCAAACTGTGGACAAAAAAGCACTTATTTGAGTTTAGGGAAATGTGCCATTGTTCCAATTTCACCAATCCAGACCCCAGCGTAGAGAGGCTGAGTGAACCTGGTCTGGACTCTGTGGAGGAGGCTCATGGTAGATACACCAGAGATACCATAAAACGCCAAAACCCCTGCACTGTGGTCCAGGTAAACCCCGATTCTGGACCTCACCCGACCTGAGACCTGACCTGAGACCTTGGAAGAGACTTTGTTAAAGAAAAATGAATACCTGTTTGTGTCACAGTGTAAGGCCCAGGATTTATCATTGTTTCCAAATGCACATTCATTAGAGTTTCCTTTCCTCTGAATATCTCTGTATGAAACTGCTACACGAACACCCTTCCTCCAGCTCCACTCCACCTCCCAGTAACATCGGCCCGTCAGACTCTCTCTGCTCAGGACCTGCCACAAACTGAACCTTTCTGGATGATCTGGATAACTCTGGTCTTCACTCATAACTGTGACTCTTTTGTTTCCATCAGACAGAGACAGTCTGGTGTGAACTGTGTTTGGGTCCAGAGTGATTTCTGTAGAATATTGTAAGAAGTCGTCTCTGGAGCTGGGTTCAGCTGGTGCCAGTAAAACCTGGACTGGACTCAGAGTGAGCTGGAGTGTGTCTCTGAGCTTGGACACAGCTCTGGTCACTTCCTCAAAGTAGCTCCGGTCCCCTGTGTGAATGGTGTCTGGCTCTGTGCTCTGTGTGTGTGGGGACAGTGAAGCGTAGACCTGTAGAAACTGGTTATGATCCTGGGTGAGGGCCAGTGTGTCCAGCTCAGAGAGGCTCCTCTTCAGCCCCCTCACGTCCTGCTGCACTTGGTCCTGGAGCTCTTGGACTCGGCTCAGTTGGGTCTGCTCCTGGGAGCGGATCTGCTGCTCCACTTCAGAGCGTCTTTTCTCCAGGAGAAAGGCCATCTGTGTGAAGCTGTCCCCACTGCACTACTACTACTACTACTACTACTACTACTACTACTACTACCACTCCTACTACTACTACTACTACTACTACTACTACTACTACTACTACTACTACTACTACTACTACTACTACTACTACTACTACTACTACTACTACTACTACTACTACTACTACTACTACTACTACTACTACTACTACTACTACTATACAACTACTACTACCACTCCTACTATACTACTACTACTACTACTACTACCACTCCTACTATACTACTACTACTACTACTACTACTACTACTACTACTACTACTTCCTACTACTACTACTACTACTACTACTACTACCACTACTACTACTACCACTACTACTGCTACTACTACCACCCTACTACTACTACTACCATCACTACTACCACTACTACTACTACTACTACTACTACTACTACTACTAATATTACTACTACCACTACTACCACTACTACTACCACATTACTACTACTACTACTACTACTATCATTACTACTAATACTACTACTACTACCACTACTACTGCCCACTACTACTACTACCATTACTACTACTACTACTACCACTACTACTACTACTACTACACTACTACTACTTACTACTACTTACTACTACTATTACTACCACTACTACTACTTGCTACTTACTACGCTACTACTACTATTACCTTACTACTAATTATTATACCATTACTACTACTACTTATTACTACTACTACTACTACTACTAATACTACTTATTACTACCATTACTTACTGCCTTATTACTTATTATTCCATTATTATTATTACACATTACCATTACTTGCCATGCACTACCATATTATTATTGTTTATTATTACTACTTATTATGGCCATTATTTACTACTATTAATATTACTATTATTGTTAATACTATTATTATTATTATTACTACTTAATATTGTTACATATTATTGTTTACATTACTATCACATTACTACTACTACTACTACTACTAATACTACTACTACTAATACTACCACTTACTACTGCTACTACTACTGCCATTACCACTACTATTACTACTTCTACTACCACCACCACTACTACTACCACTATTACCACTACTACTACTACCAGAACCACCACTACTACTACTACTACTACTATTACTACTTCTTCTACCACCACCACTACTACTACTACTACTACCACTACTACCACTACTTCCACTACTACTATACCATTACTACTACTCATCAATACTACTACTACTACTAATTACTACTACTACTACGATAACCACCACTACTACTACTACTACTACTACTACTACTATTACTACTTCTACTACCACCACCACTACTACTACTACTACTACCACTACTACCACTACTGCTACCACCACCACTACTACTACTGCTATTACTACTTCTACTACCACCACTACTACTACTACTACTACTACTACTACTACTACTACTACTACCACTACTACTACTACTTCTACCACCACCACTCATTACTACTACCACTACTACTACTACCACTACTACCACCACTACTACTACCATTACTACTACTAATAATTACCACTTCTACTACCACTACTACTACTACTACTACTACTACTACTACTACC
>CM068347.1:45239184-45256684 GCA_034769755.1 Odontamblyopus lacepedii
ATTTACAGTTCTGATTCTGCTCCTCTCAAAGTGACATCAGCTCCATCACAGACAGAAACACACTGCTGTAGTTTTACATGAAATAAGAAAATCACTTTTTACATCATGATCGAGTGAAGAGTCAAACACAGATGAAGTTTACAGAAGAACATTTGAAGTGAAACAAAGTTCTAATCCAGTAATAGTACAAACGATTCTAGTATGAACAGTGATGTAGCTACGACTGCATTCATACACGAGGCCAAAATGTCAAACTCCATTTTGAAGCAGAGGAACAATTTTTCATTTCGATCATAAAGTCTTAGGATAGAATATCATTGTCAACACAAAATCACAGCATTTTCTTTGTTCTTATATAGACCAGAGGTAATTTTCCTCCTGTATATGTCACAGTTGTTTCAGAATCAAATGAGTATCTGGTTTTGATATTAATCTTATAATTGATTTGTATTTAGATATTGATTTTTTTAACAGTACTTTAAAGTTTTGTAGATAGTTCAAAATAAGAGTCAAAGTTGAGCCCAAATTGTGAAGAACAAAGCTGCTATTTGAGTTTAGGGAAATGTGCAGTGGCTCCAGTATTAATCCAGACCCCAGCGTAGAGAGGCTGAGTGAACCTGGTCTGGACTCTGTGGAGGAGGCTCATGGTTCTTCCAGAGATGCTGTAAAACGCCAAAACCCCTGAACCGTGGTCCAGGTAAACCCCGATTCTAGAACCGACAAGACCTGAGACCTGGGACTGGACTTTGTTAAACCAAAATGAATAACAGTTAGGTTCACGACGTAAGGCCCAGGATTTATCATTGTTTCCAAATCCACATTCATTAGAGTTTCCTTTCCTCTGAATATCTCTGTATGAAACTGCTATACGAGCCCACTCCCCGCTCCACTCCACCTCCCAGTAACATCGGCCCGTTAGACTCTCTCTGCTCAGGACCTGCCACCAGCCTCTGAATCTATCAGGATGATCTGGATAACTCTGGTGTTCACTCATAACTGTGACTCTTTTGTTTCCATCAGACAGAGACAGTCTGGTGTGAACTGTGTTTGGGTCCAGAGTGATTTCTGTAGAATATTGTAAGAAGTCGTCTCTGGAGCTGGGTTCAGCTGGTGCCAGTAAAACCTGGACTGGACTCAGAGTGAGCTGGAGTGTGTCTCTGAGCTTGGACACAGCTCTGGTCACTTCCTCAAAGTAGCTCCGGTCCCCTGTGTGAATGGTGTCTGGCTCTGTGCTCTGTGTGTGTGGGGACAGTGAAGCGTAGACCTGTAGAAACTGGTTATGATCCTGGGTGAGGGCCAGTGTGTCCAGCTCAGAGAGGCTCCTCTTCAGCCCCCTCACGTCCTGCTGCACTTGGTCCTGGAGCTCTTGGACTCGGCTCAGTTGGGTCTGCTCCTGGGAGCGGATCTGCTGCTCCACTTCAGAGCGTCTTTTCTCCAGGAGAAAGGCCATCTGTGTGAAGCTGTCCCCACTGCACTGCACTGCTGTCTGGGCAGAGCGTCTGATGTCCTGGGCCTCCTGTTGGAGCCTCTTCAGGTCTGTCTCTTTGTGCTGGAGGCTCTGGAGCAGCAGGGCCCTCCTGGCCGGCAGCTCTGCCTGTCTCTGAGCCCTCTCTGAGGCAGAGGTCACTATGTCATGACCCTTATGTTGGTCCACAGAGCAGAAGGAGCAGAGCAGCTGCTGGTCACTGTGGCAGAACAGATCCATCACTTTGTCGTGTTCAGAGCAGATGTTTTCCTGGAGACTGTGAGACGGCGCCACCAGCTGGTGTTTCTGTAACGCTGCAGCTTCATAATGAGGCTGTAGGTGGCGCTCACAGTAAGAGGCCAGGCACTGCAGACAGGACTGGACAGCTCTCAGCTTCCTCCCAGTGCACACATCACAGGACACATCCTGAGGTCCGGCATAGCAGTGGTCTGCAGGGGGCGCTGAGAGTCCAGTCTTCTTCAGTTGCTCCACCAAATCACTTAACAAAGTGTTTTTACGCAGCACAGGCCTGGGGCTGAAGCTCTCTCTGCACTGAGGACAGCTGTAGCTGTGGTTCTGTTGGTCCCAGTGGTGCTGAAGACACTTCATGCAGTAGTTGTGTCCACAGGCAGTCGTCACTGGATCCTTCAGTAGATCTAAACACACGGAGCAGGAAAAGGCTTCTTGGTCGAGTGTTTTCTGCGCCATCTCTCCTGGATCACAAACACTTTCACTTTGACACACCTGAAACTTAAGAGTGGAGTGAGAGCTGTGGGAGGAGCCAGGCCGCCCCCACAGAGGAGGAAGTGTCAGCTCTTAAAGGCACACACACACACACACACACCCACACACACCCACACACACAGACACAGACACACACACTTCTCTAAACCGTCTGCTGAAACCATAAAGTCCATAAAAAGCCTCGGTCCTGTCTGGTATCATGTCTCCTGTACAAAGAGCCGCTGTCCTGTCTGGTATCATGTCTCCTGAGCAAAGCGCTGCTGTCCTGTCTGGTATCATGTCTCCTGCATATGGAGCCGCTGTCCTGTCTGGTATCATGTCTCCTGCGCAAAGAGCCACTGTCCTGTCTGGTATCATGTCTCCTGCAGATGGAGCCGCTGTCCTGTCTGGTATCATGTCTCCTGCAGATGGAGCCGCTGTCCTTTCTGGTATCATGTCTCCTGCAGATGGAGCGTCAGTCCTGTCTGGTATCATGTCTCCTGCAGATGGAGCCGCTGTCCTGTCTGGTATCATGTCTCCTGCAGATGGAGCCGCTGTCCTGTCTGGTATCATGTCTCCTGCAGATGGAGCCTCGGTCCTGTCTGGTATCATGTCTCCTGTACAAAGTGCCGCTGTCCTGTCTGGTATCATGTCTCCTGCGCAAAGAGCTGCTGTCCTGTCTGGTATCATGTCTCCTGCAGATGGAGCCGCTGTCCTGTCTGGTATCATGTCTCCTGCAGATGGAGCCTCGGTCCTGTCTGGTATCATGTCTCCTGCGCAAAGAGCCGCTGTCCTGTCTGATATCATGTCTCCTGCAGATGGAGCCGCTGTCCTGTCTGGTATCATGTCTCCTGTACAAAGAGCTGCTGTCCTGTCTGGTATCATGTCTCCTGTACAAAGAGCCGCTGTCCTGTCTGGTATCATGTCTCCTGTACAAAAAGCTGCTGTCCTGTCTGGTATCATGTCTCCTGTACAAAGAGCCACTGTCCTGTCTGGTATCATGTCTCCTGTACAAAGAGCCGCTGTCCTGTCTGGTATCATGTCTCCTGCAGATGGAGACGCTGTCCTGTCTGGTATCATGTCTCCTGTCCAAAGAACCGTTGTCCTGTCTGATATCATGTCTCCCGTACAAAGAGCCGCTGTCCAGTCTGGTATCATGTCTCCTACAGATGGAGCCGCTGTCCTGTCTGGTATCATGTCTCCTGTAGAAAGAGCCGCTGTCCTGTCTGGTATCATGTCTCCTGCGCAAAGAGCCGCTGTCCTGTCTGGTATCATGTCTCCTGCGCAAAGAGCCGCTGTCCTGTCTGGTATCATGTCTCCTGCAGATGGAGCCGCTGTCCTGTCTGGTATCATGTCTCCTGTAGAAAGAGCCGCTGTCCTGTCTGGTATCATGTCTTCTGTACAAAGAGCCGCTGTCCTGTCTGGTATCATGTCTCCTGCGCAAAAACCCGCTGTCCTGTCTGGTATCATGTCTCCTGCGCAAAGAGCCGCTGTCCTGTCTGGTATCATGTCTCCTGCGCAATGAGCCGCTGTCCTGTCTGGTATTATGTCTCCTGCAGATGGAGCTGCTGTCCTGTCTGGTATCATGTCTCCTGCAGATGGAGCCGCTGTCCTGTCTTGTATCATGTCTCCTGTAGAAAGTGCCGCTGTCCTGTCTGGTATCATGTCTGCTGTGCAACGAGCCGCTGTCCTGTCTGGTATCATGTCTCCTGCGCAAAGAGCCGCTGTCCTGTCTGGTATCATGTCTCCTGCAGATGGAGCCTCGGTCCTGTCTGGTATCATGTCTCCTGCGCAAAAAGCTGCTGTCCTGTCTGGTATCATGTCTCCTGCAGATGGAGCCGCTGTCCTGTCTGGTATCATGTCTCCTGCAGATGGAGCCTCGGTCCTGTCTGGTATCATGTCTCCTGCGCAAAGAGCAGCTGTCCTGTCTGATATCATGTCTCTTGCAGATGGAGCCGCTGTCCTGTCTGGTATCATGTCTCCTGTACAAAGAGCTGCTGTCCTGTCTGGTATCATGTCTCCTGTACAAAGAGCCGCTGTCCTGTCTGGTATCATGTCTCCTGTATAAAGAGCTGCTGTCCTGTCTGGTATCATGTCTCCTGTACAAAGAGCCGCTGTCCTGTCTGGTATCATGTCTCCTGTACAAAGAGCCGCTGTCCTGTCTTGTATCATGTCTCCTGCAGATGGAGCCGCTGTCCTGTCTGGTATCATGTCTCCTGTAGAAAGAGCCGCTGTCCTGTCTGGTATCATGTCTCCTGTGCAACGGGCCGCTGTCCTGTCTGGTATCATGTCTCCTGCGCAAAGAGCCGCTGTCCTGTCTGGTATCATGTCTCCTGCAGATGGAGCCGCTGTCCTGTCTGGTATCATGTCTCCTGTACAAAGAGCCGCTGTCCTGTCTTGTATCATGTCTCCTGCAGATGGAGCCGCTGTCCTGTCTGGTATCATGTCTCCTGTAGAAAGAGCCGCTGTCCTGTCTGGTATCATTTCTCCTGTACAAAGAGTCACAGTCCTGTCTGGTATCATGTCTCCTGCGCAAAAAGCCGCTGTCCTGTCTAGTATCATGTCTCCTGTGCAAAGAGCCGCTGTCCTGTCTGGTATCATGTCTCCTGTGCAACGGGCCGCTGTCCTGTCTGGTATCATGTCTCCTGCGCAAAGAGCCGCTGTCCTGTCTGGTATCATGTCTCCTGCAGATGGAGCCGCTGTCCTGTCTGGTATCATGTCTCCTGTACAAAGAGCCGCTGTCCTGTCTTGTATCATGTCTCCTGCAGATGGAGCCGCTGTCCTGTCTGGTATCATGTCTCCTGTAGAAAGAGCCGCTGTCCTGTCTGGTATCATTTCTCCTGTACAAAGAGTCACAGTCCTGTCTGGTATCATGTCTCCTGCGCAAAAAGCCGCTGTCCTGTCTAGTATCATGTCTCCTGTGCAAAGAGCCGCTGTCCTGTCTGGTATCATGTCTCCTGCAGATGGAGCCACTGTCCTGTCTGGTATCATGTCTCCTGCAGATGGAGCCGCTGTCCTGTCTGGTATCATGTCTCCTGCAGATGGAGCCTCGGTCCTGTCTGGTATCATGTCTCCTGCAGATGGAGCCGCTGTCCTGCAGATGGAGCCGTTGTCCTGTCTGGTATCATGTCTCCTCTACAAAGAGCCGCTGTCCTGTCTGGTATCATGTCTCCTGTACAAAGAGCCGCTGTCCTGTCTGGTATCATGTCTCCTGAGCAAAGTGCTGCTGTCCTGTCTGTTATCATGTCTCCTGCGCAAAGAGCCACTGTCCTGTCTGGTATCATGTCTCCTGCAGATGGAGCCGCTGTCCTGTCTGGTATCATGTCTCCTGCAGATGGAGCCGCTGTCCTTTCTGGTATCATGTCTCCTGCAGATGGAGCCGCTGTCCTGTCTGGTATCATGTCTCCTGCGCAAAGAGCCACTGTCCTGTCTGGTATCATGTCTCCTGCAGATGGAGCCGCTGTCCTGTCTGGTATCATGTCTCCTGCAGATGGAGCCACTGTCCTGTCTGGTATCATGTCTCCTGCAGATGGAGCCGCTGTCCTGTCTGGTATCATGTCTCCTGCAGATGGAGCCGCTGTCCTGTCTGGTATCATGTCTCCTGCAGGTGGAGCCTCGGTCCTGTCTGGTATCATGTCTCCTGTACAAAGTGCCACTGTCCTGTCTGGTATCATGTCTCCTGCGCAAAGAGCTGCTGTCCTGTCTGGTATCATGTCTCCTGCAGATGGAGCCTCGGTCCTGTCTGGTATCATGTCTCCTGCGCAAAGAGCTGCTGTCCTGTCTGGTATCATGTCTCCTGCAGATGGAGCCGCTGTCCTGTCTTTTATCATGTCTCCTGCAGATGGAGCCGCTGTCCTGTCTGGTATCATGTCTCCTGTACAAAGAGCCGCTGTCCTGTCTGGTATCATGTCTACTGTACAAAGAGCCGCTGTCCTGTCTGGTATCATGTCTCCTGTACAAAGAGCCACTGTCCTGTCTGGTATCATGTCTCCTGTACAAAGAACCGCTGTCCTGTCTGGTATCATGTCTCCTGCAGATGGAGACGCTGTCCTGTCTGGTATCATGTCTCCTGTCCAAAGAGCCGTTGTCCTGTCTGATATCATGTCTCCCGTACAAAGAGCCGCTGTCCAGTCTGGTATCATGTCTCCTACAGATGGAGCCGCTGTCCTGTCTGGTATTATGTCTCCTGTAGAAAGAGCCGCTGTCCTGTCTGGTATCATGTCTCCTGCGCAAAGAGCCGCTGTCCTGTCTGGTATCATGTCTCCTGCGCAAAGAGCCGCTGTCCTGTCTGGTATCATGTCTCCTGCAGATGGAGCCTCGGTCCTGTCTGGTATCATGTCTCCTGCGCAAAGAGCTGCTGTCCTGTCTGGTATCATGTCTCCTGCAGATGGAGCCGCTGTCCTGTCTGGTATCATGTCTCCTGCAGATGGAGCCTCGGTCCTGTCTGGTATCATGTCTCCTGCGCAAAGAGCAGCTGTCCTGTCTGATATCATGTCTCTTGCAGATGGAGCCGCTGTCCTGTCTGGTATCATGTCTCCTGTACAAAGAGCTGCTGTCCTGTCTGGTATCATGTCTCCTGTACAAAGAGCCGCTGTCCTGTCTGGTATCATGTCTCCTGTATAAAGAGCTGCTGTCCTGTCTGGTATCATGTCTCCTGTACAAAGAGCCGCTGTCCTGTCTGGTATCATGTCTCCTGTACAAAGAGCCGCTGTCCTGTCTTGTATCATGTCTCCTGCAGATGGAGCCGCTGTCCTGTCTGGTATCATGTCTCCTGTAGAAAGAGCCGCTGTCCTGTCTGGTATCATGTCTCCTGTGCAACGGGCCGCTGTCCTGTCTGGTATCATGTCTCCTGCGCAAAGAGCCGCTGTCCTGTCTGGTATCATGTCTCCTGCAGATGGAGCCGCTGTCCTGTCTGGTATCATGTCTCCTGTACAAAGAGCCGCTGTCCTGTCTTGTATCATGTCTCCTGCAGATGGAGCCGCTGTCCTGTCTGGTATCATGTCTCCTGTAGAAAGAGCCGCTGTCCTGTCTGGTATCATTTCTCCTGTACAAAGAGTCACAGTCCTGTCTGGTATCATGTCTCCTGCGCAAAAGCCGCTGTCCTGTCTAGTATCATGTCTCCTGTGCAAAGAGCCGCTGTCCTGTCTGGTATCATGTCTCCTGTGCAACGGGCCGCTGTCCTGTCTGGTATCATGTCTCCTGCGCAAAGAGCCGCTGTCCTGTCTGGTATCATGTCTCCTGCAGATGGAGCCGCTGTCCTGTCTGGTATCATGTCTCCTGTACAAAGAGCCGCTGTCCTGTCTTGTATCATGTCTCCTGCAGATGGAGCCGCTGTCCTGTCTGGTATCATGTCTCCTGTAGAAAGAGCCGCTGTCCTGTCTGGTATCATTTCTCCTGTACAAAGAGTCACAGTCCTGTCTGGTATCATGTCTCCTGCGCAAAAAGCCGCTGTCCTGTCTAGTATCATGTCTCCTGTGCAAAGAGCCGCTGTCCTGTCTGGTATCATGTCTCCTGCAGATGGAGCCACTGTCCTGTCTGGTATCATGTCTCCTGCAGATGGAGCCGCTGTCCTGTCTGGTATCATGTCTCCTGCAGATGGAGCCTCGGTCCTGTCTGGTATCATGTCTCCTGCAGATGGAGCCGCTGTCCTGCAGATGGAGCCGCTGTCCTGTCTGGTATCATGTCTCCTCTACAAAGAGCCGCTGTCCTGTCTGGTATCATGTCTCCTGTACAAAGAGCCGCTGTCCTGTCTGGTATCATGTCTCCTGAGCAAAGTGCTGCTGTCCTGTCTGTTATCATGTCTCCTGCGCAAAGAGCCACTGTCCTGTCTGGTATCATGTCTCCTGCAGATGGAGCCGCTGTCCTGTCTGGTATCATGTCTCCTGCAGATGGAGCCGCTGTCCTTTCTGGTATCATGTCTCCTGCAGATGGAGCCGCTGTCCTGTCTGGTATCATGTCTCCTGCGCAAAGAGCCACTGTCCTGTCTGGTATCATGTCTCCTGCAGATGGAGCCGCTGTCCTGTCTGGTATCATGTCTCCTGCAGATGGAGCCACTGTCCTGTCTGGTATCATGTCTCCTGCAGATGGAGCCGCTGTCCTGTCTGGTATCATGTCTCCTGCAGATGGAGCCGCTGTCCTGTCTGGTATCATGTCTCCTGCAGGTGGAGCCTCGGTCCTGTCTGGTATCATGTCTCCTGTACAAAGTGCCACTGTCCTGTCTGGTATCATGTCTCCTGCGCAAAGAGCTGCTGTCCTGTCTGGTATCATGTCTCCTGCAGATGGAGCCTCGGTCCTGTCTGGTATCATGTCTCCTGCGCAAAGAGCTGCTGTCCTGTCTGGTATCATGTCTCCTGCAGATGGAGCCGCTGTCCTGTCTTTTATCATGTCTCCTGCAGATGGAGCCGCTGTCCTGTCTGGTATCATGTCTCCTGTACAAAGAGCTGCTGTCCTGTCTGGTATCATGTCTACTGTACAAAGAGCCGCTGTCCTGTCTGGTATCATGTCTCCTGTACAAAGAGCCACTGTCCTGTCTGGTATCATGTCTCCTGTACAAAGAGCCGCTGTCCTGTCTGGTATCATGTCTCCTGCAGATGGAGACGCTGTCCTGTCTGGTATCATGTCTCCTGTCCAAAGAGCCGTTGTCCTGTCTGATATCATGTCTCCCGTACAAAGAGCCGCTGTCCAGTCTGGTATCATGTCTCCTACAGATGGAGCCGCTGTCCTGTCTGGTATCATGTCTCCTGTAGAAAGAGCCGCTGTCCTGTCTGGTATCATGTCTCCTGCGCAAAGAGCCGCTGTCCTGTCTGGTATCATGTCTCCTGCGCAAAGAGCCGCTGTCCTGTCTGGTATCATGTCTCCTGCAGATGGAGCCGCTGTCCTGTCTGGTATCATGTCTCCTGTAGAAAGAGCCGCTGTCCTGTCTGGTATCATGTCTTCTGTACAAAGAGCCGCTGTCCTGTCTAGTATCATGTCTCCTGCGCAAAAACCCGCTGTCCTGTCTGGTATCATGTCTCCTGCGCAAAGAGCCGCTGTCCTGTCTGGTATCATGTCTCCTGCGCAATGAGCCGCTGTCCTGTCTGGTATTATGTCTCCTGCAGATGGAGCTGCTGTCCTGTCTGGTATCATGTCTCCTGCAGATGGAGCCGCTGTCCTGTCTGATATCATGTCTCCTGCAGATGGAGCCGCTGTCCTGTCTGGTATCATGTCTCCTGTACAAAGAGCTGCTGTCCTGTCTGGTATCATGTCTCCTGCAGATGGAGCCGCTGTCCTGTCTGGTATCATGTCTCCTGCAGATGGAGCCGCTGTCCTTTCTGGTATCATGTCTCCTGCAGATGGAGCCTCAGTCCTGTCTGGTATCATGTCTCCTGCAGATGGAGCCGCTGTCCTGTCTGGTATCACGTCTCCTGCAGATGGAGCCGCTGTCCTGTCTGGTATCATGTCTCCTGCAGATGGAGCCTCGGTCCTGTCTGGTATCATGTCTCCTGTACAAAGTGCCGCTGTCCTGTCTGGTATCATGTCTCCTGCGCAAAGACCTGCTGCCCTGTCTGGTATCATGTCTCCTGCGCAATGAGCCACTGTCCTGTCTGGTATCATGTCTCCTGCAGATGGAGCCGCTGTCCTGTCTGGTATCATGTCTCCTGTAGAAAGAGCCGCTGTCCTGTCTGGTATCACGTCTCCTGCGCAAAGAGCCGCTGTCCTGTCTGGTATCACGTCTTTTGCAGATGGAGCCGCTGTCCTGTCTGGTATCATGTCTCCTGCAGATGGAGCCTCAGTCCTGTCTGGTATCATGTCTCCTGCAGATGGAGCCTCGGTCCTGTCTGGTATCATGTCTCCTGTACAAAGTGCCGCTGTCCTGTCTGGTATCATGTCTCCTGCGCAAAGAGCTGCTGTCCTGTCTGGTATCATGTCTCCTGCAGATGGAGCCGCTGTCCTGTCTGGTATCATGTCTCCTGCAGATGGAGCCTCAGTCCTGTCTGGTATCATGTCTCCTGCAGATGGAGCCTCGGTCCTGTCTGGTATCATGTCTCCTGCGCAAAGAGCTGCTGTCCTGTCTGGTATCATGTCTCCTGCAGATGGAGCCGCTGTCCTGTCTGGTATCATGTCTCCTGCAGATGGAGCCTCGGTCCTGTCTGGTATCATGTCTCCTGCGCAAAGAGCCGCTGTCCTGTCTGATATCATGTCTCTTGCAGATGGAGCCGCTGTCCTGTCTGGTATCATGTCTCCTGTACAAAGAGCTGCTGTCCTGTCTGGTATCATGTCTCCTGTACAAAGAGCCGCTGTCCTGTCTGGTATCATGTCTCCTGTACAAAGAGCTGCTGTCCTGTCTGGTATCATGTCTCCTGTACAAAGAGCCACTGTCCTGTCTGGTATCATGTCTCCTGTACAAAGAGCCGCTGTCCTGTCTGGTATCATGTCTCCTGCAGATGGAGCCGCTGTCCTGTCTGGTATCATGTCTCCTGTACAAAGAGCCGCTGTCCTGTCTGATATCATGTCTCCCATACAAAGAGCCGCTGTCCAGTCTGGTATCATGTCTCCTACAGATGGAGCCGCTGTCCTGTCTGGTATCATGTCTCCTGTAGAAAGAGCCGCTGTCCTGTCTGGTATCATGTCTCCTGCGCAAAGAGCCTCTGTCCTGTCTGGTATCATGTCTCCTGCGCAAAGAGCCGCTGTCCTGTCTGGTATCATGTCTCCTGCGCAATGAGCCGCTGTCCTGTCTGGTATTATGTCTCCTGCAGATGGAGCTGCTGTCCTGTCTGGTATCATGTCTCCTGCAGATGGAGCCGCTGTCCTGTCTGGTATCATGTCTCCTGTAGAAAGAGCCGCTGTCCTGTCTGGTATCATGTCTCCTGTGCAACGAGCCGCTGTCCTGTCTGGTATCATGTCTCCTGCGCAACGAGCTGCTGTCCTGTCTGATATCATGTCTCCTGCAGATGGAGCCGCTGTCCTGTCTGGTATCATGTCTCCTGCGCAAAGGGCCGCTGTCCTGTCTGGTATCATGTCTCCTGCGCAAAGAGCCGCTGTCCTGTCTGGTATTATGTCTCTTGCAGATGGAGCCGCTGTCCTGTCTGGTATCATGTTTCCTGTAGAAAGAGTCGCTGTCCTGTCTGGTATCATGTCTCCTGCGCAAAGAGCCGCTGTCCTGTCTGGTATCATGTCTCCTAAGCAAAGAGCCGCTGTCCTGTCTGGTATCATGTCTCCTGCAGATGGAGCCGCTGTACTGTCTGGTATCATGTCTCCTGTGCAAAGAGCCGCTGTCCTGTCTGGTATCATGTCTCCTGTGCAAAGAGCCGCTGTCCTGTCTGTTATCATGTCTCCTGTACAAAGAGCCGCTGTCCTGTCTGGTATCATGTCTCCTGTACAAAGAGCCGCTGTCCTGTCTGGTATCATGTCTCCTGTGCAAAGAGCCGCTGTCCTGTCTGGTATCATGTCTCCTGTGCAACGAGCCGCTGTCCTGTCTGTTATCATGTCTCCTCTATAAAGAGCCGCTGTCCTGTCTGTTATCATGTCTCCTCTATGAAGAGTCGCTGTCCTGTCTGTTATCATGTCTCCTGTACAAAGAGCCGCTGTCCTGTCTGGTATCATGTCTCCTGCGCAAAGAGCCGCTGTCCTGTCTGGTATCATGTCTCCTGCAGATGGAGCCGCTGTCCTGTCTGGTATCATGTCTCCTGTGCAAAGAGCCGCTGTCCTGTCTGGTATCATGTCTCCTGTGCAAAGAGCCGCTGTCCTGTCTGTTATCATGTCTCCTGTACAAAGAGCCGCTGTCCTGTCTGGTATCATGTCTCCTGTACAAAGAGCCGCTGTCCTGTCTGGTATCATGTCTCCTGCGCAAAGAGCCGCTGTCCTGTCTGGTATCATGTCTCCTGTGCAACGAGCCGCTGTCCTGTCTGTTATCATGTCTCCTCTATAAAGAGCCGCTGTCCTGTCTGTTATCATGTCTCCTCTATGAAGAGCCGCTGTCCTGTCTGTTATCATGTCTCCTGTACAAAGAGCCGCTGTCCTGTCTGGTATCATGTCTCCTGCGCAAAGAGCTGCTGTCCTGTCTGGTATTATGTCTCTTGCAGATGGAGCCGCTGTCCTGTCTGGTATCATGTCTCCTGTGCAAAGAGCCGCTGTCCTGTCTGGTATCATGTCTCCTGTGCATAGAGCCGCTGTCCTCTCTGTTATCATGTCTCCTGTACAAAGAGCCGCTGTCCTGTCTGGTATCATGTCTCCTGTACAAAGAGCCGCTGTCCTGTCTGGTATCATGTCTCCTGCGCAAAGAGCCACTGTCCTGTCTGGTATCATGTCTCCTCTATAAAGAGCCGCTGTCCTGTCTGTTATCATGTCTCCTCTATAAAGAGCTGCTGTCCTGTCTGTTATCATGTCTCCTCTATAAAGAGCCGCTGTCCTGTCTGTTATCATGTCTCCTGTAGAAAGAGCCGCTGTCCTGTCTGGTATCATGTCTCCTGCGCAAAGAGCCGCTGTCCTGTCTGGTATCATGTCTCCTGCGCAATGAGCCGCTGTCCTGTCTGGTATCATGTCTCCTGTACAAAGAGCCGCTGTCCTGTCTGGTATCATGTCTCCTGCAGATTGGGCTGCTGTCCTGTCTGGTATCATGTCTCCTGTGCAAAGAGCCGCTGTCCTGTCTGGTATCATGTCTCCTGCGCAAAGAGCCGCTGTCCTGTCTGGTATCATGTCTCCTGTACAAAGAGCCGCTGTCCTGTCTGTTATCATGTCTCCTGCACAAAGAGCCGCTGTCCTGTCTGGTATCATGTCTCCTGTACAAAGAGCCGCTGTCCTGTCTGTTATCGTGTCTCCTGTACAAAGAGCCACTGTCCTGTCTGGTATCATGTCTCCTGCGCAAAGAGCCGCTGTCCTGTCTGGTATCATGTCTCCTGTACAAAGAGCCGCTGTCCTGTCTGTTATCGTGTCTCCTGTACAAAGAGCTGCTATCCTGTCTGGTATCATGTCTCCTGTACAAAGAGCCGCTGTCCTGTCTGTTATCATGTCAGTGTCTTGTAGGATTTCAGCAGATTTCCCATGTTCTCCCGGGGGGCGGTGCTCGTTGTATGCATCAGGTATGTGGAGGTCCGGCTACTGAAGTTTGATCCATTTCTTCTCGTCATTACTCACCTGTATTAATGCATATGGGTCATTATGAAGTGTCCCACTCACTAATGTTACTATCAGAATTTCTTTTATCACACGGTGATAAACTGTTTTAGTGCTGACAGCAGCGCTGTGGTAGAGGAAACCTGCACAGGCAGAACATGCAAACTCCGCACAGAAAGGCCCTGCACCGCCTCAGGACCTTCTTGCTGTAAGATGAGAGCACTAACCATTTTGCCACTGTGCTACTAATGATGTTTATGTCGAGGGACTTGAACCTTCGAATCAGTGGACAAACACTGCTGCCTGTTTTCATCTGTGTTTTTGTTGTTCAGGAGAAAAGGGCAGAGCTGGACACAAATACAATACACACAATAATAAAATATCCATCCATCCATTTTCTTCCGCTTATCAAGGGCCGGGTCACGGGGGCAGCAGTCTAAGCAAAGACCCTCAGACACTTGTAAACCCTGGTTTACTCCCAAACTCAAACGGTTGTGGTTAGAAAAAAGGGAGGCTTTCAGAAGTGGGGATAAAGACCTCTACAAGGACGCCAGGTACCGGTTTAGCAGGGAAGTGGGCACTGCTAGACACCAGTTCTCTGAGAATATGCAGCAGCAGATTTCAGAGGACAACTCGGCTTCTCTGTGGAGGAGTTTTAGGAAAATCACCAACTACAAACCTAAAACTCCACACTCCACGGATGACCTGCCCCTAGCCAACAGTCTTAACGACTTCTACTGTCGTTTTGATGAGCCATCAAGCAGCTCTCACACCTCCAACTGTCCCAACAATAGAGACAATAGAGACGACCTGGACACTCATCCCCCCACCGTTTCCCCCTCACCAGAGCCATCTCCGCCCTTTCACATTCATGAGGCAGATGTGA
This sequence comes from Odontamblyopus lacepedii, assembly GCA_034769755.1. Taxonomy (NCBI): domain Eukaryota; kingdom Metazoa; phylum Chordata; class Actinopteri; order Gobiiformes; family Gobiidae; genus Odontamblyopus; species Odontamblyopus lacepedii. The sequence goes on from CM068347.1 coordinate 45,253,350, forward strand.
AGAAGCAGTTCAAGAGGATGAATGCCCGGAAGGCATCAGGGCCAGACGGTGTCTCTCCTGCCACCCTGAGACACTGTGCTAACGAGCTGCCCCGGTGTTTACGGGCATCTTCAATTCTTCACTGCAGGCTTGTCATGTGCCTGCTTCAAAACCTCCACCATTGTTCCTGTCCCCAAGAAGCCAAGGATCACCGGACTCAATGATTACAGACCTGTGGCTCTGACATCTGTGGTCAGGAAGTCATTGGAGCGCCTGGTTCTACCCCACCTCAAGACCCTCACGGCCCCCCTCCTGGACCCCCTGCAGTTTGCCTACAGATCCAACAGGTCTGTAGACGACGCCATCAACATGGCTCTACACTTCACCCTGCGGCATCTGGACTCCCCGGGAACCTACGCCAGGATCCTGTTTGTGGACTTCAGCTCTGCCTTCGACACCATCCGCCCAGACCTCCTCCAAGGCGCTGTCCCAGATGAACGTGCCTGATCCTCTCTGCAGGTGGATCACTGACTTCCTGACGGACAGGAAGCAGCACGTGAGGCTGGGGAAGAATGTCTCGGACTCCCGGACCATCAGCACCGGCTCTCCCCAAGGCTGTGTTCTTTCTCCTCTGCTCTTCTCCCTGTTCACCAACTGCTGCACCTCCTCCCACCTCTGTCAAGCTCATCAAGTTTGCAGACTACACCACGGTCATCGGACTCATCTCGGACGGGGATGAGTCGCCTACAGGACGGAGGTTGATCGTCTGGTGTCCTGGTGCAGCCAGAACAACCTGGTGCTTAATGCCCAGAAGACAGTGGAGATGATTGTGGACTTTAGGAAGCACACAGCCCCACTCCCCTCCATCATCCTGACCGACACCCCCATCACCACTGTGGACTCATTCTGTTTCCTGGGGACCACCATCACCCAGGACCTCAAATGGGAGCCTCCATCACCTCCATCATAAAGAAGGCCCAGCAGAGGATGTACTTCCTGAGGCAGCTGAAGAAATTCAACCTGCCAGCACGGACAATGGTGCAGTTCTACACTGCCATCATCGAGTCCATCCTCACCTCCTCCATCACCGTGTGGTGCTGGAGCCACCACCAGGGACAAACAGAGACTGCAGCGTGTTGTGCTCTGCTGAGAAGGTGATTGGCTGCAGCCTCCATCTCTTCAGGACCTGTTCACCTCCAGGACTCGGACACGTGCAGGTCGAATTGCAGCTGACCCTTCTCACCCTGGACATGGACTTTTTGACCTACTCCCCTCAGGCAGGAGGCTACGGTCCATTCAGACCAGAACCTCTCGCCACAAAAACAGTTTCTTCCCCTCTGCTGCTGGACTCATAAATAATAACACTAGGACTGGTCCCACCCCCCACTCTGCTTCTGTCACATGACCCTGTGTTCTCGCACCTGGCTGTTTTGCACTGATCACTGATACTCTTATACTCTATATTATTATACTCCTGTACATTTGTAAATTTTGTTATATTATAGCTTTTTTTTCCTACTTATTTTATTCTATTATTTGTTGCATGTCAGTGTTTGTCTACATCCTGCTCCAAGTACCGCAGCAATTTCCTAATGTTGTGAACCTGTTCACTCATATGGCAATAAAAAACATTCTGATTCTGATTCTGATTCTGACACTTCCTCTAACTCCTCCGAGGGGACCCTAAGGTGTTCCAAGGCCAGAGACAATAATCCCTCCAGCGTGTCCTGGGTCTTCCTCAGAGCCTCCTTCCGGTGGGACATTCCATGTCTCCAGAGCTAGTGTCCATGTTCGGAGATCCGTTTGCCGAGGCCCCCGCCTTCGACTGCCCAGATCTCCCTGCACTGACCCCTTGTGGATCGTCCTGCGGGTCGTGGTTCCATGGGAGGATGGCCCCACATCACTCCTTCAGGCTTTGCCCGGCCAGGCCCCGTGGGGACAGGGCCAGGCCCCATGGGGACAGAGCCAGGCCCCGTGGGGACAGAGCCAGGCCCCGTGGGGACAGGGCCAGGCCCCGTGGGGACAGGGCCAGGCCCCGTGGGGACAGGTCCAGCCACCAGACGCTCTTTGAACCTCTCTTAGTCTGACCCGTCCCCCTGGACCTGTTTGTCTTGGGTGACCCTAACAGGGGCATAAAGCCCCCGACAACACAGCTCCTGGATCATTCGGGCTCAAACCCCTCCACCATGTTAAGGTGGTGGTTCAAGGACAATTCAATTCAATTAAATTTATTTTTGTAGCGCCCAAAATCGCAACAACAGTTGCCTCTAAGGGCGTTCCAAGATTTGGATGAGTAAAACATACACACAGACATATCAAAACAGGAAAAAACAACATTCATGTAAAGCAGCAAATGAAACATGGTCCAGTCATCCCCTGTCCTTAGACCCTCCTTCTCAGCAAGGAAAAACTCCAAAAAACCCAGGGTCCTGGGAAAAAGAAGAAACCTCGGGGAGAACTACAGTGAAGGAGAGATCCACTCCCATGGACGGACAGGCTATAGATGTCCAGGCCCGTGGGCCAGTTCAGTATGACCACAGCTACCCAGATGGGGAAGGAGCCGGGCGAGGAGGGGAGGCCGGGCGAGGAGGAGGAGCCAGGCGAGGAGGAGGAGGAGAGAGGTCCAGCTGCCATCAGGCGTCTGAAAGAGTTCCACTCCACAGGGGCAGTGGGACAGGGGACAACATGTGAATAGCAATGAACAAACTACAGATGAGAACATAGTGAGTGATGCTGGTGAGAAAATAGGAGGAAACAGAGGACAGTGCTCAGGTTGCCACACTTCCCCCAGCTTGTTATCTCCTGCAGCAGCTTATCTTAGTGACATCAACTAAGTAACCTGGTCATAAGCTATTCCGAAGAGGAAGGTTTTAAGCCTGGTCTTAAATAAAGAGACTGTGGAGCCTGTTTAACACCAACAGGGAGTTGATTCCATAACACAGGAGCTTGGTAACTGAAGGCTCTCCCCCCCACTGTACTTTTAGACACTCTAGGAACCACTAATAATCCTGCATTCTGAGAGCGAAGTGCTCTATTTGGCTGATAGGGGACAATGGCATCCTGAAGATATGATGGGGCCATATTGTTTAAGGCTTTGTATGTCAGGAGGAGAACTTTGAATTTAATTCTAAACTCGACAGGAATCCAGTGCAGTGATTTTAACACAGGACTGATGTGATCACGTCTTTTAGTTCCTGTTAGGACTCTGGCCGCTGCATTTTGGACCAACTGGAAGCTTCTTAAAGTACCTTTAGTGCAGACGGTGAGCAGAGAATTACAGTAATCTAGTCTGGATGTAACAAATGCATGGATAAGTTTTTCAGCATCATTTTTAGGCAAAATATTTCTGATTTTAG
>CM068347.1:45261684-45474184 GCA_034769755.1 Odontamblyopus lacepedii
TGCTTCAGTGGGGCGGTCCTTGCGCCCTCTGCTGGTGTCCTGTACCCACACATTAGAGGGATGTAGCATCACACACAGCCCCAGGGGGCGCTCTCACCAGGTGTGGAAGCAGGTCTTGGTTCAGCGTCATGGCGTCACAGAAATGCGGCGAGAGAAACGCCAGAGGAGCGGCACAATTCTGCAGCCGAGACAGGGTTCTGGAGAGCTCCCGCCCACCCTGAACCAAACAGGAAGTGTCAGACCAATCACAGCGCACAGAGCCCCAGGCCCCGCCCACACAGAGGGTGATTGACAGATCTCACCTGCTCCAACTGAACCAAACGATCTGAGCAGGAGAAGGAAGGAAAACCCTGCAACAGAGAAACAGGACGGAATCTGAACTAAACCAGGTCTAAACCAGGTCTAAACCAGGTCTAAACCAGGTCTAAACCAGGTCTAAACCTGAAATAAACCAGTACTAAACCAGGTCTAAACCAGGTCTAAACCTGAAATAAACCAGGTCTAAACCAGGTCTAAACCAGGACTAAACCAGGTCTAAACCTGAACTAAACCAGGTCTAAACCAGGTCTAAACCAGGTCTGAACCAGGACTAAACCAGGTCTAAACCAGGACTAAACCAGGTCTAAACCAGGACTAAACCAGGTCTAAACCAGGTCTAAACCTGAAATAAACCAGGACTACACCAGGTCTAAACCAGGACTAAACCAGGTCTAAACCAGGACTAAACCAGGTCTGAACCTGAACTAAACCAGGTCTAAACCAGGTCTAAACCAGGTCTGAACCAGGACTAAACCAGGTCTAAACCAGGACTAAACCAGGACTAAACCAGGTCTAAACCAGGACTAAACCAGGACTAAACCAGGTCTAAACCAGGACTAAACCAGGACTAAACCAGGTCTAAACCAGGTCTAAACCTGAAATAAACCAGTACTAAACCAGGTCTAAACCTGAAATAAACCAGGTCTAAACCAGGTATAAACCAGGTCTGAACCTGAAATAAACCAGGACTACACCAGGTCTAAACCAGGACTAAACCAGGTCTAAACCAGGACTAAACCAGGTCTGAACCTGAACTAAACCAGGTCTAAACCAGGTCTAAACCAGGACTAAACCAGGTCTAAACCTGAACTAAACCAGGTCTAAACCAGGTATAAACCAGGTCTGAACCAGGACTAAACCAGGTCTAAACCAGGACTAAACCAGGACTAAACCAGGTCTAAACCAGGTCTAAACCAGGACTAAACCAGGTCTAAACCAGGACTAAACCAGGACTAAACCAGGTCTAAACCAGGACTAAACCAGGTCTAAACCAGGTCTAAACCAGGTCTAAACCAGGACTAAACCAGGACTAAACCAGGTCTAAACCAGGACTAAACCAGGTCTGAACCAGGTCTAAACCAGGACTAAACCAGGTCTAAACCAGGACTGAACCAGATCTAAACCAGGACTAAACCAGGTCTAAACCTGAACTAAACCAGGTCTAAACCAGGTCTAAACCAGGACTAAACCAGGTCTAAACCAGGACTAAACCAGGACTAAACCAGGTCTAAACCAGGACTAAACCAGGTCTGAACCAGGTCTAAACCAGGACTAAACCAGGTCTAAACCAGGACTGAACCAGATCTAAACCAGGACTAAACCAGGTCTAAACCTGAACTAAACCAGGTCTAAACCAGGACTAAACCAGGACTAAACCAGGTCTAAACCAGGACTAAACCAGGTCTAAACCAGGTCTAAACCAGGTCTAAACCAGGTCTAAACCAGGTCTGAACCAGGTCTAAACCAGGACTAAACCAGGACTAAACCAGGTCTAAACCAGGTCTAAACCAGGACTAAACCAGGACTAAACCAGGTCTAAACCAGGTCTAAACCAGGACTAAACCAGGTCTAAACCTGAACTAAACCAGGTCTAAACCAGGTCTAAACCAGGACTAAACCAGGTCTGAACCAGGTCTAAACCAGGACTAAACCAGGTCTAAACCAGGACTAAACCAGGTCTGAACCAGGTCTAAACCAGGACTAAACCAGGTCTAAACCTGAACTAAACCAGGTCTAAACCAGGTCTGAACCAGGACTAAACCAGGTCTAAACCAGGACTAAACCAGGACTAAACCAGGTCTAAACCAGGTCTAAACCAGGTCTAAACCAGGACTAAACCAGGTCTGAACCAGGTCTAAACCAGGACTAAACCAGGTCTAAACCAGGACTGAACCAGGTCTAAACCAGGACTAAACCTGAACTAAACCAGGTCTAAACCAGGTCTGAACCAGGACTAAACCAGGTCTAAACCAGGACTAAACCAGGACTAAACCAGGTCTAAACCAAGACTAAACCAGGTCTAAACCAAGACTAAACCAGGACTAAACCAGGTCTAAACCAGGACTAAACCAGGTCTGAACCAGGTCTAAACCAGGTCTGAACCAGGTCTAAACCAGGTCTAAACCAGGACTAAACCAGGACTAAACCAGGTCTAAACCAGGTCTAAACCAGGACTAAACCAGGACTAAACCAGGTCTAAACCAGGTCTAAACCAGGTCTAAACCAGGACTAAACCAGGTCTGAACCAGGTCTAAACCAGGACTAAACCAGGTCTAAACCAGGACTGAACCAGGTCTAAACCAGGACTAAACCAGGTCTAAACCTGAACTAAACCAGGTCTAAACCAGGTCTGAACCAGGACTAAACCAGGTCTAAACCAGGACTAAACCAGGACTAAACCAGGTCTAAACCAGGACTAAACCAGGACTAAACCAGGTCTAAACCAGGACTAAACCAGGTCTGAACCAGGTCTAAACCAGGTCTAAACCAGGTCTGAACCAGGTCTAAACCAGGTCTAAACCAGGACTAAACCAGGACTAAACCAGGTCTAAACCAGGACTAAACCAGGACTAAACCAGGTCTAAACCTGAACTAAACCAGGTCTAAACCTGAAATAAACCAGGTCTAAACCAGGTCTAAACCAGGACTAAACCAGGTCTAAACCAGGACTAAACCAGGTCTAAACCTAAACTAAACCAGGTCTAAACCAGGTCTAAACCTGAACTAAACCAGGTCTAAACCTGAAATAAACCAGGTCTAAACCAGGTCTAAACCAGGACTAAACCAGGACTAAACCAGGTCTAAACCAGGTCTAAACCAGGTCTAAACCTGAACTAAACCAGGTCTAAACCTGAAATAAACCAGGTCTAAACCAGGTCTAAACCAGGACTAAACCAGGTCTAAACCAGGTCTAAACCAGGTCTAAACCAGGACTAAACCAGGTCTAAACCTGAACTAAACCAGGTCTAAACCTGAAATAAACCAGGTCTAAACCAGGTCTAAACCAGGACTAAACCAGGTCTAAACCAGGACTAAACCAGGTCTAAACCAGGACTAAACCTGAAATAAACCAGTACTAAACCAGGTGTAAACCAGGTGTAAACCAGGTCTAACCCGGAACTAAACCAGTACTAAACCAGGTCTAAACCTGAACTAAACCAGTACTAAACCAGGACTAAACCAGGTCTAACCCGGAACTAAACCTGTACTAAACCAGGTCTAAACCTGAATTAAACCAGTACTAAAACAGGACTAAACCAGGTCTAAACCAGGTTTAACCCGGAACTAAACCAGTACTAAACCAGGTCTAAACCAGGACTAAACCAGGTCTAAAGCAGGACTAAACCAGGACTAAACCAGGACTAAAGCAGGACCAAACCAGGACTAAAGCAGGACTAAAGCAGGACCAAACCAGGACTAAAGCAGGACTAAAGCAGGACCAAACCAGGACTAAAGCAGGACTAAGGCAGGACTAAAGCAGAACTAAAGCAGGACTAAAGCAGGACTAAAGCAGGACTAAACCAGGACCAAAGCAGGACTAAAACAGGACTAAACCAGGTCTAAACCAGGTTTAACCCGGAACTAAACCAGTACTAAACCAGGTCTAAACCAGGACTAAACCAGGTCTAAAGCAGGACTAAACCAGGACTAAACCAGGACTAAAGCAGGACCAAACCAGGACTAAAGCAGGACTAAAGCAGGACTAAAGCAGGACCAAACCAGGACTAAAGCAGGACTAAAGCAGGACCAAACCAGGACTAAAGCAGGACTAAAGCAGGACTAAGGCAGGACTAAAGCAGAACTAAAGCAGGACTAAAGCAGGACTAAAGCAGGACTAAACCAGGACCAAAGCAGGACTAAAGCAGGACTAAAGCAGGACTAAAGCAGGACTAAACCAGGACTAAAGCAGGACTAAAGCAGGACTAAAGCAGGACTAATGCAGGACTAAAACAGGACTAAACCAGGACTAAAGCAGGACTAAAGCAGGACTAAACCAGGACTAATGTAACCCAGGTGAGAAAACCCTGCTCCAGAGCCGTTCTCCCACTATTTAATATTCAGAAAACTTTGTGCCGACGTCATCACGTTAGTGACGTAGTCACGTGACCGCTGTACCGCCAATCAGGCAGCATATTAACAGGAAGTTAGACGCGCCGGTCAGCGCGAGACATAGGATTCCAGGGCAGATGCTACAGGTGGGTTAAAGTTACTTTTATAGTTTATTTCGCTGTATTTTGTCAGTTCATTAAATGCAATTACTGTCGGAACTTTAGGAGCTGACTACTGGGTCCCGACCACTACGGAAAAGAGCGCGAGTACGCGTTAAAACCCGAATTGGTGAGTTGTGCTAACATGTAGCTTAGCCTCTCATTCAAACGCATGAGTTAGCCTAGCCTAGCCGAGTCCATTGATTTGAATGGAGCGGTTAGCCTTGGCTTTTATGCCTATTTCTCAAAATGTATTTAACTAAGTGAAGTGCAATTTATATTGAGTTTTTACCAACTTATTGTCTAACTGTGTATGAATTTTGGTTGTAATTGGATACATTTTAAGGCCCAAACTTAGTAATTGGTTGGAGCCTGTTGATTCTAATGCAGTATATTGCACTTCATGTACTTTAAAGGGTGCACTTAGTACTTTTATTTCTTGGATTTAATTGTTCATACAATACATGGATAATTGAACAACATAATGATTAACGATTAACTACATATGCTAATGTTATTTATTATGGACTTTCGATATTGATCCTCAATATTTAGCACTGATATTGGTACATTGATTGATTCATAAATACACTGTTTATTTATTGATTGGATGGAATTATGATGTGCACATGATTTATTGATTTGGTCCTGTTCTTGTGCAGGCCAGGTTGGATGGCGAGCTAGAACCATGAGGAACTGAACTGAACTTAACTCAGGCAACAGTCCTGGCATATACCCTCAGCCCGGACACGGTATCGTGACCCTCACCTGCTCGGTTGGGCCGGTAGGAGGCTCCTGTAGCCGCCCTTTACATTTGTACCCCGTTTTGAACTCTTTTGTCTGTTCGCACGGCTCGTGGCTACTCATTCTGGATCCCATTCATACTTGCACTCGCACTTTTGCACAACCTACCTCAGCACTATATGGACAATCTCCACGCCACGAACTCTTTGCGTGTCATACGTCAGACAAATCAATACTCGAGCCTTTTCTGCTGTTTACATATGGACTATTTAAATTGCTAAGGCAGAGTCTTTTGAATGTACATTTTTCTGAACTCGGATTATGACTGTATATATTTTTTCCTGAATGGCCATTCTTCGTACGACGCATGCATTTGTATTGTCTTTGAATTTGTATGTATTTTCAATATAAGGTACCAGCAACTTTAAATAACTGTCTCAGTCCTTGTTTTCCACTCCACTCCCAGAGTCGATATCTAGAGCCTTTTGAACTAGCCCAATCCAACTTTAACTTTAGCTATAATCGCATTGTTACCTACTTATTACCAGCTCACTATTATTAGCTTTGGGTAACATATATGCTACACTAAAGCAGGACTAAAGCAGGACTAAAGCAGGACTAAAGCAGGACTAAAGCAGGACTAAAGCAGGACTAAAGCAGGACTAAAGCAGGACTAAAGCAGGACTAAAGCAGGACTAAAGCAGGACTAAAGCAGGACTAAAGCAGGACTAAAGCAGGACTAAAGCAGGACTAAAGCAGAACTTGCTCTCACCTGTTGTCTGAAGTGTTGTCTCATGTTGAGCAGAGCTTCTCTCAGGTTTTCAATGTCGGCTTGAACTCCGTCTAGTCGTTTATGCAGAGTTGCCGGGGCGACAAGGTCCACTCCCAATAACAGAAGAAGACTCCAAATCCCACATTGCACTGCAAGAGAGAGAGGGGTCAGAACAGGAGCAGGACCAGCCTGTCTCTGACCATCCTAAAGCCAACAGAGCGGCTTTGGTATAAACTTTGAAGATTTTGCACAAAACACTTTAAAACAATTTTTTGTCTCAAAATAATTTGAAATAATGTAATAATCAGAATCATCAGAATTCAAAATCAGAATTTAAATCTCTGTCCCCACAGTGAGGACCCGTCTGTCCCCACAGTGACGACCCGTCTGTCCCCACAGTGAGGACCCGTCTGTCCCCACAGTGACGACCCGTCTGTCCCCACAGTGAGGACCCGTCTGTCCCCACAGTGAGGACCCGTCTGTCCCCACAGTGAGGACCCGTCTGTCCCCACAGAGAGGACCCGTCTGTCCCCACAGTGAGGACCCGTCTGTCCCCACAGTGAGGACCCGTCTGTCCCCACAGTGAGGACCCGTCTGTCCCCACAGTGAGGACCCGTCTGTCCCCACAGTGAGGACCCGTCTGTCCCCACAGAGAGGACCCGTCTGTCCCCACAGAGAGGACCCGTCTGTCCCCACAGTGAGGACCCGTCTGTCCCCACAGAGAGGACCCGTCTGTCCCCACAGTGAGGACCCGACTGTCCCCACAGAGAGGACCCGTCTGTCCCCACAGTGAGGACCCGTCTGTCCCCACAGAGAGGACCCGTCTGTCCCCACAGTGAGGACCCGACTGTCCCCACAGTGAGGAGGACCCGTCTGTCCCCACAGTGGAGTGTTTTAAGTCTCGTCTTAAGACCCACTTTTATTCTCTGGCTTTTAACACCGCGGGAGTTTTGTGGTCCTCTGTGTCTTTTATTGTATTCTAGGTTTTTTTTAAATTGTTTTATTGTCCTTAGAGTATTTATTTTTGTATTATTTTAATTTTTTTAGCGTTTTTATTTTTTATTGTTTTTATTATTTGATGGTATATTTATTTGTCTGCACTCTGGGAGGGCATTTGATTGCTTGTTTATTTTAAACAGTTTCTGTGGTTATTTGTTTATTTTAAATGATGTTTTTGTGCAGCACTTTGGAAACGCTTTCAGTTTATGAAATGTGCTCTATAAATAAAGTGGATTGGATCGGATCGGATCGGTTCATGCCAAAGAGCCGTTCAGAGACTCTTTTGTCATTTATTTATGACAGAATGTGAGACCTCGTTTATCTACAGATGAATCACAGAGACACGAGCCAGGCTCACAAGTGTTTAAAATGACTCGGTTGTGTTTAAAATGACTCAGTTGTGTTTAAAATGGCTCAGATGTGTTTAAAATGACTCAGTTGTGTTTAAAATGGCTCAGTTGTGTTTAAAATGGCTCAGTTGTGTTTAAAATGACTCAGTTGTGTTTAAAATGGCTCAGTTGTGTTTAAAATGGCTCAGTTGTGTTTAAAATGACTCAGTTGTGTTTAAAATGACTCAGTTGTGTTTAAAATGGCTCAGTTGTGTTTAAAATGGTTCAGTTGTTTTTAAAATGACTCAGTTGTGTTTAAAATGGCTCAGTTGTGTTTAAAATGGCTCAGTTGTGTTTAAAATGGCTCAGTTGTGTTTAAAATGACTCAGTTGTGTTTAAAATGGCTCAGTTGTGTTTAAAATGACTCAGTTGTGTTTAAAATGACTCAGTTGTGTTTTAAAATGGCTCAGTTGTGTTTAAAATGACTCAGTTGTGTTTAAAATGACTCAGTTGTGTTTAAAATGGCTCAGTTGTGTTTAAAATGGCTCAGTTGTTTTTAAAATGGCTCAGTTGTGTTTAAAATGACTCAGTTGTGTTTAAAATGACTCAGTTGTGTTTAAAATGGCTCAGTTGTGTTTAAAATGGCTCAGTTGTGTTTAAAATGACTCAGTTGTGTTTAAAATGGCTCAGTTGTGTTTAAAATGGCTCAGTTGTTTTTAAAATGGCTCAGTTGTGTTTAAAATGACTCAGTTGTGTTTAAAATGACTCAGTTGTGTTTAAAATGGCTCAGTTGTGTTTAAAATGGCTCAGTTGTGTTTAAAATGGTTCGGTTGTGTTTAAAATGGTTCGGTTGTGTTTAAAATGGTTCGGTTGTGTTTAAAATGGTTCGGTTGTGTTTAAAATGGCTCGGTTGTGTTTAAAATGGCTCGGTTGTGTTTAAAATGGCTCAGTTGTGTTTAAAATGACTCAGTTGTGTTTAAAATGACTCAGTTGTGTTTAAAATGGCTCAGTTGTTTTAAAATGACTCAGTTGTGTTTAAAATGGCTCAGTTGTGTTTAAAATGACTCAGTTGTGTTTAAAATGACTCAGTTGTGTTTAAAATGGCTCAGTTGTTTTTAAAATGACTCAGTTGTGTTTAAAATGGCTCAGTTGTTTTTTAAAATGGCTCAGTTGTGTTTAAAATGACTCAGTTGTGTTTAAAATGGTTCGGTTGTGTTTAAAATGGCTCAGTTGTGTTTAAAATGGTTCAGTTGTGTTTAAAATGGCTCAGTTGTGTTTAAAATGGCTCAGTTGTGTTTAAAATGACTCAGTTGTGTTTAAAATGACTCAGTTGTGTTTAAAATGGCTCAGTTGTTTTAAAATGACTCAGTTGTGTTTAAAATGGCTCAGTTGTGTTTAAAATGAGTCAGTTGTGTTTAAAATGACTCAGTTGTGTTTAAAATGGCTCAGTTGTTTTTAAAATGACTCAGTTGTGTTTAAAATGACTCAGTTGTGTTTAAAATGGCTCAGTTGTGTTTAAAATGGCTCAGTTGTTTTTTAAAATGGCTCAGTTGTGTTTAAAATGACTCAGTTGTGTTTAAAATGGCTCAGTTGTGTTTAAAATGACTCAGTTGTGTTTAAAATGACTCAGTTGTGTTTAAAATGACTCAGTTGTGTTTAAAATGGCTCAGTTGTGTTTAAAATGGCTCAGTTGTTTTTTAAAATGGCTCAGTTGTGTTTAAAATGACTCAGTTGTGTTTAAAATGGCTCAGTTGTGTTTAAAATGGCTCAGTTGTGTTTAAAATGGCTCAGTTGTTTTTTAAAATGGCTCAGTTGTTTTTTAAAATGACTCAGTTGTGTTTAAAATGGCTCAGTTGTTTTTTAAAATGGCTCAGTTGTTTTTTAAAATGACTCAGTTGTGTTTAAAATGACTCAGTTGTGTTTAAAATGGCTCAGTTGTGTTTAAAATGACTCAGTTGTGTTTAAAATGACTCAGTTGTGTTTAAAATGACTCAGTTGTGTTTAAAATGGCTCAGTTGTGTTTAAAATGGCTCAGTTGTTTTTTAAAATGGCTCAGTTGTGTTTAAAATGGCTCAGTTGTGTTTAAAATGGCTCAGTTGTGTTTAAAATGACTCAGTTGTGTTTAAAATGACTCAGTTGTGTTTAAAATGACTCAGTTGTGTTTAAAATGACTCAGTTGTGTTTAAAATGGCTCAGTTGTGTTTAAAATGGTTCAGTTGTGTTTAAAATGGCTCAGTTGTGTTTAAAATGACTCAGTTGTGTTTAAAATGGTTCAGTTGTGTTTAAAATGACTCAGTTGTGTTTAAAATGACTCGGTTGTGTTTAAAATGGCTCAGTTGTGTTTAAAATGACTCAGTTGTGTTTAAAATGGCTCAGTTGTGTTTAAAATGGCTCAGTTGTGTTTAAAATGACTCAGTTGTGTTTAAAATGGCTCAGTTGTGTTTAAAATGACTCAGTTGTGTTTAAAATGACTCAGTTGTGTTTAAAATGGCTCAGTTGTGTTTAAAATGGCTCAGTTGTGTTTAAAATGGCTCAGTTGTGTTTAAAATGGCTCAGTTGTGTTTAAAATGGCTCAGTTGTGTTTAAAATGGCTCAGTTGTGTTTAAAATGACTCAGTTGTGTTTAAAATGGCTCAGTTGTGTTTAAAATGGCTCAGTTGTGTTTAAAATGACTCAGTTGTGTTTAAAATGGCTCAGTTGTGTTTAAAATGGCTCAGTTGTGTTTAAAATGACTCAGTTGTGTTTAAAATGGCTCAGTTGTGTTTAAAATGGTTCAGTTGTGTTTAAAATGGTTCAGTTGTGTTTAAAATGGTTCAGTTGTGTTTAAAATGGCTCAGTTGTGTTTAAAATGACTCAGTTGTGTTTAAAATGTTTCAGTTGTGTTAAAAATGACTCAGTTGTGTTTAAAATGACTCGGTTGTGTTTAAAATGGCTCGGTTGTGTTTAAAATGACTCGGTTGTGTTTAAAATGGCTCAGTTGTGTTTAAAATGACTCAGTTGTGTTTAAAATGGCTCAGTTGTGTTTAAAATGGCTCAGTTGTGTTTAAAATGGTTCAGTTGTGTTTAAAATGGTTCAGTTGTGTTTAAAATGGTTCAGTTGTGTTTAAAATGGCTCAGTTGTGTTTAAAATGACTCAGTTGTGTTTAAAATGGCTCAGTTGTGTTTAAAATGACTCAGTTGTGTTTAAAATGGCTCAGTTGTGTTTAAAATGGCTCGGTTGTGTTTAAAATGACTCGGTTGTGTTTAAAATGGCTCAGTTGTGTTTAAAATGACTCAGTTGTGTTTAAAATGACTCAGTTGTGTTTAAAATGGCTCAGTTGCTCACTCACCAGTATTTGAGCACTTTTCCACACCTCCAGTCTTTGGTTTTATGATATGACATGAAATCCTTCCTGCCTGCTGCCGCCACAGCTGCCCTGGGGCACACTCGCAGCAGAACCTGCCGATCTGCACCTTCGGCCCCTCACACCACATTCACACTGAGCAACGCCTTGCCCAAGGACACAGCAACAGAGGAGAGGGTCAGTAGAGCAATACTCACTTGTAGAAGAGGATCCTGGAACGGGAGTAGCAGTATTGGTTGTTGTAGTAGCAGTAGTAGTAGTAGTAGTAGTAGCAGTAGCAGTAGCAGCAGTAGTAGTAGTAGTAGTAGTAATTGTACTCCATGGTAGCATTTATACTTGCAGAGCCTCATTAATCACTTTTCTGCGAAGTGTAAAAGAGGAAGTGAAATTGTGTTGGGCGGGTTACACTAAGGTCACCCCTATGAACTAACATCAAGGACCATGATGTCCACCCTCCTGTGGGCTCCACCTGCAGAGGGGTTCATAGGGGGTCAGGTGCTATGAGGATTGGGCATCAAACTGCCCCCGTGACCCAGCCGGATTAGGCGGGAGAAGATGGATGGATGGGTTACACTAAGGTGCTCCAGAGGTGCCTTTTTCTCACAATTCATGCAAACTCATAGCCACAGGAACCTGACGCAATCGAAATGTCCACTCATTTTTCTCAAGAATTCTGAATTTAAATCTGTTAAGTTGAATAATTGAATAATTCTGAACACTGATCAACATTAGAGAACAATGAGTGTACCATGGAAAAAGATTACACATAAGGTTTCTGAAGGTTACAGTAGTCAGAAGTTAGCAGGAAGTGCACAGGCCTCAGTTCTGAATGACCTCAGCACATCTGCGACCACAGCGCTCGTCGTTCACACTGCTCTGCGGGGAGTTCCGTCCACTCGTCTTCCAGTCTCCTCCACAGTTCGGCGACTGGTGGGTTTCTTACCCATAACTTTGTCGCCAAGAGGTTCTCTATCGGGCTGAGCTCAGAACTCTGGGCCATGTCATTATTTCAGTGCTTTCCGGTTCATCTTGGCTGTGCTGTGACATGGAGCGCTGTCCTGCATGAACACTGTAGGCCGACTGGGTGATGAACACAGGGAAGGAACCATCTGTTGAAGAAGGTTCTGATAAACATTTGCATTCACTCTGCCCTGGAGTTATGTAAGAGGCCCAACTCCTGCTGCAGAAAACATGCCCCAAACCCTTCCTCCTCCACCTTCCACTCACATCTTTACACACTCTGGGTTCAGTCCGTCTGCAGTTTCCCATCGGACCCCAATAAGTTAAACTTGTTTTCATCACTGAAGTGAACTTGGGACCAGTTCTCCTCTGTCCACACAAAATGCTCCTTATCAAAGCTTAGTCTAGTCTTTTGATTCTTTCTGCTCATGAGAGGTTTGGTCACTGCAGAGTGGACTTCAGTCCAAATGCTTTGAAAAGTCGGGACTCTGTAGAACGAGACAGATCCTTTTCTTCTTCAGCACTGAACTGGTGAGCTCCAGCTGCAGGTGGAGATGAGCTCCTGAGCAGTGTCCTGTCCTCTCCTGTATTTGACTTCCAGAGACAACCAGCCTTCTTGGGGGACTTGAATGAGTTTGTGATATTGTAAAGATTCAATATTCTTGAAATCACAGATTTGGAATGACCGACTTGTCTTACTATGGCTGAGAGGGTCATGTTTTTCACCTTTATCTGCCGGAGGCTTTCAGTCACTGTAGAACGGCCCACCAACAGAGGCAGTGAAATAGGATCTGACAGATAAACGGGGAAATTATCACCAGGGGCCAGATTAACACCGATACCTGAGGCATCTGAACGTGTTCTCTCATTTTGATCAGTGTGTTTTCTGCAAAATAATGTTTTTTGGTTGAAATTCCTCAGTTATTTAGTGAAAAGTGTTCTTGGTATAGACATGACAAAAAGTCCTTCAGCTGTTGAGCAGTGAAGACGACATTATTTCAGAATTGTTCAAATGTTCATAAACTGTTCTCTAAGTTTGATCTGCAGAGTATTTTCCTACACTGGACTTTACTGAACCAAATCCAAAGGGACGACAGTAAAAAGAGCTTTGGTCCTTTGTGCTGGTGTTTCCTGCAGTGTCAGAACTATGTGTTTACTGTGAGCAGCTCCACAGACCTGACTCTACTGTGAGCAGCTCCACAGACCTGACTCTACTGTGAGCAGCTCCACAGACCTGACTCTACTGTGAGCTTCTCCACAGACCTGACTCTACTGTGAGCAGCTCCACAGACCTGACTCTACTGTGAGCAGCTCCACAGACCTGACTCTACTGTGAGCATCTCCACAGACCTGACTCTACTGTGAGCAGCTCCACAGACCTGACTCTACTGTGAGCATCTCCACAGACCTGACTCTACTGTGAGCTTCTCCACAGACCTGACTCTACTGTGAGCATCTCCACAGACCTGACTCTACTGTGAGCATCTCCACAGACCTGACTCTACTGTGAGCATCTCCACAGACCTGACTCTACTGTGAGCTTCTCCACAGACCTGACTCTACTGTGAGCTTCTCCACAGACCTGACTCTACTGTGAGCTTCTCCACAGACCTGACTCTACTGTGAGCTTCTCCACAGACCTGACTCTACTGTGAGCTTCTCCACAGACCTGACTCTACTGTGAGCATCTCCACAGACCTGACTCTACTGTGAGCAGCTCCACAGACCTGACTCTACTGTGAGCTTCTCCACAGACCTGACTCTACTGTGAGCATCTCCACAGACCTGACTCTACTGTGAGCTTCTCCACAGACCTGACTCTACTGTGAGCATCTCCACAGACCTGACTCTACTGTGAGCATCTCCACAGACCTGACTCTACTGTGAGCATCTCCACAGACCTGACTCTACTGTGAGCATCTCCACAGACCTGACTCTGACCTGACTCTACTGTGAGCATCTCCACAGACCTGACTCTACTGTGAGCTTCTCCACAGACCTGACTCTACTGTGAGCATCTCCACAGACCTGACTCTACTGTGAGCAGCTCCACAGACCTGACTCTGACCTGACTCTACTGTGAGCATCTCCACAGACCTGACTCTACTGTGAGCATCTCCACAGACCTGACTCTACTGTGAGCATCTCCACAGACCTGACTCTGACCTGACTCTACTGTGAGCATCTCCACAGACCTGACTCTACTGTGAGCTTCTCCACAGACCTGACTCTGACCTGACTCTACTGTGAGCATCTCCACAGACCTGACTCTACTGTGAGCATCTCCACAGACCTGACTCTACTGTGAGCTTCTCCACAGACCTGACTCTACTGTGAGCATCTCCACAGACCTGACTCTACTGTGAGCATCTCCACAGACCTGACTCTACTGTGAGCAGCTCCACAGACCTGACTCTACTGTGAGCAGCTCCACAGACCTGACTCTACTGTGAGCAGCTCCACAGACCTGACTCTGACCTGACTCTACTGTGAGCAGCTCCACAGACCTGACTCTACTGTGAGCTTCTCCACAGACCTGACTCTACTGTGAGCTTCTCCACAGACCTGACTCTACTGTGAGCAGCTCCACAGACCTGACTCTACTGTGAGCAGCTCCACAGACCTGACTCTGACCTGACTCTACTGTGAGCAGCTCCACAGACCTGACTCTACTGTGAGCTTCTCCACAGACCTGACTCTACTGTGAGCATCTCCACAGACCTGACTCTACTGTGAGCTTCTCCACAGACCTGACTCTACTGTGAGCATCTCCACAGACCTGACTCTACTGTGAGCTTCTCCACAGACCTGACTCTACTGTGAGCAGCTCCACAGACCTGACTCTGACCTGACTCTACTGTGAGCATCTCCACAGACCTGACTCTACTGTGAGCAGCTCCACAGACCTGACTCTACTGTGAGCAGCTCCACAGACCTGACTCTACTGTGAGCAGCTCCACAGACCTGACTCTGACCTGACTCTACTGTGAGCAGCTCCACAGACCTGACTCTACTGTGAGCAGCTCCACAGACCTGACTCTGACCTGACTCTACTGTGAGCAGCTCCACAGACCTGACTCTACTGTGAGCATCTCCACAGACCTGACTCTACTGTGAGCTTCTCCACAGACCTGACTCTACTGTGAGCAGCTCCACAGACCTGACTCTACTGTGAGCAGCTCCACAGACCTGACTCTGACCTGACTCTACTGTGAGCAGCTCCACAGACCTGACTCTACTGTGAGCTTCTCCACAGACCTGACTCTACTGTGAGCATCTCCACAGACCTGACTCTACTGTGAGCTTCTCCACAGACCTGACTCTACTGTGAGCATCTCCACAGACCTGACTCTACTGTGAGCTTCTCCACAGACCTGACTCTACTGTGAGCAGCTCCACAGACCTGACTCTACTGTGAGCAGCTCCACAGACCTGACTCTGACCTGACTCTACTGTGAGCATCTCCACAGACCTGACTCTACTGTGAGCATCTCCACAGACCTGACTCTGACCTGACTCTACTGTGAGCATCTCCACAGACCTGACTCTACTGTGAGCTTCTCCACAGACCTGACTCTACTGTGAGCATCTCCACAGACCTGACTCTACTGTGAGCAGCTCCACAGACCTGACTCTGACCTGACTCTACTGTGAGCATCTCCACAGACCTGACTCTACTGTGAGCATCTCCACAGACCTGACTCTACTGTGAGCATCTCCACAGACCTGACTCTGACCTGACTCTACTGTGAGCATCTCCACAGACCTGACTCTACTGTGAGCTTCTCCACAGACCTGACTCTGACCTGACTCTACTGTGAGCATCTCCACAGACCTGACTCTACTGTGAGCATCTCCACAGACCTGACTCTACTGTGAGCTTCTCCACAGACCTGACTCTACTGTGAGCATCTCCACAGACCTGACTCTACTGTGAGCATCTCCACAGACCTGACTCTACTGTGAGCAGCTCCACAGACCTGACTCTACTGTGAGCAGCTCCACAGACCTGACTCTACTGTGAGCAGCTCCACAGACCTGACTCTACTGTGAGCAGCTCCACAGACCTGACTCTACTGTGAGCATCTCCACAGACCTGACTCTACTGTGAGCATCTCCACAGACCTGACTCTACTGTGAGCTTCTCCACAGACCTGACTCTACTGTGAGCAGCTCCACAGACCTGACTCTGACCTGACTCTACTGTGAGCATCTCCACAGACCTGACTCTACTGTGAGCAGCTCCACAGACCTGACTCTACTGTGAGCAGCTCCACAGACCTGACTCTACTGTGAGCAGCTCCACAGACCTGACTCTGACCTGACTCTACTGTGAGCAGCTCCACAGACCTGACTCTACTGTGAGCTTCTCCACAGACCTGACTCTACTGTGAGCTTCTCCACAGACCTGACTCTACTGTGAGCAGCTCCACAGACCTGACTCTACTGTGAGCAGCTCCACAGACCTGACTCTGACCTGACTCTACTGTGAGCAGCTCCACAGACCTGACTCTACTGTGAGCTTCTCCACAGACCTGACTCTACTGTGAGCATCTCCACAGACCTGACTCTACTGTGAGCTTCTCCACAGACCTGACTCTACTGTGAGCATCTCCACAGACCTGACTCTACTGTGAGCAGCTCCACAGACCTGACTCTACTGTGAGCAGCTCCACAGACCTGACTCTGACCTGACTCTACTGTGAGCAGCTCCACAGACCTGACTCTACTGTGAGCATCTCCACAGACCTGACTCTACTGTGAGCAGCTCCACAGACCTGACTCTACTGTGAGCAGCTCCACAGACCTGACTCTACTGTGAGCATCTCCACAGACCTGACTCTACTGTGAGCAGCTCCACAGACCTGACTCTACTGTGAGCATCTCCACAGACCTGAAGAGGGTCTCCTGCATGTTTCCATGGAAACAGCAGGTGACATTCCACATCCAGAAAGTTACAGACTGTGACTTAAAAAAAATGTAACGCTGAGTCTTTTATTAAAACTGTTACATCATGAAACCAAAAGGTTTGAAAACCAGGACTAAACCAGAACTAAACCAGGACTAAACCAGGACTAAACAAGGACTAAACCAGGACTAAACAAGGACTAAACCAGGACTAAACCAGAACTAAACCAGGACTAAACCAGGACTAAACAAGGACTAAACCAGGACTAAACCAGGACTAAACCAGGACTAAACCAGGACTAAACCAGGTCTAAACCAGGACTAAACCAGGTCTAAACCAGGACTAAACCAGGACTAAACCAGGACTAAACCAGGACTAAACCAGGTCTAAACCAGGACTAAACCAGGACTAAACCAGGTCTAAACCAGGACTAAACCAGGACTAAACCAGGTCTAAACCAGGACTAAACCAGGACTAAACCAGGACTAAACCAGGTCTATACCAGGACTATACCAGGACTAAACCAGGACTAAACCAGGTCTATACCAGGACTAAACCAGGACTAAACCAGGACTAAACCAGGTCTAAACCAGGACTAAACCAGGACTAAACCAGGACTAAACCAGGTCTAAACCAGGACTAAACCAGGTCTAAACCAGGACTAAACCAGGCTTAAACCAAGTCTAAACCAGGACTAAACCAGGACTAAACCAGGTCTAAACCAGGTCTAAACCAGGACTAAACCAGGACTAAACCAGGACTAAACCAGGACTAAACCAGGACTAAACCAGGTCTAAACCAGGTCTAAACCAGGACTAAACCAGGACTAAACCAGGACTAAACCAGGACTAAACAAGGACTAAAACAGGACTAAAACAGGACTAAAACAGGACTAAAACAGGACTAAAACAGGACTAAAACAGGACTAAACCAGGACTAAACCAGGACTAAACCAGGACTAAACCAGGACTAAACCAGGACTAAAACAGGACTAAAACAGGACTAAACAAGGACTAAAACAGGACTAAAACAGGACTAAAACAGGACTAAAACAGGACTAAAACAGGACTAAACCAGGTCTATACCAGGACTAAACCAGGACTAAACCAGGACTAAACCAGGACTAAACCAGGTCTAAACCAGGTCTAAACCAGGACTAAACCAGGACTAAACCAGGACTAAACCAGGTCTAAACCAGGACTAAACCAGGACTAAACCAGGACTAAACCAGGACTAAACCAGGACTAAACCAGGACTAAACCAGGACTAAACCAGGTCTAAACCAGGACTAAACCAGGACTAAACCAGGTCTAAACCAGGACTAAACCAGGACTAAACCAGGACTAAACCAGGACTAAACCAGGTCTATACCAGGACTATACCAGGACTAAACCAGGACTAAACCAGGTCTATACCAGGACTATACCAGGACTAAACCAGGACTAAACCAGGACTAAACCAGGTCTAAACCAGGACTAAACCAGGACTAAACCAGGACTAAACCAGGTCTAAACCAGGACTAAACCAGGTCTAAACCAGGACTAAACCAGGACTAAACCAGGACTAAAACAGGACTAAACAAGGACTAAAACAGGACTAAAACAGGACTAAAACAGGACTAAAACAGGACTAAAACAGGACTAAAACAGGACTAAACAAGGACTAAACAAGGACTAAACCAGGTCTAAACCAGGACTAAACCAGGACTAAACCAGGACTAAACCAGGACTAAACAAGGACTAAAACAGGACTAAAACAGGACTAAAACAGGACTAAAACAGGACTAAAACAGGACTAAACCAGGTCTATACCAGGACTAAACCAGGACTAAACCAGGACTAAACCAGGACTAAACCAGGACTAAACCAGGACTAAACCAGGACTAAACCAGGTCTAAACCAGGACTAAACCAGGACTAAACCAGGACTAAACCAGGACTAAACCAGGACTAAACCAGGTCTAAACCAGGACTAAACCAGGACTAAACCAGGACTAAACCAGGACTAAACCAGGACTAAACCAGGACTAAACCAGGTCTAAACCAGGACTAAACCAGGACTAAACCAGGACTAAACCAGGTCTATACCAGGACTATACCAGGACTAAACCAGGACTAAACCAGGTCTATACCAGGACTAAACCAGGACTAAACCAGGACTAAACCAGGACTAAACCAGGACTAAACCAGGACTAAACCAGGTCTAAACCAGGACTAAACCAGGTCTAAACCAGGACTAAACCAGGCTTAAACCAGGACTAAACCAGGACTAAACCAGGACTAAACCAGGTCTAAACCAGGACTATACCAGGACTATACCAGGACTAAACCAGGACTAAACCAGGTCTAAACCAGGACTAAACCAGGACTGAACCAGGTCTAAACCAGGACTAAACCAGGTCTAAACCAGGACTAAACCAGGACTAAACCAGGTCTAAACCAGGACTAAACCAGGTCTGAACCAAGACTACACCAGGTCTAAACCAGGTCTAAACCAGGACTAAACCAGGTCTAAACCAGGTCTAAACCAGGCCTAAACCAGGTCTAAACCAGGTCTAAACCAGGTCTATACCAGGACTATACCAGGACTAAACCAGGTCTATACCAGGACTAAACCAGGTCTAAACCAGGTCTAAACCAGGACTAAACCAGGACTAAACCAGGACTAAACCAGGTCTATACCAATTCTAAACCAGGACTAAACCAGGACTAAACCAGGTCTAAACCAGTACTAAACCAGGACTAAACCAGGACTAAACCAGGACTAAACCAGGTCTAAACCAGTACTAAACCAGGACAAAACCAGGTCTGAACCAGGTCTAAACCAGGTCTAAACCGGGACTAAACCGGGTCTCAACCGGGACTAAACCAGGACAAAACCAGGACTAAACCAGGATTAAACCAGGACTAAACCGGGACTAAACCAGGACTAAACCAGGTCTAAACCAGGACTAAACCAGGACTAAACCAGGTCTAAACCAGGTCTAAACCAGGTCTAAACCAGGACTAAACCAGGACTAAACCAGGACTAAACCAAGACTAAACCAGGTCTAAACCAGGACTAAACCAGGTCTAAACCAGGTCTAAACCAGGACTATACCAGGACTAAACCAGGTCTAAACCAGGACTACACCCGGTCTAAACCAGGACTAAACCAGGACTATACCAGGACTAAACCAGGACTAAACCAGGACTAAACCAGATCTAAACCAAGTCTAAACCAGGACTAAACCAGGACTAAACCAGGTCTAAACCAGGACTGAACCAGGTCTAAACCAGGTCTAAACCGGGTCTCAACCGGGACTAAACCAGGACAAAACCAGGACTAAACCAGGATTAAACCAGGACTAAACCAGGTCTAAACCAGGTCTAAGCCAGTACTAAACCAGGTCTAAACCAGGACTAAACCAGGTCTAAACCAGGTCTAAACCAGGACTAAACCAGGACTAAACCAGGTCTAAACCAGGACTAAACCAGGACTAAACCAGGTCTGAACCAGGTCTAAACCAGGTCTAAACCAAGACTAAACCAGGACTAAACCAGGACTAAACCAGGTCTAAACCAGGACTAAACCAGGACTAAACCAGGTAAACCAGCACTAAACCAGGTCTAAACCAGTACTAAACCAGGACAAAACCAGGTCTGAACCAGGTCTAAACCAGGTCTAAACCAGGTCTAAACCAGGTCTAAACCAGGACTAAACCAGGTCTAAACCAGGTCTAAACCAGGTCTCAACCAGGTCTCAACCAGGACTAAACCAGGACTAAACCAGGTCTAAACCAGGACTAAACCAGGACTAAACCAGGACTAAACCAGGTCTAAACCAGGACTAAACCAGGACTAAACCAGGACTAAACCAGGACTAAACCAGGATTAAACCAGGATTAAACCAGGATTAAACCAGGATTAAACCAGGATTAAACCAGGTCTAAACCAGGACTAAACCAGGACTAAACCAGGTCTAAACCAGGTCTAAACCAGGTCTAAAACAGGTCTAAACCAGGTCTAAACCAGGACTAAACCAGGTCTAAACCAGGACTAAAACAGGTCTAAACCAGGACTAAACCAGGACTAAACCAGGTCTAAACCAGGACTAAACCAGGTCTAAACCAGGACTAAACCAGGACTAAACCAGGTCTAAATCAGGACTAAACCAGGTCTAAACCAGGACTAAACCAGGTCTAAGCCAGGACTAAACCAGGACTAAACCAGGCCTAAACCAGGCCTAAACCAGGCCTAAACCAGGCCTAAACCAGGTCTAAACCAGGACTAAACCAGGTCTAAACCAGGACTAAACCAGGTCTGAACCAGGACTAAACCAGGTCTAAACCAGGTCTAAACCAGGACTAAACCAGGTCTAAACCAGGTCTAAACACAATTCACCTGTCGTGTGTGGACAGAGACACTTCACCTGTCGTGTGTGGACAGAGACACTTCACCTGTCGTGTGTGGACAGAGACACTTCACCTGTCGTGTATGGACAGAGACACTTCACCTGTCGTGTGTGGACAGAGACACTTCACCTGTCGTGTGTGGACAGAGACACTTCACCTGTCGTGTGTGTGGACAGAGACACTTCACCTGTCGTGTGTGTGGACAGAGACACTTCACCTGTCGTGTGTGGACAGAGACACTTCACCTGTCGTGTGTGGACAGAGACACTTCACTTGTCGTGTGTGGACAGAGACACTTCACCTGTCGTGTGTGGACAGAGACACTTCACCTGTCGTGTGTGGACAAAGACACTTCACCTGTCGTGTGTGGACAGAGACACTTCACCTGTCGTGTGTGGAGAGAGACACTTCACCTGTCGTGTGTGGACAGAAACACTTCACCTGTCGTGTGTGGACAAAGACACTTCACCTGTCGTGTGTGGACAGACACACTTCACCTGTCGTGTGTGGACAGACACACTTCACCTGTCGTGTGTGGACAGACACACTTCACCTGTCGTGTGTGGACAGACACACTTCACCTGTCGTGTGTGGACAGACACACTTCACCTGTCGTGTGTGGACAGAGACACTTCACCTGTCGTGTGTGGACAGAGACACTTCACCTGTCGTGTGTGTGGACAAAGACACTTCACCTGTCGTGTGTGGACAGAGACACTTCACCTGTCGTGTGTGTGGACAGAGACACTTCACCTGTCGTGTGTGTGGACAGAGACACTTCACCTGTCGTGTGTGTGGACAGAGACACTTCACCTGTCGTGTGTGGACAGAGACACTTCACCTGTCGTGTGTGGACAGAGACACTTCACCTGTCGTGTGTGGACAGAGACACTTCACCTGTCGTGTGTGGACAGAGACACTTCACCTGTCGTGTGTGGACAGACACACTTCACCTGTCGTGTGTGGACAGACACACTTCACCTGTCGTGTGTGGACAGACACACTTCACCTGTCGTGTGTGGACAGAGACACTTCACCTGTCGTGTGTGTGTGGACAGAGACACTTCACCTGTCGTGTGTGGACAGAGACACTTCACCTGTCGTGTGTGTGTGGACAGAGACACTTCACCTGTCGTGTGTGGACAGAGACACTTCACCTGTCGTGTGTGTGGACAGAGACACTTCACCTGTCGTGTGTGGACAGAGACACTTCACCTGTCGTGTGTGGACAGAGACACTTCACCTGTCGTGTGTGGACAGAGACACTTCACCTGTCGTGTGTGGACAGAGACACTTCACCTGTCGTGTGTGTGGACAGAGACACTTCACCTGTCGTGTGTGTGGACAGAGACACTTCACCTGTCGTGTGTGGACAGAGACACTTCACCTGTCGTGTGTGTGTGGACAGAGACACTTCACCTGTCGTGTGTGTGTGGACAGAGACACTTCACCTGTCGTGTGTGGACAGAGACACTTCACCTGTCGTGTGTGGACAGACACACTTCACCTGTCGTGTGTGGACAGACACACTTCACCTGTCGTGTGTGGACAGACACACTTCACCTGTCGTGTGTGGACAGACACACTTCACCTGTCGTGTGTGGACAGACACACTTCACCTGTCGTGTGTGGACAGAGACACTTCACCTGTCGTGTGTGGACAGAGACACTTCACCTGTCGTGTGTGTGTGGACAGAGACACTTCACCTGTCGTGTGTGGACAGAGACACTTCACCTGTCGTGTGTGTGGACAGAGACACTTCACCTGTCGTGTGTGGACAGAGACACTTCACCTGTCGTGTGTGGACAGAGACACTTCACCTGTCGTGTGTGGACAGAGACACTTCACCTGTCGTGTGTGGACAGAGACACTTCACCTGTCGTGTGTGGACAGAGACACTTCACCTGTCGTGTGTGTGGACAGAGACACTTCACCTGTCGTGTGTGGACAGAGACACTTCACCTGTCGTGTGTGTGTGGACAGAGACACTTCACCTGTCGTGTGTGTGTGGACAGAGACACTTCACCTGTCGTGTGTGGACAGACACTTCACCTGTCGTGTGTGGACAGACACACTTCACCTGTCGTGTGTGTGGACAGAGACACTCCACCTGTCGTGTGTGGACAGAGACACTTCACCTGTCGTGTGTGTGTGGACAGAGACACTTCACCTGTCGTGTGTGGACAGAGACACTTCACCTGTCGTGTGTGTGGACAGAGACACTTCACCTGTCGTGTGTGTGGACAGAGACACTTCACCTGTCGTGTGTGTGGACAGAGACACTTCACCTGTCGTGTGTGTGGACAGAGACACTTCACCTGTCGTGTGTGGACAGAGACACTTCACCTGTCGTGTGTGGACAGAGACACTTCACCTGTCGTGTGTGGACAGAGACACTTCACCTGTCGTGTGTGGACAGAGACACTTCACCTGTCGTGTGTGGACAGAGACACTTCACCTGACGTGTGTGTACAGAGACACTTCACCTGTCGTGTGTGGACTTAGACACACTTCACCTGTCGTGGGTGTGCAGAAACACTTCACCTGTCGTGGTGTGGACAGAGACACTTCACCTGTCGTGGTGTGGACAGAGACACTTCACCTGTCGTGGTGTGGACAGAGACACTTCACCTGGCGTGTGTGGACAGAGACACTTCACCTGTCGTGTGTGGACAGAGACACTTCACCTGTCGTGTGTGGACAGAGACACTTCACCTGTCGTGTGTGGACAGAGACACTTCACCTGTCGTGTGTGTGTGGACAGAGACACTTCACCTGTCGTGTGTGTGTGGACAGAGACTCTTCACCTGTCGTGTGTGGACAGAGACACTTCACCTGTCGTGTGTGTGGACAGAGACACTTCACCTGTCGTGTGTGGACAGAGACACTTCACCTGTCGTGTGTGGACAGAGACACTTCACCTGTCGTGTGTGGACAGAGACACTTCACCTGTCGTGTGTGGACAGAGACACTTCACCTGTCGTGTGTGGACAGAGACACTTCACCTGTCGTGTGTGGACAGAGACACTTCACCTGTCGTGTGTGTGGACAGAGACACTTCACCTGTCGTGTGTGGACAGAGACACTTCACCTGTCGTGTGTGTGTGGACAGAGACACTTCACCTGTCGTGTGTGTGTGGACAGAGACACTTCACCTGTCGTGTGTGGACAGAGACACTTCACCTGTCGTGTGTGTGGACAGAGACACTTCACCTGTGGTGTGTGGACAGAGACACTTCACCTGTCGTGGTGTGGACAGAGACACTTCACCTGTCGTGTGTGGGTGGACAGAGACACTTCACCTGTCGTGGTGTGGACAGAGACACTTCACCTGTCGTGTGTGGACAGAGACACTTCACCTGTCGTGTGTGTGGACAGAGACACTTCACCTGTCGTGTGTGTGGACAGAGACACTTCACCTGTCGTGTGTGTGGACAGAGACACTTCACCTGTCGTGTGTGTGGACAGAGACACTTCACCTGTCGTGTGTGTGGACAGAGACACTTCACCTGTCGTGTGTGTGGACAGAGACACTTCACCTGTCGTGTGTGGACAGAGACACTTCACCTGTCGTGTGTGGACAGAGACACTTCACCTGTCGTGTGTGGACAGAGACACTTCACCTGTCGTGTGTGTGTGGACAGAGACACTGAAGCTGTCGTGTGTGGACAGAGACACTGCACCTGTCGTGTGTGGACAGAGACACTTCCCCTGTCGTGTGTGGACAGAGACACTTCACCTGTCGTGTGTGGACAGAGACACTTCACCTGTCGTGTGTGTGTGGACAGAGACACTTCACCTGTCGTGTGTGTGTGGACAGAGACACTTCACCTGTCGTGTGTGGACAGAGACACTTCACCTGTCGTGTGTGTGTGGACAGAGACACTTCACCTGTCGTGTGTGGACAGACACTTCACCTGTCGTGTGTGGACAAAGACACTTCACCTGCCGTGTGTGGACAGAGACACTTCACCTGTCGTGTGTGGACAAAGACACTTCACCTGTCGTGTGTGGACAGAGACACTTCACCTGTCGTGTGTGGACAGAGACACTTCACCTGTCGTGTGTGGACAAAGACACTTCACCTGTCGTGTGTGGACAGAGACACTTCACCTGTCGTGTGTGGAGAGAGACACTTCACCTGTCGTGTGTGGACAGAAACACTTCACCTGTCGTGTGTGGACAGAGACACTTCACCTGTCGTGTGTGGACAGACACACTTCACCTGTCGTGTGTGGACAGACACACTTCACCTGTCGTGTGTGGACAGACACACTTCACCTGTCGTGTGTGGACAGAGACACTTCACCTGTCGTGTGTGTGTGGACAGAGACACTTCACCTGTCGTGTGTGGACAGAGACACTTCACCTGTCGTGTGTGTGGACAGAGACACTTCACCTGTCGTGTGTGTGGACAGAGACACTTCACCTGTCGTGTGTGTGGACAGAGACACTTCACCTGTCGTGTGTGGACAGAGACACTTCACCTGTCGTGTGTGGACAGAGACACTTCACCTGTCGTGTGTGGACAGAGACACTTCACCTGTCGTGTGTGGACAGAGACACTTCACCTGTCGTGTGTGGACAGAGACACTTCACCTGTCGTGTGTGGACAGAGACACTTCACCTGTCGTGTGTGGACAGACACACTTCACCTGTCGTGTGTGGACAGACACACTTCACCTGTCGTGTGTGGACAGAGACACTTCACCTGTCGTGTGTGGACAGAGACACTTCACCTGTCGTGTGTGGACAGAGACACTTCACCTGTCGTGTGTGTGGACAGAGACACTTCACCTGTCGTGTGTGGACAGAGACACTTCACCTGTCGTGTGTGTGGACAGAGACACTTCACCTGTCGTGTGTGGACAGAGACACTTCACCTGTCGTGTGTGTGTGGACAGAGACACTTCACCTGTCGTGTGTGTGTGGACAGAGACACTTCACCTGTCGTGTGTGTGTGGACAGAGACACTTCACCTGTCGTGTGTGTGTGGACAGAGACTCTTCACCTGTCGTGTGTGGACAGAGACACTTCACCTGTCGTGTGTGGACAGAGACACTTCACCTGTCGTGTGTGGACAGAGACACTTCACCTGTCGTGTGTGGACAGAGACACTTCACCTGTCGTGTGTGTGGACAGAGACACTTCACCTGTCGTGTGTGGACAGAGACACTTCACCTGTCGTGTGTGGACAGAGACACTTCACCTGTCGTGTGTGGACAGAGACACTTCACCTGTCGTGTGTGGACAGAGACACTTCACCTGTCGTGTGTGTGGACAGAGACACTTCACCTGTCGTGTGTGTGGACAGAGACACTTCACCTGTCGTGTGTGTGTGGACAGAGACACTTCACCTGTCGTGTGTGTGTGGACAGAGACACTTCACCTGTCGTGTGTGGACAGAGACACTTCACCTGTCGTGTGTGTGTGGACAGAGACACTTCACCTGTCGTGTGTGGACAGAGACACTTCACCTGTCGTGTGTGTGTGGACAGAGACACTTCACCTGTCGTGTGTGGACAGAGACACTTCACCTGTCGTGTGTGGACAGAGACACTTCACCTGTCGTGTGTGTGTGGACAGAGACACTTCACCTGTCGTGTGTGGACAGAGACACTTCACCTGTCGTGTGTGTGGACAGAGACACTTCACCTGTCGTGTGTGTGGACAGAGACACTTCACCTGTCGTGTGTGTGGACAGAGACACTTCACCTGTCGTGTGTGTGGACAGAGACACTTCACCTGTCGTGTGTGTGGACAGAGACACTTCACCTGTCGTGTGTGGACAGAGACACTTCACCTGTCGTGTGTGGACAGAGACACTTCACCTGTCGTGTGTGGACAGAGACACTTCACCTGTCGTGTGTGGACAGAGACACTTCACCTGTCGTGTGTGTGTGGACAGAGACACTTCACCTGTCGTGTGTGGACAGAGACACTTCACCTGTCGTGTGTGGACAGAGACACTTCACCTGTCGTGTGTGGACAGAGACACTTCACCTGTCGTGTGTGGACAGAGACACTTCACCTGTCGTGTGTGGACAGAGACACTTCACCTGTCGTGTGTGTGGACAGAGACACTTCACCTGTCGTGGACATTTAGGTTTATTTATCAAAACATTCTTTTTACATGAATCTTCCTGCAGAGCCTCAGGAGCTTCTCGCTGTAGCAACACTTTCATGTCTGAATCAGAAACAAAAGCCGATTTTATTTACAGAGACATGGATCAGCGTTGTCCGAGTCTTCTTAGAGACACTCGGGTGAGAACTGTCTGTGAGCCAAAGGAACACAGGGACTGAAGGCCTCAGACGGCCTCAGACCTGGACTTGGGTCAGACTTTGATGTGCATCAGGACCTGTTTCCGATGAGACTGGAAATCCTCAGGAACCGTGTCTGAAAAACAACACGTTTTTAAAGCAGGACAAACAAGGTCTATACCAAATCTAAACCGGGATTAAACCAACTCTAAACCAGGACTAAACCTGGTCCTGGACTTACCGTTGCAGCGGTAGCGCAGGTTGGACCAGATGATGTTCTCCTGAGAGAAGCAGAAGACTCCGAGTCGTCCTCCTCTCATGGTGGAGTCCAGGAGCACCCCACTGTCTGCGACCTGGTGCGAGCCCTCGTACAGCCTGAGCCTGCAGCACACGAGGGCAGTGAACCACACGTTTAACAAGGGACAATGTGCAGTTTTGTCAGCTCCGTCAGATCCATGCATTTGGAAGGTGTTTTTGTCCATTTTTAATGAATCTTGAATTTGGCAGTTGTTTAAGTGTTTAAGTTTAAGTTTTATAACTTTAAAATTGAAAAATATGTTTTGAAATTGATATATTATGAAACTCGTGTTCATAAAAGCAATGTTACGTTTCAGATATACGTTAAAGGGGCAGTAGTAGTAGTAGTAGTAGTTTGGGTTTCTGACATCAGCGGCGTCGCTTCAGCTCTGATTTACCTCCCGACAGCGTCCGGTGAGACGAGTTCTTTTGGTGCTGATGAAAGTGTCCAGTGTTCTGTCGAAAAGAGCTCCCTCCAGATCAACAGTGACATCTGTCGATTCATGTTCCCCTGTCAAAATAAGCGACCTCGTGCTTTTCTGTTTATAGATCCAATAAAGTGAACCTCCCCTTTTACAGCACATTTCTCTGGATTAGAGTCGGTGGGTTTGATGCTGTTCGCACACGGTGGTCACACTTTATTTATGTCAAACTCCATCCGTCCGTCTTCTTCCGTTTTCTCCAGCTGGGTCGTGGGGGCGGCTGTTCTTGATGTTAGTTCATAGGGTGCTAGCGTGTTTTGGGTTGATGGGGGGGACCGGAGGAAACCCTCCCAGACACGGGGAGAACATGCAAACTCCACACAGAAAGTCTGAACCTTCTTGCTGTGAGGCATGAGCACGAGCCACTCAGCCACTGTACCGCATGATATCAAACTTCATGGTCAAAACATACAATAAAACCAATACACATCGACGGCACTTAAACTATAACAGTGCTCGGGAGTCGTGCGCATGCGCAGTAGTGCGAGGGAGCTCAAATCGACGGGTAGCTCAAATCGACAGGACACCGGTAAGTTGGCAGGGGTCATGAAAATAAAGCATTTTTCTTCTCAGAATAATTTGTTCAAAAGAGTGATACATTTGCATCACAAAATCGTTGTCCACAAAAAAGTCAGTCAGTGAGAGAGAACATCCAGAACATCCAGATCCTCCAGATCCTCCAGAACCTCCAGATCCTCCAGATCCTCCAGAACATGCAGAACCTCCAGAACCTCCAGAACCTCCAGAACATCCAGAACCTCCAGAACCTCCAGAACCTCCAGAACATCCAGAACATCCAGAACGCTGCAGCTCGGGTCCTGACTCCAACCAGGAAGTACGAGCACATGCCCCCTATGCTCAGGTCTCTGTACTGCCCCCTGTGCTCAGGTCTCAGTACTGCCCCCTGTGCTCAGGTCTCTGTACTGCCCCCTGTGCTCAGGTCTCTGTACTGCCCCCTGTGCTCAGGTCTCTGTACTGCCCCTGTGCTCAGGTCTCTGTACTGCCCCTGTGCTCAGGTCTCTGCACTGCCCCTGTGCTCAGGTCTCTGTACTGCCCCCTGTGCTCAGGTCTCTGTACTGCCCCTGTGCTCAGGTCTCTGCACTGCCCCCTGTGCTCAGGTCTCAGCACTGCCCCCTGTGGTCAGGTCTCTGTACTGCCCCCTGTGCTCAGGTCTCTGCACTGCCCCCTGTGCTCAGGTCTCTGTACTGCCCCCTGTGCTCAGGTCTCTGCACTGCCCCTGTGCTCAGGTCTCTGTACTGCCCCCTGTGCTCAGGTCTCTGCACTGCCCCTGTGCTCAGGTCTCTGTACTGCCCCCTGTGCTCAGGTCTCTGTACTGCCCCTGTGCTCAGGTCTCTGTACTGCCCCTGTGCTCAGGTCTCTGCACTGCCCCTGTGCTCAGGTCTCTGTACTGCCCCCTGTGCTCAGGTCTCTGCACTGCCCCTGTGCTCAGGTCTCTGTACTGCCCCTGTGCTCAGGTCTCTGTACTGCCCCTGTGCTCAGGTCTCTGTACTGCCCCTGTGCTCAGGTCTCTGTACTGCCCCTGTGCTCAGGTCTCTGCACTGCCCCTGTGCTCAGGTCTCTGTACTGCCCCTGTGCTCAGGTCTCTGCACTGCCCCTGTGCTCAGGTCTCTGTACTGCCCCTGTGCTCAGGTCTCTGTACTGCCCCTGTGCTCAGGTCTCTGCACTGCCCCCTGTGCTCAGGTCTCTGCACTGCCCCCGGTGGTCAGGTCTCTGCACTGCCCCCTGTGCTCAGGTCTCTGCACTGCCCCTGTGCTCAGGTCTCTGTACTGCCCCCTGTGCTCAGGTCTCTGCACTGCCCCTGTGCTCAGGTCTCTGTACTGCCCCCTGTGCTCAGGTCTCTGTACTGCCCCTGTGCTCAGGTCTCTGCACTGCCCCTGTGCTCAGGTCTCTGTACTGCCCCTGTGCTCAGGTCTCTGCACTGCCCCCTGTGCTCAGGTCTCTGCACTGCCCCCTGTGCTCAGGTCTCTGCACTGCCCCTGTGCTCAGGTCTCTGTACTGCCCCCTGTGCTCAGGTCTCTGTACTGCCCCTGTGCTCAGGTCTCTGCACTGCCCCTGTGCTCAGGTCTCTGTACTGCCCCCTGTGCTCAGGTCTCTGTACTGCCCCTGTGCTCAGGTCTCTGCACTGCCCCCTGTGCTCAGGTCTCTGCACTGCCCCCTGTGGTCAGGTCTCTGTACTGCCCCCTGTGCTCAGGTCTCTGCACTGCCCCCTGTGCTCAGGTCTCTGCACTGCCCCTGTGCTCGGGTCTCTGCACTGCCCCCTGTGCTCAGGTCTCTGTACTGCCCCTGTGCTCAGGTCTCTGCACTGCCCCCTGTGCTCAGGTCTCTGCACTGCCCCCTGTGCTCAGGTCTCTGTACTGCCCCCTGTGCTCAGGTCTTTGTACTGCCCCTGTGCTCAGGTCTTAGTACTGCCCCCTGTGCTCAGGTCTTTGTACTGCCCCTGTGCTCAGGTCTTAGTACTGCCCCCTGTGCTCAGGTCTTTGTACTGCCCCTGTGCTCAGGTCTTAGTACTGCCCCCTGTGCTCAGGTCTCAGTACTGCCCCCTGTGCTCAGGTCTCTGCACTGCCCCCTGTGCTCAGGTCTCTGTACTGCCCCCTGTGCTCAGGTCTCTGTACTGCCCCCTGTGCTCAGGTCTCTGTACTGCCCCCTGTGCTCAGGTCTTAGCACTGCCCCCTGTGCTCAGGTCTCTGTACTGCCCCCTGTGCTCAGGTCTCTGTACTGCCCCCTGTGCTCAGGTCTCTGCACTGCCCCCTGTGCTCAGGTCTCTGTACTGCCCCCTGTGCTCAGGTCTCAGTACTGCCCCCTGTGCTCAGGTCTCTGTACTGCCCCCTGTGCTCAGGTCTCAGTACTGCCCCCTGTGCTCAGGTCTCTGCACTGCCCCTGTGCTCAGGTCTCTGTACTGCCCCTGTGCTCAGGTCTCTGTACTGCCCCTGTGCTCAGGTCTCTGCACTGCCCCCTGTGCTCAGGTCTCTGTACTGCCCCTGTGCTCAGGTCTCTGCACTGCCCCCTGTGCTCAGGTCTCTGTACTGCCCCCTGTGCTCAGGTCTCTGCACTGCCCCCTGTGCTCAGGTCTCTGCACAGGTCTCTGCACTGCCCCCTGTGCTCAGGTCTCTGTACTGCCCCCTGTGCTCAGGTCTCAGTACTGCCCCCTGTGCTCAGGTCTCTGCACTGCCCCCTGTGCTCAGGTCTCTGTACTGCCCCCTGTGCTCAGGTCTCTGTACTGCCCCTGTGCTCAGGTCTCTGCACTGCCCCCTGTGCTCAGGTCTCTGTACTGCCCCCTGTGGTCAGGTCTCTGCACTGCCCCTGTGCTCAGGTCTCTGCACTGCCCCTGTGCTCAGGTCTCTGCACTGCCCCTGTGCTCAGGTCTCTGTACTGCCCCTGTGCTCAGGTCTCTGCACTGCCCTGTGCTCAGGTCTCTGTACTGCCCCTGTGCTCAGGTCTCTGTACTGCCCCTGTGCTCAGGTCTCTGCACTGCCCCTGTGCTCAGGTCTCTGCACTGCCCCCTGTGCTCAGGTCTCTGTACTGCCCCCTGTGCTCAGGTCTCTGCACTGCCCCCTGTGCTCAGGTCTCTGCACTGCCCCTGTGCTCAGGTCTCTGCACTGCCCCCTGTGCTCAGGTCTCTGTATTGCCCCCTGTGCTCAGGTCTCTGTACTGCCCCTGTGCTCAGGTCTCTGTACTGCCCCCGGGGCTCAGGTCTCTGCACTGCCCCCTGTGCTCAGGTCTCTGCACGGCCCCCGGTGCTCAGGTCTCTGTACTGCCCCTGTGCTCAGGTCTCTGCACTGCCCCTGTGCTCAGGTCTCTGCACTGCCCCCTGTGCTCAGGTCTCTGTACTGCCCCTGTGCTCAGGTCTCTGTACTGCCCCTGTGCTCAGGTCTCTGCACTGCCCCTGTGCTCAGGTCTCTGCACTGCCCCCTGTGCTCAGGTCTCTGTACTGCCCCTGTGCTCAGGTCTCTGCACTGCCCCCTGTGCTCAGGTCTCTGTACTGCCCCCTGTGCTCAGGTCTCTGCACTGCCCCTGTGCTCAGGTCTCTGTACTGCCCCCTGTGCTCAGGTCTCTGTACTGCCCCCTGTGCTCAGGTCTCTGTACTGCCCCCTGTGCTCAGGTCTCTGCACTGCCCCCTGTGCTCAGGTCTCTGCACTGCCCCCTGTGCTCAGGTCTCTGTACTGCCCCTGTGCTCAGGTCTCTGCACTGCCCCTGTGCTCAGGTCTCTGTACTGCCCCTGTGCTCAGGTCTCTGTACTGCCCCCTGTGCTCAGGTCTCTGCACTGCCCCTGTGCTCAGGTCTCTGCACTGCCCCTGTGCTCAGGTCTCTGTACTGCCCCCTGTGCTCAGGTCTCTGCACTGCCCCTGTGCTCAGGTCTCTGTACTGCCCCCTGTGCTCAGGTCTCTGCACTGCCCCTGTGCTCAGGTCTCTGTACTGTGCCCTGTGCTCGGGTCTCTGGACTGCCCCTGTGCTCAGGTCTCTGTACTGCCCCTGTGCTCAGGTCTCTGCTAGGCCCCCTTTGCTCTGGTCTCTGCACTGCCCCCTGTGCTCAGGTCTCTGTACTGCCCCCTGTGCTCAGGTCTCTGTACTGCCCCTGTGCTCAGGTCTTAGCACTGCCCCCTGTGCTCAGGTCTCTGTACTGCCCCTGTGCTCAGGTCTTAGCACTGCCCCCTGTGCTCAGGTCTCTGTACTGCCCCCTGTGCTCAGGTCTCTGCACTGCCCCCTGTGCTCAGGTCTCTGTACTGCCCCTGTGCTCAGGTCTCAGTACTGCCCCTGTGCTCAGGTCTCTGTACTGCCCCTGTGCTCAGGTCTCGGTACTGCCCCTGTGCTCAGGTCTTAGCACTGCCCCCTGTGCTCAGGTCTCTGGACTGCCCCTGTGCTCAGGTCTCTGTACTGCCCCCTGTGCTCAGGTCTCAGTACTGCCCCCTGTGCTCAGGTCTCTGTACTGCCCCCTGTGCTCAGGTCTCTGTACTGCCCCTGTGCTCAGGTCTCTGTACTGCCCCTGTGCTCAGGTCTCTGTACTGCCCCTGTGCTCAGGTCTCTGTACTGCCCCCTGTGCTCAGGTCTCTGTACTGCCTCCTGTGCTCAGGTCTCTGTACTGCCCCCTGTGCTCAGGTCTCTGTACTGCCCCTGTGCTCAGGTCTTAGCACTGCCCCCTGTGCTCAGGTCTCTGTACTGCCCCTGTGCTCAGGTCTCTGTACTGCCCCTGTGCTCAGGTCTCTGTACTGCCCCCTGTGCTCAGGTCTCTGTACTGCCCCCTGTGCTCAGGTCTCTGCACTGCCCCCTGTGCTCAGGTCTCTGTACTGCCCCCTGTGCTCAGGTCTCTGCACTGCCCCCTGTGCTCAGGTCTCAGTACTGCCCCCTGTGCTCAGGTCTCTGTACTGCCCCCTGTGCTCAGGTCTCTGTACTGCCCCCTGTGCTCAGGTCTCTGTACTGCCCCCTGTGCTCAGGTCTCTGTACTGCCCCCTGTGCTCAGGTCTCAGTACTGCCCCCTGTGCTCAGGTCTCTGTACTGCCCCCTGTGCTCAGGTCTCAGTACTGCCCCCTGTGCTCAGGTCTCTGTACTGCCCCCTGTGCTCAGGTCTCAGTACTGCCCCCTGTGCTCAGGTCTCAGTACTGCCCCCTGTGCTCAGGTCTCAGTACTGCCCCCTGTGCTCAGGTCTCTGTACTGCCCCCTGTGCTCAGGTCTCAGTACTGCCCCCTGTGCTCAGGTCTCAGTACTGCCCCCTGTGCTCAGGTCTCAGTACTGCCCCCTGTGCTCAGGTCTCTGTACTGCCTCCTGTGCTCAGGTCTCTGTACTGCCCCCTGTGCTCAGGTCTCTGTACTGCCCCCTGTGCTCAGGTCTCAGTACTGCCCCCTGTGCTCAGGTCTCTGTACTGCCCCCTGTGGCTCAGGTCTCTGTACTGCCCCCTGTGGCTCAGGTCTCTGTACTGCCCCCTGTGCTCAGGTCTCAGTACTGCCCCCTGTGCTCAGGTCTCTGTACTGCCCCCTGTGCTCAGGTCTCAGTACTGCCTCCTGTGCTCAGGTCTCTGTACTGCCCCCTGTGCTCAGGTCTCAGTACTGCCCCCTGTGCTCAGGTCTCAGAACTGCCCCCTGTGGATCAGAGACTTTAAAGCGGCTCTGCTTGTGCACAAGTCTCTCCAGGGCCTCACACCAAAGTCCATCTGTGACATGTTAGTGCCTCATGAACCATCTGCATCTGAGGCCCTCAGGGACCTCCTGCTGGTCCCAGAGTCAGGACTAAACTCGGGGAGTCAGAGTTTTAGATTCATGCAGCTAAAACCTGGAACAGTCTTTGTTTTCTTTGTTTTCAGAAGAAAAACACTTATTTTCGTGACCCCAGCCAACTCGCCGGACACTTTCATCAGCACCAAACCCGGCAGGAGCTGTCGGGAGGTAAGTCAGATTCATGTCAAAAAACCCAACGGTAAATGACCCTTATTACCACAGACCATTTTCTTAGCTTGGAGTTTATGTTTTTTAGTGCATCTGACGGAGTTGACATGAATTGACTTGTATAAGGAAAGAGGCAATAATTTTGAGAAAAAATGTTTATCTTCAGAGCCTGTTCCTGTTCCAGACCTACAGAGATATGCACCTCCCACAGATGCAGAATGTTTTTGGAAAAAAGTCCTTTTCAAAACCTGATTTGTTACAACTCACCGATATATACACAGTATATACCCCTGATGTACTTTATGTAGTATTTTGCCGTTTGCAGTTCTAGTATTGTACGTACCTGATGTACCCAATTTGCGGCCGGTGGCTCAGGCTCCACCTGTACGAGGTCTTGTCCCTCCAGCCCTGGTTCCTCGGGTCCTTCCACAGGAGCCGCACCTGTCCTGCCGTGTCACCTGTGTGCCACAGGGCGTTACGCAGGTACTCACCAGGGCCCGTGTCCGACTTCACTGCCTGGGGACCAATCAGAGGAGAGAGGGGGTCAAAGCAGCCAATCAGAGGTGAGAGAGTGAGAGAGAGCCAATCAGAGAGGAGAGAGCCAATCAGAGAGGAGAGAGAGCCAATCAGAGAGGAGAGAGAGCCAATCAGAGAGGAGAGAGAGCCAATCAGAGAGGAGAGAGAGCCAATCAGAGAGGAGAGAGAGCCAATCAGAGAGGACAGAGCCAATCAGAGAGGAGAGAGAGCCAATCAGAGAGGAGAGAGCCAATCAGAGAGGAGAGAGAGCCAATCAGAGAGGAGAGAGAGCCAATCAGAGAGGAGAGAGAGCCAATCAGAGAGGACAGAGCCAATCAGAGAGGAGAGAGAGCCAATCAGAGAGGAGAGAGAGCCAATCAGAGAGGACAGAGCCAATCAGAGAGGAGAGAGAGCCAATCAGAGAGGAGAGAGAGCCAATCAGAGAGGAGAGAGAGCCAATCAGAGAGGAGAGAGAGCCAATCAGAGAGGAGAGAGAGCCAATCAGAGAGGAGAGAGCCAATCAGAGAGGAGAGAGCCAATCAGAGAGGAGAGAGAGCCAATCAGAGAGGAGAGAGAGCCAATCAGAGAGGAGAGAATACACTGGGCTGTGTCTCTCCTGCTCTTCTCTCTCTACTACTAATGTACCTCCTGACACCACCCCCTAACTTTCTCCTCTCTCCTCCCCTCTCTCCTCCCCTCCTCTTTCTCCTCCTCACTCCTCCCCTCCTCTTTCTCCTCCTCTTTACTCCCCTCTCTCCAGCCCTCCTCTTTCTCCTCCTCTTTCTCCTCCTCTCTCCTCCTCTCTCCTCCTCTCTCCTCCCCTCTCTCCAGCCCTCCTCTTTCTCCTCCTCTCTCCTCCCCTCCTCTTTCTCCTCCTCTTTACTCCCCTCTCTCCAGCCCTCCTCTTTATCCTCCTCTTTCTCCTCCTCTTTCTCCTCCTCTCTCCTCCCCTCCTCTTTCTCCTCCTCTCTCCTCCCCTTTCTCCAGCCCTCCTCTTTCTCCTCCTCTTTCTCCTCCTCTCTCCTCCCCTCCTCTTTCTCCTCCTCTCCTCCTCTCTCCTCCCCTCCTCCTTTCTCCTCCTCTCTCCTCCCCTCCTCTTTCTCCTCCTCTCTCCTCCTCTCTCCTCCCCTCCTCTCTCCTCCTCTCTCCTCCTCTCTCCTCCCCTCTCTCCTCCCCTCCTCTTTCTCCTCCTCTCTCCTCCTCTCTCCTCCCCTCCTCTTTCTCCTCCTCTCTCCTCCCCTCTCTCCTCCCCTCCTCTTTCTCCTCCTCTCTCCTCTCCTCTCTCCTCCCCTCCTCTCCCCTCCTCTCTCCTCCTCTCTCCTCCCCTCATACCTTGAGTTGGAGGGCAGGTTCTGCGTTGGCGCGGAATGGCACAGATTGCCAGTACGTCTGCTCCGTCTGTTTCCACATGACCACATAGAAAGAGGCGGAGTCCTGGTATCCAAAGATGAAGCCGGCGTAGTCGTCATCAGTGACGGTGTTTACGTGGAAAGTGCCCTCGAAGTCCACTCCATTAAATGCTGTGTAACCTGAGAACATACGGGAGGGCATCTGACACAGGGAGGGCATCTGACACACAGGGAGGGCATCGGACACAGGGAGGGCATCTGACACACGGGGAGGGCATCTGACACACAGGGAGGGCATCTGACACACGGGAGGGCATCTGACACACGGGGAGGGCATCTGACACAGGGAGGGCATCTGACACAGGGAGGGCATCTGACACAGGGGAGGGCATCTGACACAGGGAGGGCATCTGACACAGGGGAGGGCATCTGACACAGGGGAGGGCATCTGACACAGGGGAGGGCATCTGACACACGGGGAGGGCATCTGACACACGGGTGGGCTTCTGACACTCGGGGAGGGCATCTGACACAGGGGAGGGCATCTGACACACGGGGAGGGCATCTGACACACGGGGAGGGCATCTGACACACGGGGAGGGCATCTGACACATGGGGAGGGCATCTGACACAGGGAGGGCATCTGACACACAGAGAGGGCATCTGACACACAGGGAGGGCATCTGACACACGGGAGGGCATCTGACACACAGAGAGGGCATCTGACACACAGGGAGGGCATCTGACACACAGAGAGGGCATCTGACACACACGGAGGGCATCTGACACACAGAGAGGGCATCTGACACACAGGGAGGGCATCTGACACACAAGGAGGGCATCTGACACACGGGGAGGGCATCTGACACATGGGGAGGGCATCTGACACAGGGGAGGGCATCTGACACAGGGGAGGGCATCTGACACAGGGAGGGCATCTGACACAGGGGGAGGGCATCTGACACAGGGGAGGGCATCTGACACAGGGAGGGCATCTGACACAGGGGAGGGCATCTGACACAGGGGAGGGCATCTGACACAGGGAGGGCATCTGACACACAGGGAGGGCATCTGACACACAGGGAGGGCACATGACACACAGGGAGGGCATCTGACACACGGGAGGGCATCTGACACACGGGAGGGCATCTGACACATGGGGAGGGCATCTGACACACGGGAGGGCATCTGACACATGGGAGGGCATCTGACACACACGGGGAGGGCATCTGACACACACGGGGAGGGCATCTGACACACGGGGAGGGCATCTGACACACACGGGAGGGCATCTGACACACAGGGAGGGCATCTGACACACGGGGAGGGCATCTGACACACGGGAGGGCATCTGACACACGGGGAGGGCATCTGACACACGGGGAGGGCATCTGACACACGGGGAGGGCATCTGAGTTTTCTCACCCACAGCGAGTCCAGGGTCACTGTTCATGGTCTGCACGATCTCCATCCCCTGAGACACAACAGGATTAACAGCAAAGTCCGGCTGATGGATCATCACTGGTCTAGTCCTGGTCTAGTCCTGGTCTAGTCCTGGTCTAGTCCTGATTCAGTCCTGATTCAGTCCTGGTCTAGTCCTGGTTCAGACCTGGTTGAGGACCACCCAGTTGGGGTCTATCTGTGCGTCTCCCTCGGGGTCGAGGATGACGGTCTGAAAGGCTCTGAAGTCGGTGAGAGTGACTTCTGCGTTTTCAGGACAGGCGTCGACCGCGTCCTGGACAGCGTCATTATCGAAGTCCAGCTCACACACGTCCCCCACGCCGTCCACTGCCACAGAGACAGAGACAGAGACAGAGAGGCAGAGACAGAGACAGAGAGACAGAGACAGAGACACAGAGAGACAGAGACACACATAGACACAGACACACAGAGACACAGAGACACAGACACAGAGACACAGAGAGACAGAGACACACATAGACACAGACACACAGAGGCACAGAGACAGAGACACACATAGACACAGACACACAGAGACACAGAGACACAGACACAGAGACACAGAGAGACAGAGACACACATAGACACAGACACACAGAGGCACAGAGACAGAGACACAGAGACACAGACACAGAGACACAGACACAGAGAGACAGAGACACACATAGACACAGACACACAGAGACACAGAGACAGAGACACAGAGACAGAGACACAGAGACACAGACACAGAGACACAGACACAGAGAGACAGAGACACACATAGACACAGACACACAGAGACACAGAGACAGAGACACAGAGAGACAGAGACACAGAGACACACATAGACACAGAGGCACAGAGACACAGAGACAGAGACACAGAGGCACATAGACACAGAGACACACAGACACAGAGACACACATAGACACAGACACACAGAGGCACAGAGACGCACAGAGACACAGACAGAGACACAGAGGCACAGAGACAGAGACACACAGACACAGAGACACACATAGACACAGACACACAGAGGCACAGAGACACACAGAGACACACAGACAACAGAGAGACACATAGACACAGAGACAGAGACACACAGACACACAGACACAGAGACACACATAGACACAGACACACAGAGGCACAGAGACACACAGAGACACACAGACAACAGAGAGACACATAGACACAGAGACAGAGACACACAGACACAGAGACACACATAGACACAGACACACAGAGGCACAGAGACGCACAGAGACAGAGACACAGAGACACACAGACACAGAGACACACAGACACACAGACACACAGAGACACACAGACACAGAGGCACAGAGACACACAGACAACACAGAGACACACAGAGACACACAGAGGCACAGAGGCACACAGAGACAGAGACACAGAGGCACAGAGACACACAGAGGCACAGAGACACACAGAGGCACAGAGACACAGAGACACACAGAGGCACATAGACACAGAGGCACAGAGGCACACAGAGACACACAGAGGCACAGAGACACACAGAGGCACAGAGACACACAGAGGCACAGAGACACACAGAGACACAGAGGCACATAGACACAGAGGCACAGAGGCACACAGAGACAGAGACACAGAGACAGAGACACAGAGGCACATAGACACAGAGGCACAGACACACAGAGACACACAGAGACACACAGAGACACACAGAGACACAGAGGCACAGAGAGACACACAGAGACACACAGAGACACAGAGGCACAGAGAGACACAGAGAGAGACACACAGAGACACACAGAGGCACAGACACACAGAGACACATTGGCACAGACACACAGAGACACACAGAGGCACAGACACACAGAGACACATTGGCACAGACACACAGAGACACACAGAGGCACAGACACACAGAGACACATTGGCACAGACACACAGAGACACACAGAGGCACAGAGACACAGAGGCACAGACACACAGAGACACACAGAGACACAGAGACACACAGAGACACACAGAGACACACAGAGACACATAGACACAGAGACACATAGACACAGACACAGAGACACAGAGAGACACAGAGAGACACACAGAGACACGCAGAGAGACAGAGACACAGAGAGACAGACACAGAGAGACACATAGACACAGAGACAGACACACATAGACACAGACACACAGAGACACAGAGACAAACAGACACAGAGACACACAGGGACACAGAGACGCACAGAGACACACAGAGGCACAGAGACAAACAGAGACACAGAGGCACAGAGACACACAGAGAGACACAGAGACACACAGAGACACACAGAGACACACAGAGACACACAGACAGAGAAACACGGGTTAGACTGGCTTCAGCCGGCTTCGTCCTTATGGCCCATGCCTATCCGGTGGGCTTAGTCCTGGTTTAGTCCTGGTTTAGTCCTGGTTTAGTCCTGGTTTCGTCCTGGTTTAGTCCTGGTTTCGTCCTGGTTTCGTCCTGGTTTAGTCCTGGTTTAGTTCTGGTTTATTCCTGGTTTAGTCCTGGTTTAGTCCTGGTTTAGTCCTGGTTTCGTCCTGGTTTAGTCCTGGTTTCGTCCTGGTTTAGTCCTGGTTTAGTTCTGGTTTATTCCTGGTTTAGTCCTGGTTTAGTCCTGGTTTAGTCCTGGTATAGTCCTGGTTTAGTTCTTATGGTCCGTGTCTCTCTGGTTGGGGTTAGTCCTGGTTTAGTCCTGGTTTAGTCCTGGTTTAGTTCTGGTTTAGTCCTGGTTTAGTCCTGGTTTAGTCCTGGTTTAGTCCTGGTATAGTCCTGGTTTAGTTCTTATGGTCCGTGTCTCTCTGGTTGGGGTTAGTCCTGGTTTAGTCCTGGTTTAGTCCTGGTTTATTCCTGGTTTCATCCTGGTTTAGTCCTGGTTTAGTCCTGGTTTATTCCTGGTTTAGTCCTGGTTTAGTCCTGGTTTATTCCTGGTTTAGTTCTTATGGTCCGTGTCTCTCTGGTTGGGGTTA
Source organism: Odontamblyopus lacepedii (assembly GCA_034769755.1). Taxonomy (NCBI): domain Eukaryota; kingdom Metazoa; phylum Chordata; class Actinopteri; order Gobiiformes; family Gobiidae; genus Odontamblyopus; species Odontamblyopus lacepedii. Next base: position 45,302,397 of record CM068347.1, read on the forward strand.
GTCCTGGTTTAGTCCTGGTTTAGTCCTGGTTTATTCCTGGTTTAGTCCTGGTATAGTCCTGGTTTAGTTCTTATGGTCCGTGTCTCTCTGGTTGGGTTTAGTCCTGGTTTAGTCCTGGTTTATTCCTGGTTTCATCCTGGTTTAGTCCTGGTTTAGTCCTGGTTTATTCCTGGTTTAGTCCTGGTTTAGTCCTGGTTTATTTCTGGTTTATTCCTGGTTTAGTCCTGGTTTAGTCCTGGTTTATTCCTGGTTTAGTCCTGGTTTAGTCCTGGTTTATTCCTGGTTTATTCCTGGTTTAGTCCTAGTTTAGTCCTGGTTTAGTTGTTACGGTCCGTGTCTCTCTGGTTGGAGTTAGTCCTGGTTTAGTCCTGGTTTAGTCCTGGTTTAGTTCTTACAGTCCGTGTCTCTCTGGTTGGAGTTAGTCCTGGTTTAGCTCTGGTTTAGTCCTGGTTTCATCCTGGTTTAGTCCTGGTTTAGTCCTGGTTTAGTTTTTACAGTCCGTGTCTCTCTGGTTGGAGTTAGTCCTGGTTTAGTCCTGGTTTAGTCCTGGTTTAGTTCTTACGGTCCGTGTCTCTCTGGTTGGGGTTAGTCCTGGTTTAGTCCTGGTTTAGTCCTGGTTTGGTCCTGGTTTAGTCCTGGTTTAGTCCTGGTTTCGTTCTTACGGTCCGTGTCTCTCTGGTTGGAGTTAGTCCTGGTTTAGTCCTGGTTTAGTTCTTACGGTCCGTGTCTCTCTGGTTGGATTTAGTCCTGGTTTAGTCCTGGTTTAGTCCTGGTTTAGTTCTTACAGTCCGTGTCTCTCTGGTTGGGGTTAGTCCTGGTTTAGTCCTGGTTTAGTCCCGGTTCAGTCCTGGTTTATTCCTGGTTTAGTTCTTACGGTCCGTGTCTCTCTGGTTGGGGTTAGTCCTGGTTTAGTCCTGGTTTAGTCCTGGTTTAGTCCTGCTTTAGTCCTGGTTTAGTCCTGGTTTAGTTCTTACGGTCCGTGTCTCTCTGGTTGGGGTTAGTCCTGGTTTGGTCCTGGTTTGGTCCTGGTTTAGTCCTGGTTTGGTCCTGGTTTAGTTCTTACGGTCCGTGTCTCTCTGGTTGGGGTTAGTCCTGGTTTAGTCCTGGTTTGGTCCTGGTTTAGTCCTGGTTTAGTCCTGGTTTAGTCCTGGTTTATTCCTGGTTTAGTTCTTACGGTCCGTGTCTCTCTGGTTGGGGTTAGTCCTGGTTTAGTCCTGGTTTAGTCCTGGTTTAGTCCTGGTTTAGTCCTGGTTTAGTTCATACGGTCCGTGTCTCTCTGGTTGGGGTTAGTCCTGGTTTAGTCCTGGTTTAGTCCTGCTTTAGTCCTGGTTTATTCCTGGTTTAGTTCTTACGGTCCGTGTCTCTCTGGTTGGGGTTAGTCCTGGTTTAGTCCTGGTTTAGTCCTGGTTTAGTCCTGCTTTAGTCCTGGTTTAGTCCTGGTTTAGTTCTTACGGTCCGTGTCTCTCTGGTTGGGGTTAGTCCTGGTTTAGTCCTGGTTTAGTCCTGCTTTAGTCCTGGTTTAGTCCTGGTTTAGTTCTTACGGTCCGTGTCTCTCTGGTTGGGGTTAGTCCTGGTTTAGTCCTGGTTTAGTCCTGTTTTGGTCCTGGTTTAGTCCTGGTTTGGTCCTGGTTTAGTCCTGGTTTAGTCCTGCTTTAGTCCTGCTTTAGTCCTGGTTTAGTCCTGGTTTAGTCCTGGTTTAGTTCTTACGGTCCGTGTCTCTCTGGTTGGGGTTAGTCCTGGTTTAGTCCTGGTTTAGTCCTGCTTTAGTCCTGGTTTAGTCCTGGTTTAGTTCTTACGGTCCGTGTCTCTCTGGTTGGGGTTAGTCCTGGTTTAGTCCTGGTTTAGTCCTGGTTTAGTCCTGGTTTGGTCCTGGTTTAGTCCTGGTTTAGTCCTGGTTTAGTCCTGGTTTAGTCCTGGTTTAGTCCTGGTTTAGTCCTTACGGTCCGTGTCTCTCTGGTTGGAGTTAGTCCTGGTTTGGTCCTGGTTTAGGCCTGGTTTAGTCCTGGTTTAGTCCTGGTTTAGTCCTTACGGTCCGTGTCTCTCTGGTTGGGGTTAGTCCTGGTTTAGTCCTGGTTTATTCCTGGTTCGGTCCTGGTTTGGTCCTGGTTTATTCCTGGTTTGGTCCTGGTTTAGTCCTGGTTTGGTCCTGGTTTAGTCCTGGTTTAGTCCTGGTTTAGTCCTGGTTTAGTCCTGGTTTAGTTCTTACGGTCCGTGTCCCTCTGGTTGGGGTTAGTCCTGGTTTAGTCCTGGTTTAGTCCTGGTTTAGTCCTGGTTTAGTCCTGGTTTAGTCCTTACGGTCCGTGTCTCTCTGGTTGGGGTTAGTCCTGGTTTAGTCCTGGTTTATTCCTGGTTCGGTCCTGGTTTGGTCCTGGTTTATTCCTGGTTTGGTCCTGGTTTAGTCCTGGTTTGGTCCTGGTTTAGTCCTGGTTTAGTCCTGGTTTAGTCCTGGTTTAGTCCTGGTTCAGTCCTTACGGTCCGTGTCTCTCTGGTTGGGGTTAGTCCTGGTTTAGTCCTGGTTTAGTCCTGGTTTAGTCCTGGTTTAGTCCTGGTTTAGTCCTGGTTCAGTCCTTACGGTCCGTGTCTCTCTGGTTGGGGTTAGTCCTGGTTTGGTCCTGGTTTAGTCCTGGTTTAGTCCTGGTTTAGTCCTGGTTTGGTCCTGGTTTAGGCCTGGTTTAGTCCTGGTTTAGTCCTGGTTTAGTCCTTACGGTCCGTGTCTCTCTGGTTGGGGTTAGTCCTGGTTTAGTCCTGGTTTGGTCCTGGTTAGTCCTGGTTTAGTCCTGGTTTAGTCCTTACGGTCCGTGTCTCTCTGGTTGGGGTTGGGGATGAGTCGACAGTTGTCATGGTCGTCCAACACGCCGTCGTTGTCGTCGTCATGGTCACAGGCGTCGCCCAGGCCGTCGTTGTCGGTGTCGAGCTGAGCGCTGTTCGGAAGGTCGGGGCAGTTGTCTCGCGAGTCCTGGAGCCCGTCTCCATCTCTGAAACAACAGAACCGGTCAGCCCACGGTCGGGGGGTGTCTGTTCTACACACTAAGGCACACAGGACAGAAAGAGCAAATAAAACAAAGAAACAGAGATCAGGAAGAAGAGCTGACACTTTGTGACATCACCACACCAGTTTAGGAACTGTGCATTGATACTTCACACTTCTATATTCTACATGTACTTCTATGGTGGAATGTTCAACGGTTACCATGGAGACACATCACTTTAAAAGATCTAAGTCTGGAAACGCTGACATTTAAAGAGCACATTTTCTACATTTTCAAGCACCTGTGATCAGAGCGTTCATGGTCCTGTCTGGGAGTTTGATTTTCATCTAACACGTGAGAGTGATTCACTGAAAAACTGTTGGCTAATGCTAATGCTAATGCTATAGCTAGCTTGTGACTGTAATGTTATTGTAATGTTACATGTTTAACAGCACAAATCAGCTTATCTGTTGTAATTCCACCTAAGTCAGTTCTTTAGACCGTGTTAAAACAAAGCTCAGACCCCACAGAATGGGGGTGTGATGCTCTGGGGAACCAGAACCAGCTCCACTCTCCTTGGGGAGTGGAGCTGTTTCAGATGTTTCAGAGGTTCTAGATGTCCAGTCCCCCACACGTCTGCCTGTCCGTCTGAACCCTGCTCTCTATAAAGTGACTGGTGCCTCAAAGTTCTCAGGTCTGAAGGTGCCGCATGGCGACAGCTGGTAACAGCTGGTTGGTGACAGTGTCTGGAGAGAATTTTCCCATCCTGCACCTGCCGGTGGGTTTTTTGCTCTGGCACCAGGAGCGTGTGTTCATTGAGAGACTGAGGATGGGACAATGTGTCTGTGTTAGATGATGTTTCCATGTTTTTCACTGTGAAGAACATTGGGGCAACTCTTGTTGTGATTCTGGGCTATAGAAATGAAATTGAATTGAACTGAATTGAATTGATATCAGCTGCATCAATAGTTTGTAAGGTAAAGTTCGAGTAGTCTCACGTGTCTTGGTTTGTGTCGCAAACGTCTCCCACCAGATCACTGTCCACATCGTCCTGAAAAACACCAACATTATGAGTGTGTGATCATTTTCTGTTTATTTACCTGCATGGGGCTGTTTATTTACCTGCACGGGGCTGTTTGTTTACCTGCATGGGGCTGTTTGTTTACCTGCACGGGGCTGTTTGTTTACCTGCATGGGGCTGTTTGTTTACCTGCATGGGGCTGTTTGTTTACCTGCATGGGGCTGTTTGTTTACCTGCATGGGGCTGTTTGTTTACCTGCATGGGGCTGTTTATTTACCTGCACGGGGCTGTTTATTTACCTGCATGGGGCTGTTTATTTACCTGCATGAGGCTGTTTGTTTACCTGCATGGGGCTGTTTGTTTACCTGCATGGGGCTGTTTGTTTACCTGCATGGGGCTGTTTATTTACCTGCATGAGGCTGTTTGTTTACCTGCATGGGGCTGTTTATTTACCTGCATGGGGCTGTTTGTTTACCTGCATGGGGCTGTTTGTTTACCTGCATGGGGCTGTTTGTTTACCTGCATGGGGCTGTTTGTTTACCTGCACGGGGCTGTTTGTTTACCTGCATGGGGCTGTTTGTTTACCTGCATGGGGCTGTTTATTTACCTGCATGAGGCTGTTTATTTACCTGCATGGGGCTGTTTATTTACCTGCATGAGGCTGTTTGTTTACCTGCATGGGGCTGTTTGTTTACCTGCATGGGGCTGTTTGTTTACCTGCATGGGGCTGTTTGTTTACCTGCATGGGGCTGTTTGTTTACCTGCATGGGGCTGTTTGTTTACCTGCATGGGGCTGTTTGTTTACCTGCATGGGGCTGTTTGTTTACCTGCATGGGGTTGCTGAGCTCAGGGCAGCTGTCACAAGCATCTCCCACTCCGTCCCGGTCTCGATCCGTCTGCATCGGGTTTGGAACCTTTGGGCAGTTATCCAGAACATTAGGGATCCCTGAAAGACCAAAGAACCAGGTCTGAGCATAGCTCTGAACAAGGACTGAACTAGGTCTAAACCAGGACTGAATCAGAGAGACAGAGGCAGACAGAGACATGTGTGGCTGTTTGTGACAAGGTTTGAAAAAGAAAAATGGCATTTGGTCTTTGGAACACTCAAAGCTCTTCCATTCTTCATTCACTCTTCACGCAGTGGTGCTGCTGAGAGAGTTCTGTAGCCACACCTGCCCTGGAGGCACCGGCTCCTCCAACCACCACTCACACACTGCTTTCATACACAGACACTTTCCAATAACGCCCCTGTGTCCCCCTGTGTCCCCCTGTGGCCCTCTGTGTCCCCCTGTGTCCCCCTGTGTCCCCCTGTGTCCCTCTGTGTCCCCCTGTGTCCCCCTGTGCCCCCCTGTGTCCCCCTGTGTCCCCCTGTGTCCCCCTGTGTCCCTCTGTGTCCCCCTGTGTCCCCCTATGCCCCCCTGTGCCCCCCTGTGTCCCCCTGTGTCCCCCTGTGTCCCCCGTGTCCCCCTGTGTCCCCCTGTGTCCCCCTGTGTCCCTCTGTGGCCCCCTGTGTCCCCCTGTGTCCCCCTGTGTCCCCCTGTGTCCCTCTGTGGCCCCCTGTGGCCCCCTGTGGCCCCTAGTTCTCTCAGGCCTGGCCCTGCTTTACAAAAAGAGACGAGCCGGTATGGCCACAGGAGTGCATTGCTAAGGCAGATCTCATCAGGTGGTGCAGGTGTGACAGGTGTGTGACAGGTGTGTGACAGGTGTGTGACAGGTGTGTGACAGGTGTGTGACAGGTGTGTGACAGGTGCTCACCGTCCCCGTCAATGTCCTGGTCGCAGGCGTCTCCCTGTCCATTGGAGTCAGTGTCTTTCTGATCCGCGTTGGGGACTGTGGGACAGTTATCGCACGAGTCCCCAAACGAGTCCGAGTCCGAATTCTGCTGGTCTTTGTTGGGGATGAGGCGGCAGTTATCCTGAGGTCAGAGGTCAGGAGCCAGTAAGGGTTGTTAGTGTAATCATAATTACAGTGTGCAGAGGGCAGTGTGTAAAGTGGGCAGCGTGCAGAAGGCAGTGTGTACAGAGGGCAGTGTGTAGAGGGCAGTGTGTAGAGGGCAGTGTGCAGAGGGCAGTGTGCAGAGGGCAGTGTGTAAAGTGGGCAGTGTGCAGAGGGCAGTGTGTACAGAGGGCAGTGTGTAGAGGGCAGTGTGTAGAGGGCAGTGTGCAGAGGGCAGTGTGCAGAGGGCAGTGTGCAGAGGGCAGTGTGTAAAGTGGGCAGTGTGCAGAGGGCAGTGTGTAGAGGGCAGTGTGTAAAGTGGGCAGCGTGCAGAGGGCAGTGTGTAAAGTGGGCAGCATGCAGAGGGCAGTGTGCAGAGGGCAGTGTGTAAAGTGGGCAGCATGCAGAGGGCAGTGTGCAGAGGGCAGTGTGTAAAGTGGGCAGAGGGTAGTGTGTAGAGGGCAGCGTGCAGAGGGCAGTGTGTAAAGTGGGCAGTGTGCAGAGGGCAGTGTGCAGAGGGCAGTGTGTAAAGTGGGCAGCGTGCAGAGGGCAGTGTGTAAAGTGGGCAGCGTGCAGAGGGCAGTGTGCAGAGGGCAGTGTGCAGAGGGCAGTGTGTAAAGTGGGCAGCGTGCAGAGGGCAGTGTGTAAAGTGGGCAGTGTGCAGAGGGCAGTGTGTAAAGTGGGCAGCGTGCAGAGGGCAGTGTGTAAAGTGGGCAGTGTGCAGAGGGCAGTGTGTAAAGTGGGCAGAGTACAGTGGGCAGTGTGCAGAGGGCAGTGTGCAGAGGGCAGTGTGCAGAGGGCAGTGTGTAAAGTGGGCAGCGTGCAGAGGGCAGTGTGTAAAGTGGGCAGTGTGCAGAGGGCAGTGTGTAAAGTGGGCAGCGTGCAGAGGGCAGTGTGTAAAGTGGGCAGTGTGCAGAGGGCAGTGTGTAAAGTGGGCAGAGTACAGAGGGCAGTGTGTAAAGTGGGCAGAGGGCAGTGTGTAAAGTGGGCAGCGTGTAAAGTGGGCAGCGTGCAGAAGGCAGTATGTACAGTGGGCAGTGTGTAAAGTGGGCAGTGTGCAGAGGACAGTGTGCAGAGGGCAGTGTGCAGAGGGCAGTGTGTAATGGGACTGTCCTGTGACTGTGACCGTCGGCCACATGAGCCTTGTACCTCGACGTTCTTGATGCCGTCTCCGTCTGCGTCCTCGTCACACTGGTCTCCAATCCCGTCCCCGTCGGCGTCCTCCTGACCACTGTTTGGGGTCAGGACGCAGTTGTCCTGGAAACACACCGGTCATCCGCCATTACACTGTGTGCCAAATATACGTGTCTGCAGAGGCTGTGACTGTCTGCCCTCCTTTGACGGGCTCTCACAGGACTAAACCAAGGCTCTCTCTGCAGTGGCTCTCATTGGCTCATTTAGACGCCCTTTCTCCTCTGACTGGCTCGTCTGCCTACAGTGGCTCTGATTGGCCGATTTGAAGCCCTCTCTTCTGATTGGCTCTTACCTGTCTGCAGTGGCGGTGCGTGTCCTCACAGGGAAGAGAACGATCCGGAAAACCGTCAATGTCTGTGTCCATTCCACACGTGTTTCCGTTCCCCGCCCAGCCCACGTTACACTGCAACAGAGACCAGGGCTGAACCAGGACTGAACCAGGACTGAACCAGGACTGAACCAGGACTGAACCAGGACTGAACCAGGGCTGAACCAGGACTGAACCAGGACTGAACCAGATCTAAATCAGGTATAGCCCCTGTCTGGGTTTTACCGTGCAGGTGACCTCTCCGCTGCGCTCCAGGGTGCAGTGGGCGTTGGCGTCACAGGGGTTGAAGGTCAGACCGGAGCAGGACTGTCGGGCAAAACATCCCGAGGTCTGGTTCCCACGGAAACCAGGTCTACAGCCGCCACATTTGTACGAGCCCTGAAGCGGAAAGCACGAAGTTAGATGGGCCCGGGACAGAGGTGGGACCGGTGGGTTTTGGATTCTACAGTGTGATGATGTGGACAGAGGCACATGCTCCTCCTGATCACATGATGTCCAACAGGAAACACCAATAAGTCACAAATGTTCAACCTGAGAATTTCTAGTGGCTGGAACAAGAAGTCACTGTATTACAGATCTATAGAATGTTGGGATGTCATCTGAACCCCCTATAGCAGTAGAATTAGCAGTAGTAGTAGTAGTAGTAGCAGTAGTAGTAGTAGCAGTAGTAGCAGTAGTAGCAGTAGTAGTAGTAGTAGTAGTAGTAGCAGTAGCAGTAGTAGTAGCAGTAGTAGTAGTAGCATGGTGGTGGTGGTAATGGTAGCTGTAGTGGCGCTGCTGGTAGCTGGTAGCGGTTTAGTAGTAGCCGCCGCTGGTGCTGTTGGCGGCTGTTGCTGGTTAAGCGCTGGCTGCTGCTGTAGTTGGTTGCCAAATCGGGTTAGCTGCTGTAGCTGGCTATAATGGTGGTGCTGCTGCTAGCTGGTGATGGCCGCTGCTAGCTGGTGCTTTCTGCAGTGGTGGTAGTGGCTGCTGCTGCCGCTGGTGGTAGCTGGCTGGTGGCGGTGCTGCTGGCTATGGTAGTGAAAATGGTGGTAAACCTGCTAGTGCTAGTGGTGGTGCTGGCCGGTGCTGGTAGCTGTGGTAGCTGCATGGCGGTGGCTGGTGGTGCTGTTCGCTGGTGGTGCTGTTAGTGGTGCTGCTGGCTCGCTGGCATTGGCTGCCGCTGGTAGCCGGTGTTACGCTGGCTAGCGTGCTGCTTGTTGGCAGTGGTTGCTGCTGGCTGCTGCTGCTAGTTGCTGGTTGCTGCCTGCTGCTGTTGCTGCCGCTGCTTGCTGCTGCTTCGATAGCTGCTGGCTAGCTGGCTTAAGGCTAATGGTTGGTAGTGCTGCTGATGTTGCAGCTTGCTGCTGGTGCTGCTGGTAGTGTTGCTAAGGTATTAGCGGTAGCAGCTGCTGGTAGTGGTCGGCTGCCGCTAGCCGCTTAGCTTAAGCAGTTGATAGCTGTCGCTGGCTAAGCTGGTAGCTGGTAGTAGCGGTGGCTGCTGCTGCTGTTGCTGATTGCCGCAGTGCTGCTAGCCGCTATGCCGCTACAATGCTGCTGCTGTTGCTGCTGCCAGCTGGCCGGCTAGCCTGCTGGCGGTGCCGCTGGTGCGCTGCTAGCTATAGCGGTTGCTGGCTGCTGATGATCTGGCGCTGATGCTGGTGGTAATATAGTTAATAAGCTGTAGCTGCTATGGTAGTCTGGTGCTGGCTGCCGCTATAGTGGCAGTTAGTGGTGTTGTATGGCAGTGGCATATGCCAGCGGCTGGTAATATTAGTATAGCGGTAGCTGGCCAGGTATGGTAGTGGTGGTGGTAGTAGTGGTATATGGTGGTGCTATGGCTATATGGTAGCGGTGGTGGTTATTGGCGGTGGTATGGTGGTGGTGGTAGGCTGCTAGTGGTATGGTATTAGCTGGTAGTATATGCTGGCTGCTGGCAGTTAGCGGATGTAGCCAGCAGTGGTAGTTGCTGCTGAGTATTAGCTAGTTGCTGCTGGTGGCAGCTAGCTGCCGTAGTAGCTGCAGCAGCGCTAGCTGCTGCAGTAGTAGCAGTGCTAGTAGTAGTAGTAGTAGTAGTAGTAGTAGTAGTAGTAGCAGTAGTAGTAGTAGTAGTAGTAGTAGTAGCAGTAGTAGCAGTAGTAGTAGGATTAGTAGTAGTATTTGTTGTTGTACTGACCACAGTGTTGATGCACACAGAGTTGGGAGTACAGGCGTCGGGCCGGTCCACACACTCATCGATGTCAGAACACTCCTGGAACAGAGACCAGGATCAGAACCAGACACTTTTGGTTCTTCCTCTCCTCAAACTGCCCTGACACAGACCTGCTGACCCTCCCTGACCAGTCCTCCTGTTCCACTGCACTCAGCTACTCCTCCTCCTGACCAGTCCTCCTGTTCCACTGCACTCAGCTACTCCTCCTGACCAGTCCTCCTGTTCCACTGCACTCAGCTACTCCTCCTGACCAGTCCTCCTGTTCCACTGCACTCAGCTACTCCTCCTGACCAGTCCTCCTGTTCCACTGCACTCAGCTACTCCTCCTGACCAGTCCTCCTGTTCCACTGCACTCAGCTACTCCTCCTGACCAGTCCTCCTGTTCCACTGCACTCAGCTACTCCTCCTGACCAGTCCTCCTGTTCCACTGCACTCAGCTACTCCTCCTGACCAGTCCTCCTGTTCCACTGCACTCAGCTGCTCCTCCTGACCAGGATCAGACTCACACACAGGCTCCTACAGCTCTGCTCAGTGATACACAACTACATTTTATATATTACATATTACATCATTGTGACCTATGACCTCTTGTAAATAGCTGAGATTTTATATTTTATTTATAATTTATTTTTCTATTTTATTTTGACTTGTACATGTACATTTACACAATTATGTCTTATTTTACGCCTGTCTCTTTCTCCTTTTTGCTCCTTTTCTTCTCTTTGTTCTTCTATTGTGATGTGTGAGCCGCTGTGTCCACACCATTTCCCTTGTGGATCTATAAAGTCTAAATGATCTCGGATTATACCCATAGAAGAAACGGGCCAGGAGCATTTGGCTAACTGTGGCATATTTACATTGTTCATTAGTGCCAGTACACACAGCCTCTTGATATAAATAAAAAAAATAAAAATGTTTTGGTTTATTTGGGTGCTTCACCTTCACCAGGGGGCGCCAGTCACAAAAACTGTTGTTGTGTCCTTAGGCAAGGCACTTCACCCACATTGCCTAGTGTGAAAGTGGAGTGTGTGTGTGAGTGTTGGTGGTGGTCAGAGGGGCCGATGGTGCAGGTTGGAGCCTCACTTCTGTCAGTCTGTCCCAGGGCAGCTGTGGCTACAATAGCATCTTACACCACTGAGTGTGGAGAGAATGAAGAATGAACTGTAAAGCATTTTTGTGACATATGTCTGTGAAAAGCGCTATATAAATAAAAAAAAACCCAACATACTACTTATCTTCAGCTCCTTCTACACCTTAAAGAGGAACTCGGGCACATTTGAAGCTAAAGTCCGTTTCTAGAGGAGGTGGAATTCTGTCAGAAGCCAAAACACGGCACAGATCAGTGTTTCCTCAGTGGAGATCTCACTGTGTGTGAGTCTGTCAAGGCAACAAACTAGTGCAGTGATGGGGGCAAGTTCTGAACTAGTGCAGTGATGGGGGCAAGTTCTGAACTAGTGCAGTGATGGGGCAAGTTCTGAACTAGTGTAGTGATGGGGGCAAGTTCTGAACTAGTGCAGTGATGGGGGCAAGTTCTGAACTTCCACGTAAAACACCAATTTGCTTCACACTGAAGAAGCTTAACTCCACTTTAACCCATCTGACAACAGCCACGAGTCTAACAAACCAAACGCTCTGCCTGGTTCACTCATTAGTGTCTGGAAACGTTAGAAAACATCTTTAAAGCACCTCACACTTCCCTCTGCTGATTTCCCACTGCACAGGCCAAAGCCCAAAACACTCGATCGTCGATGTCGTTTCTAATCCCATTTAATCCCACAGCACAGAAACTGCTCTGCTTAAAGTGACAAATGATTTGCTACTAGCTGCTGATAACGGGCTGGCTTCAGTCCTGGTCCTACTGGACCTCAGTGCAGCGTTTGACACCATTGATCACAACATTCTACTGCAGAGGTCAGAATGTGACATAGGTGTCAGAGGGACCGCCCTCAAATGGTTTAAATCCTCTCTATCAGATAGGTACCAGTTTGTTAGTGTAAACCAGTGCACCTCTCCCTGCTCTAAAGTAGCTTGCGGTGTTCCACAAGGATCTGTGCTTGGTCCAATCCTGTTTACTCTGTATATGTTGCCATTAGGTAACATTATCAGAAAACATGGCATTAATTTCCACTGCTATGCTGATGACACTCAGCTGTACTTATCAATGAAACCAAATCAGATCAAATGGATAAGCTCAGTGCCTGTGTGAAGGACATCAAAACCTGGATGACCCTGAATTACCTGCTCTTAAACCCTGAAAAACAGAGGTCATTGTTGTCGGTCTAAGGTCAGAGAAGATTCTCTGTCCGACCAGATAATCTCACTTGACAATGTGAGTATAGCCTCTAGCCTCTACTGTAAAAACCTTGGAGTCGTATTTGACCAAAATCTCTCATTCACAGCTCATATAAACCAAGCTTGTAAAACTGCATATTTTCACCTGCGAAACATAACTAAAATCAGAAATATTTTGCCTAAAAATGATGCTGAAAACGTATCCATGCATTTGTTACATCCAGACGAGATTCCTGCAATTCTCTGCTCGCGGCCTGCACTAAAGGTACTTTTAAGAAGCTTCCATTGGTCCAAAATGCAGCGCCAGAGTCCTAACAGGAACTAAAAGACGTGATCACATCAGTCCTGTGTTAAAATCACTTCACTGGTTTCTTGTCGAGCGAATTAAATTCAAAGTTCTCCTCCTGACATACAAAGCTGCCTTAAACAATATGGCCCCATCATATCACATCTTCAGGATGCCATTGTCCCCTTATCAGCAAAAAAGAGCACTTCGCTCTCAGAATGCAGGATTATTAGTGGTTCCTAGAGTGTCTAAAAGTACAGTGGGGGGGAGAGCCTTCAGTTACCAAGCTCCTGTGTTATGGAATCAACTCCCTGTTGGTGTTAAACAGGCTCCACAGTCTCTTTATTTAAGACCAGGCTTAAAACCTTCCTCTTCGGAATAGCTTATGACCAGGTTACTTAGTTGATGTCACTAAGATAAGCTGCCGCAGGAGATAACAAGCTGGGGGAAGTGTGGCAACCTGAGCACTGTCCTCTGTTTCCTCCTTTTTTCTCATCAGCATCACTCACTATGTTCTCATCTGTAGTTTGTTCATTGCTATTCACATGTTGTCCCCTGTCCCACTCCCCCTGTGGAGTGGAACTCTTTCAGACGCCTGATGGCAGCTGGACCTCTCTCCTCCTCCTCGCCCGGCTCCTCCTCCTCGCCCGGCTCCTCCTCCTCGCCCGGCTCCTCCCCCTCCTCCTCGGCTCCTCCTCCACCTGGGTAGCTGTGGTCATACTGAACTGGCCCACGGGCCTGGACATCTATAGCCTGTCCGTCCATGGGAGTGGATCTCTCCTTCACTGTAGTTCTCCCCGAGGTTTCTTCTTTTTCCCAGGACCCTGGGTTTTTTGGAGTTTTTCCTTGCTGAGAAGGAGGGTCTAAGGACAGGGGATGACTGGACCATGTTTCATTTGCTGCTTTACATGAATGTTGTTTATTCCTGTTCTGATATGTCTGTGTGTGTTTTACTCATCCAAATCTTGGAACGGCCTTAGAGGAAACTGTTGTTGTGATTTTGGGCGCTACAAAATAAATTGAATTGAATTGAATTGAATTATTTACCAGTGAATTCTATTTTTTTGAAAAAACACTTAAAAGTACATTCCCGAACCATTTTCTTTCAACAACTTTCAGTTTCTCCTCTTCTTCACTGTCAGTAGTCGATCTTCACTCATTGAAGTCGGCGATCGAGTGTTTTGGGCTTTGGCCTGTGCAGTGGGAAATCAGCAGAGGGAAGTGTGAGGTGCTGATAAAGATGTTTTCTAACGTTTCCAGACACTAATGAGTGAACCAGGCAGAGCGTTTGGTTTGTTAGACTCGTGGCTGTTGTCAGATGGGTTAAAGTGGAGTTAAGCTGCTTCAGTGTGAAGCAAATTGGTGTTTTACGTGGAAGTTCAGAACTTGCCCCCATCACTGCACTAGTTCAGAACTTGCCCCCATCACTACACTAGTTCAGAACTTGCCCCCATCACTACACTAGTTCAGAACTTGCCCCATCACTACACTAGTTCAGAACTTGCCCCCATCACTACACTAGTTCAGACCTTGCCCCCATCACACGACCTGTTCAGAACTTGCCCCCATCACTACACTCAGTTCAGAACTTGCCCCATCACTGCACTAGTTCAGAACTTGCCCCCATCACTACACTAGTTCAGAACTTGCCCCATCACTACACTAGTTCAGAACTTGCCCCCATCACTACACTAGTTTAGAACTTGCCCCATCACTACACTAGTTCAGAACTTGCCCCATCACTACACCAGTTCAGAACTTGCCCCCATCACTGCACTTAGTTCAGAACTTGCCCCCCATCACTACACTAGTTCAGAACTCCTGCCCCCATCACTACCCTAGTTCAGAACTTGCCCCCATCACTACACTAGTTCAGAACTTGCCTCATCACTACACTAGTTCAGAACTTGCCCCTCATCACTACACCAGTTCAGAACTTGCCCCCATCACTGCACTAGTTCAGAACTTGCCCCTATCACTACACTAGTTCAGAACTTGCCCCATCTCTACACTAGTTCAGAACTCCTGCCCCCATAACTACACTAGTTCAGAACTTGCCCCATAACTTCACTAGTTCAGAACTTGCCCCCATCACTACACTAGTTCAGAACTCTGCCCCATCACTACACTAGTTCAGAACTTGCCCCATCACTACACTAGTTCAGAACTTGCCCCATCACTACACTAGTTCAGAACTTGCCCCCATCACTGCACTAGTTCAGAACTTGCCCCCTCATCACTACACTAGTTCAGAATCCTGCCCCATCACTTCACTAGTTCAGAACTTGCCCCCATCACTACACTAGTTCAGAACTTGCCCCCATCACTATGCTAGTTCAGAACTTGCCCCCATCACTGCACTAGTTCAGAACTTGCCCCCATCACTACACTAGTTCAGAACTTGCCCCATCTCTACACTAGTTCAGAACTTGCCCCATCACTACACTAGTTCAGAACTTGCCCCCATCACTGCACTAGTTCAGAACTTGCCCCCATCACTACACTAGTTCAGAACTTGCCCCCATCACTACACTAGTTCAGAACTTGCCCCATCACTACGCTAGTTCAGAACTTGCCCCCATCACTACACTAGTTCATCTCTACACTAGTTCAGAACTTGCCCCATCACTACACTAGTTCAGAACTTGCCCCCATCACTACACTAGTTCAGAACTTGCCCCATCTCTACACTAGTTCAGAACTTGCCCCCATCACTACACTAGTTCAGAACTTGCCCCCATCACTACACTAGTTCAGAACTAGCCCCTCATCACTACACCTAGTTCAGAACTTGCCCCATCTCTACACTAGTTCAGAACTTGCCCCATCACTACACTAGTTCAGAACTTGCCCCCATCACTACACTAGTTCAGAACTTGCCCCCATCACTACGCTAGTTCAGAACTTGCCCCCATCACTACGCTAGTTCAGAACTTGCCCCCATCACTACACTAGTTCAGAACTTGCCTCATCACTACACTAGTTCAGAACTTGCCCCACACACTGCACTAGTTCAGAACTTGCCCCATCACTACACTAGTTCAGAACTTGCCCCATCTCTACACTAGTTCAGAACTTGCCCCCATCACTACACTAGTTCAGAACTTGCCCCCATCACTACACTAGTTCAGAACTTGCCCCCATCACTACAATAGTTCAGAACTTGCCCCCTTCTACACTAGTTCAGAACTTGCCCCCATCACTACACTAGTTCAGAACTTGCCCCCATCACTACACTAGTTCAGAACTTGCTCCCCATTACTACACTAGTTCCAGAACTTGCCCCCATCTCTACACTAGTTCAGAACTTGCCCCCATCACTACACTAGTTCAGAACTTGCCCCCACATCTCTACACTAGTTCAGAACTTGCCCCTCATCACTGCACTAGTTCAGAACTTGCCCCCATCACTACACTAGTTCAGAACTTGCCCCCATCACTCCACTAGTTCAGAACTTGCCCCCATCAATTCACTAGTTCAGAACTTGCCCCCATCACTACACTAGTTCAGAACTTGCCCCCATCACTGCACTAGTTCAGAACTTGCCCCCATCTCACACTAGTTCAGAACTTGCCCCCATCACTGCACTAGTTCAGAACTTGCCCCCATCACTACACTAGTTCAGAACTTGCCCCCATCACTGCACTAGTTCAGAGACTTCTGCCCCATCTCTACACTAGTTCAGAACTGCCCCATCTCTACACCAGTTCAGAACTTGCCCCATCACTGCACTAATTCAGAACTTGCCCCCATCACTACAGTAGTTCAGAACTTGCCCCCATCACTGCACTAGTTCAGAACTTGCCCATCACTGCACTAGTTCAGAACTTGCCCCCATCTCTACACTAGTTCAGTGAACTTGCCCCCATCACTACACTAGTTCAGAACTTGCCCCCATCACTACACTAGTTCAGAACTCTGCTTTACATCACTGCACTAGTTCAGAACTTGCCCCATCACTACACTAGTTCAGAACTTGCCCCCATCACTACACTAGTTCAGAACTTGCCCCATCACTGCACTAGTTCAGAACTTGCCCCATCACTACACTAGTTCAGAACTTGCCCCATCTCTACACTAGTTCAGAACTTGCCCCCATCACTGCACTAGTTCAGAACTTGCCCCCATCACTACACTAGTTCAGAACTTGCCCCATCTCTACACTAGTTCAGAACTTGCCCCCATCACTGCACTAGTTCAGAACTTGCCCCATCACTACACTAGTTCAGAACTTGCCCCCATCACTACACCAGTTCAGAACTTGCCCCCATCACTACACTAGTTCAGAACTTGCCCCCATCACTACACTAGTTCAGAACTTGCCCCCATCTCACACTAGTTCAGAACTGCCCCCATCACTACACTAGTTCAGAACTTGCCCCCATCATCTACACTAGTTCAGAACTGGGCCCATCACTACACTAGTTCAGAACTTGTCCTCATCACTACACTAGTTCAGAACTTGCCCCATCACTGCACTAGTTCAGAACTTGCCCCCATCTCTACACTAGTTCAGAATCCTGCCCCCATCACTACACTAGTTCAGAATCCTGCCCCCATCACTACACTAGTTCAGAACTCCCCCTCATCACTACACTAGTTCAGAACTTGCCCCCATCACTACACTAGTTCAGAACTTGCCCTCATCTCTACACTAGTTCAGTGAACTTGCCCCCATCACTACACTAGTTCAGAACTTGCCCCCATCACTGCACTAGTTCAGAACTTGCCCCCATCACTGCACTAGTTCAGAACTTGCCCCATCACTACGCTAGTTCAGAACTGGCCCCCAGCACGACACTAGTTCAGAACTTGCCCCCTCACTACCCTAGTTCAGAACTTGCCCCCATCACTACGCTAGTTCAGAACTTGCCCCCATCACTACACTAGTTCAGAACTGCCCCATCACTACACTAGTTCAGAACTTGCCCCCATCACTACACTAGTTCAGAACTTGCCCCATCACTACGCTAGTTCAGAACTTGCCCCCATCACTACCTTTTTTATTAACTTGCCCCATCACTACGCTAGTTCAGAACTTGCCCCATCACTACGCTAGTTCAGAACTATGCCCCCCTCACTGCACTAGTTCAGAACTTGCCCCCATCTCTACACTAGTTCAGAACTTGCCCCCATCACTGCACTAGTTCAGAACTTGCCCCCATCACTGCACTAGTTCAGAACTTGCCCCATCACTGCACTAGTTCAGAACTTGCCCATCACTGCCCTAGTTCATAACTTGCCCCCATCTCTACACTAGTTCAGAACTTGCCCCCATCACTGCACTAGTTCAGAACTTGCCCCATCACTACACTAGTTCAGAACTTGCCCCCATCTCTACACTAGTTCAGAACTTGCCATCACTGCACTAGTTCAGAACTTGCCCCATCACTACACTAGTTCAGAACTTGCCCCATCACTACGCTAGTTCAAGAACTTGCCCCCATCACTACACCAGTTCAGAACTTGCCCCCATCTCTACACAAGTTCAGAACTTGCCCCATCACTACGCTTAGTTCAGAACTTCCCCCCATCAATACACTAGTTCAGAACTTGCCCCCATCACTACACCAGTTCAGAACTTGCCCCCATCACTACACTAGTTCTGTGAACTTGCCCCATCACTGCTAGTTCAGAAACTTGCCCCCATCACTACACTAGTTCAGAACTTGCCCCATCACTACGCTAGTTCAGAACTTGCCCCCATCACTACACTAGTTCAGAACTTTCCCCCATCACTGCACCAGTTCAGAACTTGCCCCCATCTCTACACTAGTTCAGAACTTGCCCCCATCACTGCACTAGTTCAGAACTTGCCCCCATCACTGCACTAGTTCAGAACTTGCCCCATAACAGCCCAAGTTCCGAACGTGCCCCCATCACTGCACTAGTTCAGAACTTGCCCCCGTCAGTACACTAGTTCAGTACTTGCCCCGTCACTGCACTAGTTCCAGAACTTGCCCCCCATCACTACACTAGTTCAGAACTTGCCATCTCTACACTAGTTCAGAACTTGCCCCATCACTGCACCAGTTCAGAACTTGCCCCCATCACACAAGTTCAGAACTTGCCCCCATCTCTACACTAGTTCAGAACTTGCCCCTCATCACTGCACTAGTTCAGAACTTGCCCCATCACTACACTAGTTCAGAACTTGCCCCCATCACTACACTAGTTCAGAACTTGCCCCATCACTACACTAGTTCAGAACTTGCCCCCATCACTACACTAGTTCAGAACTTGCCCCCATCACTACACTAGTTCAGAACTTGCCCCCATCACTACACTAGTTCAGAACTTGCCCCATCACTACGCTAGTTCAGAACTTGCCCCCATCACTACGCTAGTTCAGAACTTGCCCCCATCACTACACTAGTTCAGAACTTGCCCCATCACTACGCTAGTTCAGAACTTGCCCCCATCACTACACTAGTTCAGAACTTGCCCCCATCACTACACTAGTTCAGAACTTGCCCCCATCACTACACTAGTTCAGAACTTGCCCCATCACTACGCTAGTTCAGAACTTGCCCCCATCACTACACTAGTTCAGAACTTGCCCCATCACTACGCTAGTTCAGAACTTGCCCCCATCACTACACTAGTTCAGAACTTGCCCCCATCACTGCACTAGTTCAGAACTTGCCCCCATCTCTACACTAGTTCAGAACTTGCCCCCATCACTACACTAGTTCAGAACTTGCCCCATCACTACACTAGTTCAGAACTTGCCCCCATCACTACACTAGTTCAGAACTTGCCCCCATCACTACACTAGTTCAGAACTTGTATCACTACGCTAGTTCAGAACTTGCCCCCATCACTACGCTAGTTCAGAACTTGCCCCCATCACTACACTAGTTCAGAACTTGCCCCCATCACTACACTAGTTCAGAACTTGCCCCATCACTACGCTAGTTCAGAACTTGCCCCATCACTACGCTAGTTCAGAACTTGCCCCCATCACTACACTAGGTCAGAACTTGCCCCATCACTACACTAGTTCAGAACTTTCCCCCCTCACTACACTAGTTCAGAACTTGCCCCCATCACTACACTAGTTCAGAACTTGCCCCCATCACTACACTCAGTTCTGAACTTGCCCCATCACTACGCTAGTTCAGATCTTACCCCCATCAATACACTCGTTCAGAACTTGCCCCATCACTACGCTAGTTCAGAACTTGCCCCCATCACTACACTAGTTCAGAACTTGCCCCCATCACTGCACTAGTTCAGAACTTGCCCCATCACTACGCTAGTTCAGAACTTACCCCCATCACTACACTAGTTCAGAACTTGCCCCATCACTACGCTAGTTCAGAACTTGCCCCCATCACTACACTAGTTCAGAACTTGCCCCCATCACTGCACTAGTTCAGAACTTGCCCCCATCACTGCACTAGTTCAGAACTTGCCCCCATCTCTACACTAATTTGTTGTCTTGACAGACTCACTGCCACAGTGAGATCTCCGCTGAGGAAACACTGATCTGTGCCGTTTTTTTGGCTTCTGACAGAATTCCACCTCCTCTAGTAACGGACTTTAGCTTCAAATGTGCCCGAGTTCCTCTTTAATGCTGCGTTGGTTCACCAACCAGCGGTGAGTCCGATCACACCAGAAGGAGCCAAGATGGATTCTCGTGAGAACTTACAAATAGAATTCATCTGTCTGTGTGATATCAGTTCTGGTCTCCTGACCAGGACCAGACCAGGACCAGACCAGGACCAGACCAGGACCAGACCAGGACCAGACCAGGACCAGACCAGGACCAGGACCAGACCAGGACCAGACCAGGACCAGACCAGGACCAGACCAGGACCAGTCAAGGACCATGCTCAGACCTGGTGAAGGAGCCAGATCGTAACCGGTCTGGACTTGTTTGTTACCTGTCTGTGGGTCTTGGCGAAGCTGAGGCCAATACCACTCACGGGCGCCCCCCAGAGGCCGGAAGGGCAAGGACCACACGAGAACCCACCAGGCGTGTTTATGCAGAGGGCGGGGTCATGGCAAGGCCACACAGAGCACTGAGGAGAGAGGAGACGGTTAGAGACCAGAGACCAGAGACCAGACCAGACCAGAGACCAGACCAGAGACCAGACCAGACCAGAGACCAGACCAGAGACCAGACCAGAGACCAGACCAGAGACCAGACCAGAGACCAGACCAGAGACCAGACCAGAGATCAGAGACCAGAGACCAGACCAGAGACCAGACCAGAGACCAGACCAGAGACCAGAGACCAGAGACCAGACCAGAGACCAGAGACCAGAGACCAGAGACCAGACCAGAGACCAGACCAGAGACAAGAGACCAGAGCAGAGACCAGACCAGAGACCAGAGACCAGACCAGAGACCAGAGACCAGAGACCAGACCAGACCAGACCAGAGACCAGACCAGACCAGAGACCAGACCAGACCAGACCAGAGACCAGACCAGACCAGAGACCAGACCAGAGACCAGAGACCAGACCAGACCAGAGACCAGAGACCAGACCAGAGACCAGACCAGAGACCAGACCAGACCAGAGACCAGAGACCAGAGACCAGAGACCAGAGACCAGAGACCAGACCAGAGACCAGAACAGAGACGAGAGACCAGAGACCAGAGACCAGAGACCAGAGACCAGACCAGAGACCAGAACAGAGACCAGACCAGACCAGAGACCAGAGACCAGAGACCAGAGACCAGACCAGAGACCAGAACAGAGACGAGAGACCAGAGACCAGAGACCAGAGACCAGAGCAGAGACCAGAGACCAGACCAGAGACCAGAGACCAGAGCAGAGACCAGAGACCAGAGACCAGACCAGAGACCAGACCAGACCAGAGACCAGAGACCAGAGACCAGACCAGAGACCAGACCTGAGACCAGAGACCAGAGACCAGAGCAGAGACCAGAACAGAGACAAGAGACCAGAGACCAGACCAGAGACCAGACCAGACCAGAGACCAGAGACCAGAGACCAGACCAGAGACCAGAGACCAGACCAGAGACCAGACCAGAGACCAGACCAGACCAGAGACCAGACCAGAGACCAGACCAGAGACCAGACCAGAGACCAGACCAGACCAGAGACCAGAGACCAGAGACCAGACCAGAGACCAGACCAGAGACCAGACCAGAGACCAGACCAGAGACCAGAGACCAGACCAGAGACCAGACCAGAGACCAGAGACCAGAGACCAGACCAGAGACCAGACCAGAGACCAGACCAGACCAGAGACCAGAGACCAGAGACCAGACCAGAGACCAGACCAGAGACCAGACCAGAGACCAGACCAGACCAGACCAGAGACCAGACCAGAGACCAGACCAGACCAGAGACCAGACCAGAGACCAGAGACCAGAGACCAGAGACCAGAGACCAGACCAGACCAGAGACCAGAGACCAGACCAGACCAGAGACCAGAGACCAGACCAGAGACCAGACCAGAGACCAGAGACCAGAGACCAGACCAGACCAGAGACCAGACCAGAGACCAGAGACCAGACCAGACCAGACCAGACCAGACCAGAGACCAGAGACCAGAGACCAGAGACCAGAGACCAGACCAGAGACCAGAGACCAGACCAGACCAGACCAGAGACCAGAGACCAGAGACCAGAGACCAGACCAGAGACCAGACCAGAGACCAGAGACCAGACCAGAGACCAGACCAGAGACCAGAGACCAGAGACCAGAGACCAGAGACCAGAGACCAGAGACCAGACCAGAGACCAGACCAGACCAGAGACCAGAGACCAGAGACCAGAGACCAGAGACCAGACCAGAGACCAGAGACCAGAGCAGAAGCAAAAGAAACGTTTGGTTGTTGAGTCCAGACCTCATCCACGTCCTCGCAGTGTGTCCCGTTGCCTTCAAACCCGGCGGGACACGGACCACAGGTGAATCCTGGGAACTGTAGGCTCTCCACACAGGCCACCCCCTTAAAGCAGGGGCTAGGAGAGCAGCGCGAGCGTGGCTCATGGAAACCTGTAATACACAAACAACATGGTTAGACCCGGTGCAGTTCTCATGTATTCCTGATCCACTTCTGCTTCAGACTCACCACAAACCTGACACTCTAGGATAGTGTTTCGTATCAGGGACATTTCTTTCACCTGAAACAGAAGCAAGATTCAGAATTCTACTGCCCCCTCCCCTCACCTGACCCCTCCCCTCACCTGAACCCTCCCCTCACCTCACCTGACCCCTCCCCTCACCTGCCCCCTCACCTCACCTGACCCCTCACCTCACCTGAACCCTCCCCTCACCTGACCCCTCCCCTCACCTGAACTCTCACCTGAACCCTCCCCTCACCTGAACCCTCCCCTGCCCTGCCTCCCTCACCTCACCTCACCTGACCCCTCCCCTCACCTGACCCCTCCCCTCACCTGATCCCTCCCCTCACCTGAACCCTCCCCTCACCTGTACCCTCCCCTCACCTGACCCCTCCCCTCACCTGACCCCTCCCCTCACCTGACCCCTCCCCTCACCTGCCTCCCTCCCCTCACCTGAACCCTCCCCTCACCTGAACCCTCCCCTCACCTGACCCCTCCCCTGCCCTCACCTCCCCTCACCTGCCTCCCTCCCCTCACCTGCCCCCTCCCCTGCCTCTCCTTTGTCTCACCTGTTCTCGGATGTCCTGTCTCAGCTCTCCCAGCACCTGGTTGAAGATAATGAGCTGACCAATCAGAGCCTTCAGATGGTCACCTGGAAAGACGTGAAGGTGAGGATGCAAATGGGGCCGTTTCACTCAAAAACCCTTTGGGGGCAGGACGTGTCTTCTTTTATTCATTTACAGTCATTGTTGCAGTTGCTGAAAATTAATTCTGTCCGTCCGTCCGTCCGTCTGTCCGTCTGTCCGTCTGTCCGTCCGTCCGTCTGTCCGTCTGTCCGTCCATCTGTCTTTCTGTCTGTCCGTCCGTCTATACCTTTAGTTCAATAGAGATTGCAGTTCTAGGGCTGTAATCATCATGATTCTGGTGAAGGTGTGTGGAGTTTAAAAACACATGGCATCACAAGAGTGTTTTCAGTTTGAGAAGAAGAGCTCAGCCTAAATGTGCAGGTTTGTTGAAACAAAACACAACTTCAGGTGTGTTTGTGATGAGAAAACTACATTATAATAGAGCTGTGACTGTGTTCAGATGACCTCCGCCCGATGACCTTTTTGTCAGTCATCATATCGTTTCCTTATGACCTCTTGTATACAAGTGATATATTATATTTATATCACTTCCTGTACATACATTTATATAATTTATGTTTTACTGATACTAATGTCTTTTTATTTTTTGTTGAACTTTATTACCATTTAAAAAATATTTTTTTACTCCATATTATTCGGATATAATGTGACGTGCGAGCTTCTGTGTCCAGGTCATTTCCTTTGTGGATCAATAAAGTCTGTCTAAGTCTAAGTCTAAGTCTAAGTTTTCTATCCTCCTGGACACATGATGCACCAGCTCATTAAAAAGACGACAAAACACATTTTCTGAAATAGTCGAGGCTTAAACCAGGTTTAAACCATAGAACTCCAATAAAATGTGGAAGGTGAACCCAAGATGGCGTCATATTGTTTTCAGTGGCCTGTGCTCATTGGTGCAGGGGCCCAAAAATCATTTTCTCTTCCTCATTTACTTCCCCAATACGGATGAGCTCCTCCCACCCGTGTGCCGTCTGTAAGGTGCACAGGGCGGAGCGTTTGGACCAATCAGAGCAAGAGCTGCTCGAGTGAAGATAGTGCGGGCTCAGAGTGGAGCCAGGCTAACGCTTACAAAGATCTGACAAAGATCTGACAAAGATCTGACAAAGATCTGACAAAGATCTTACAAAGATCTTACAAAGATCTTACAAAGATCTTACAAAGATCTGACAAAGATCTTACAAAGATCTTACAAAGATCTGACAAAGATCTTACATAGATCTGACAAAGATCTTACAAAGATCTTACAAAGATCTGACAAAGATCTTACAAAGATCTTACAAAGATCTGACAAAGATCTTACAAAGATCTTACAAAGATCTTACAAAGATCTGACAAAGATCTTACAAAGATCTGACAAAGATCTGACAAAGATCTGACAAAGATCTTACAAAGATCTTACAAAGATCTGACAAAGATCTTACAAAGATCTTACAAAGATCTTACAAAGATCTTACAAAGATCTTACAAAGATCTTACAAAGATCTTACAAAGATCTGACAAAGATCTTACATAGATCTGACAAAGATCTTACAAAGATCTTACAAAGATCTTACAAAGATCTTACAAAGATCTGACAAAGATCTTACAAAGATCTGACAAAGATCTTACAAAGATCTTACAAAGATCTTACAAAGATCTGACAAAGATCTTACAAAGATCTTACAAAGATCTTACAAAGATCTGACAAAGATCTGACAAAGATCTTACAAAGATCTTACAAAGATCTTACAAAGATCTGACAAAGATCTGACAAAGATCTTACAAAGATCTGACAAAGATCTTACAAAGATCTTACAAAGATCTTACAAAGATCTGACAAAGATCTTACAAAGATCTTACAAAGATCTTACAAAGATCTGACAAAGATCTTACAAAGATCTTACAAAGATCTTACAAAGATCTGACAAAGATCTGACAAAGATCTTACAAAGATCTTACAAAGATCTTACAAAGATCTGACAAAGATCTTACAAAGATCTTACAAAGATCTTACAAAGATCTGACAAAGATCTGACAAAGATCACTTTTAGGAGCTTTGAGGATTGTTAACATGATGTATTCTATGAAAATAGAAAAGAATACCAACACAATCCAACTTTAGTGAAAGCTGGATGCCCTGTCCAAACTAGGAATGTCCCGATCCGATATTCAGCAGTAAATCAAAACGCCGCCATGTCGTCTGTGTGGGACTTTCCACTACAACAAAACAAGAGTTAAACAGCGACGCAATTGCTGCAAACAAACAGTTTCCTCTGGAGAAACCAGCAGAGCCACTTTAACACCACCAATTTGATTCGTCACTTACAAAAGAATCATCCAGACAAGTTTGAGATTTACAAGAGCAAAGCCACAGCAGCAAACACTGGTGGAGGCGTTTCAGAGAAAAGAAAAACGACCTCGAAATGGCAACAAGTCCAAGAAAATAACACAGAGGAGGGTTGAATTCAGTGCTTTGGACGATCAACCATCGTCTGTCATGGAAAACAGAGACTTTCTTCATCGAATGGACTTTCTGGAGCCAAGGTACGAACTTTCTTCACAACACTACACAAAAAGGTATCGGATTGCTATCGGGAAGAGTGCTTCTTTAAAAACTCAGATCGGAAGCCAAAAAATCTTGATCGGGACATCTCCAGTCAGAACACAGGCAATATGAATTCTCAAATAATGCCTGGAGAATTCTTACTGAGCCAAAGGTCCCGGAGCTGCAGTACCTGGAGCAGCCACTAGTCAGTCAGAGCCGGGACAGATGGGGAGGGGGTCTTATCCAGTTTTTATTATAGACCCGTGGATTAGACCAGGTTTAGACCAATGCTAAGGTCAAGGTTAGAGCTGACATGACCTGAACCAGGTGAAGGTGTGTGGGCTTCAGCGGGGGCAGTGTCACTGACCGAGGATGGCGCCGACATCGCCACTGATGCCGTTCGACGAATCCTGGAACGGACAATCAGCCAGAGCACCCGCTTTGGCCACACTGCCCCCTAGCACCAGACTCAGGAACTGCACCAAGCCCTGTAAAAAAAAACAAAAGAGAAAATATACTGTGTAGGCAGAGAACTGCTTCAGTCCTGGTTTAGTCCTGGTTCAGACGGGCATTACCTGGACCCGTGCATACGTCTTCTGTCCATGCCTGACATCCACGCGCTCACTGTCTTCGGGCAGGTTCCCCAGAGCAGGAAGTGATGAGGCAGAATCAGCCAGTCGGCAGTCGACATAGAGCTCGGCGCTGAGGCTGTGGCGCCGCAGACCGCCCAACCGCAGCACCAGGCTGTGGCTCCGCCCATCAGCCAGCGGTGCATTCTGAAGGTTCAAAGTGTGCAGCCGACCATCAGCACGAACGTACCTCACCAGCACTGAGGAGAGAAGAACAGGACTAAACCAGGGCTGAACCAGAGCTAAACCAGGACTAAACTAAGACTAAACCAGGGCTGAACCAGAGCTAAACTAAGACTAAACCAGGGCTGAACCAGAGCTAAACCAGGACTAAACTAAGACTAAACCAGGGCTGAACCAGAGCTAAACCAGGACTAAACTAAGACTAAACCAGGGCTGAAGCAGAGCTAAACCAGGGCTGAACCAGGACTAAACTAAGACTAAACCAGGGCTGAACCAGAGCTAAACCAGGACTAAACTAAGACTAAACCAGGGCTGAACCAGAGCTAAACCAGGACTAAACTAAGACTAAACCAGGGCTGAAGCAGAGCTAAACCAGGACTAAACTAAGACTAAACCAGGGCTGAAGCAGAGCTAAACCAGGACTAAACCAGGACTAAACCAGGGCTGAACCAGAGCTAAACCAGGACTAAACTAAGACTAAACCAGGGCTGAACCGGAGCTAAACCAGGACTAAACTAAGACTAAACCAGGGCTGAACCAGAGCTAAACCAGGACTAAACTAGGACTAAACCAGGGCTGAACCAGAGCTAAACCAGGACTAAACTAAGACTAAACCAGGGCTGAACCAGGGCTAAACCAGGACTAAACCAGGACTAAACCAGGGCTGAACCAGAGCTAAACCAGGACTAAACCAGGACTAAACCAGGGCTGAAGCAGAGCTAAACCAGGACTAAACTAAGACTAAACCAGGGCTGAACCAGAGCTAAACCAGGACTAAACTAAGACTAAACCAGGGCTGAACCAGAGCTAAACCAGGACTAAACTAAGACTAAACCAGGGCTGAACCGGAGCTAAACCAGGACTAAACTAAGACTAAACCAGGGCTGAACCAGAGCTAAACCAGGACTAAACTAGGACTAAACCAGGGCTGAACCAGAGCTAAACCAGGACTAAACTAGGACTAAACCAGGGCTGAACCGGAGCTAAACCAGGACTAAACTAAGACTAAACCAGGGCTGAACCAGAGCTAAACCAGGACTAAACTAAGACTAAACCAGGGCTGAACCGGAGCTAAACCAGGACTAAACTAAGACTAAACCAGGGCTGAACCGGAGCTAAACCAGGACTAAACTAAGACTAAACCAGGGCTGAACCAGAGCTAAACCAGGACTAAACTAAGACTAAACCAGGGCTGAACCAGAGCTAAACCAGGACTAAACTAAGACTAAACCAGGGCTGAACCAGAGCTAAACCAGGACTAAACTAAGACTAAACCAGGGCTGAAGCAGAGCTAAACCAGGACTAAACTAAGACTAAACCAGGGCTGAACCAGAGCTAAACCAGGACTAAACTAGGACCAAACCAGGGCTGAACCAGAGCTAAACCAGGACTAAACTAGGACCAAACCAGGGCTGAACCGGAGCTAAACCAGGACTAAACTAAGACTAAACCAGGGCTGAACCAGAGCTAAACCAGGACTAAACTAGGACCAAACCAGGGCTGAACCGGAGCTAAACCAGGACTAAACTAAGACTAAACCAGGGCTGAAGCAGAGCTAAACCAGGACTAAACTAAGACTAAACCAGAGCTAAACCAGAGCTAAACCAGGACTAAACTAAGACTAAACCAGGGCTGAACCAGAGCTAAACCAGGACTAAACTAGGACTAAACCAGGGCTGAAGCAGAGCTAAACCAGGACTAAACCAGGACTAAACCAGGGCTGAACCGGAGCTAAACCAGGACTAAACTAAGACTAAACCAGGGCTGAACCAGAGCTAAACCAGGACTAAACTAAGACTAAACCAGGGCTGAACCAGAGCTAAACCAGGACTAAACTAAGACTAAACCAGGGCTGAACCGGAGCTAAACCAGGACTAAACTAAGACTAAACCAGGGCTGAACCAGAGCTAAACCAGGACTAAACTAGGACTAAACCAGGGCTGAACCGGAGCTAAACCAGGACTAAACTAAGACTAAACCAGGGCTGAACCGGAGCTAAACCAGGACTAAACTAAGACTAAACCAGGGCTGAACCGGAGCTAAACAGGACTAAACTAAGACTAAACCAGGGCTGAACCAGAGCTAAACCAGGACTAAACTAAGACTAAACCAGGGCTGAACCAGAGCTAAACCAGGACTAAACCAGGACTAAACCAGGACTAAACCAGGGCTGAACCAGAGCTAAACCAGGACTAAACTAGGACCAAACCAGGGCTGAACCAGAGCTAAACCAGGACTAAACTAGGACCAAACCAGGGCTGAACCGGAGCTAAACCAGGACTAAACTAAGACTAAACCAGGGCTGAACCAGAGCTAAACCAGGACTAAACTAGGACCAAACCAGGGCTGAACCGGAGCTAAACCAGGACTAAACTAAGACTAAACCAGGGCTGAAGCAGAGCTAAACCAGGACTAAACTAAGACTAAACCAGAGCTAAACCAGAGCTAAACCAGGACTAAACTAAGACTAAACCAGGGCTGAACCAGAGCTAAACCAGGACTAAACTAGGACTAAACCAGGGCTGAACCGGAGCTAAACCAGGACTAAACTAAGACTAAACCAGGGCTGAAGCAGAGCTAAACCAGGACTAAACTAAGACTAAACCAGAGCTAAACCAGAGCTAAACCAGGACTAAACTAAGACTAAACCAGGGCTGAAGCAGAGCTAAACCAGGACTAAACCAGGACTAAACCAGGGCTGAACCAGAGCTAAACCAGGACTAAACTAAGACTAAACCAGGGCTGAACCAGAGCTAAACCAGGACTAAACTAAGACTAAACCAGGGCTGAACCAGAGCTAAACCAGGACTAAACTAAGACTAAACCAGGGCTGAACCAGAGCTAAACCAGGACTAAACTAAGACTAAACCAGGGCTGAACCGGTGCTAAACCAGGACTAAACTAGGACTAAACCAGGGCTGAACCGGAGCTAAACCAGGACTAAACTAAGACTAAACCAGGGCTGAAGCAGCGCTAAACCAGGACTAAACTAAGACTAAACCAGGGCTGAACCGGAGCTAAACCAGGACTAAACTAAGACTAAACCAGGGCTGAACCAGAGCTAAACCAGGACTAAACTAAGACTAAACCAGGGCTGAACCAGAGCTAAACCAGGACTAAACTAAGACTAAACCAGGGCTGAACCGGAGCTAAACCAGGACTAAACTAAGACTAAACCAGGGCTGAACCAGAGCTAAACCAGGACTAAACTAAGACTAAACCAGGGCTGAACCAGAGCTAAACCAGGACTAAACTAAGACTAAACCAGGGCTGAACCGGAGCTAAACCAGGACTAAACTAAGACTAAACCAGGGCTGAACCAGAGCTAAACCAGGACTAAACTAAGACTAAACCAGGGCTGAACCAGAGCTAAACCAGGACTAAACTAAGACTAAACCAGGGCTGAACCAGAGCTAAACCAGGACTAAACTAAGACTAAACCAGGGCTGAAGCAGAGCTAAACCAGGACTAAACTAAGACTAAACCAGGGCTGAACCAGAGCTAAACCAGGACTAAACTAAGACTAAACCAGGGCTGAAGCAGAGCTAAACCAGGACTAAACTAAGACTAAACCAGGGCTGAAGCAGAGCTAAACCAGGACTAAACTAAGACTAAACCAGGGCTGAAGCAGAGCTAAACCAGGACTAAACTAAGACTAAACCAGGACTGAAGCAGAGCTAAACCAGGACTAAACTAAGACTAAACCAGGGCTGAACCAGAGCTAAACCAGGACTAAACTAAGACTAAACCAGGGCTGAACCGGAGCTAAACCAGGACTAAACTAAGACTAAACCAGGGCTGAACCAGAGCTAAACCAGGACTAAACTAAGACTAAACCAGGGCTGAAGCAGAGCTAAACCAGGACTAAACTAAGACTAAACCAGGGCTGAAGCAGAGCTAAACCAGGACTAAACTAAGACTAAACCAGGGCTGAACCAGAGCTAAACCAGGACTAAACTAAGACTAAACCAACGCTGAAGCAGAGCTAAACCAGGACTAAACTAAGACTAAACCAGGGCTGAACCAGAGCTAAACCAGGACTAAACCAGGACTAAACTAAGACTGAACCAGAGCTAAACCAGGACTAAACTAAGACTAAACCAGGGCTGAACCAGAGCTAAACCAGGACTAAACTAAGACTAAACCAGGGCTGAACCAGAGCTAAACCAGGACTAAACTAAGACTAAACCAGGGCTGAACCAGAGCTAAACCAGGACTAAACTAAGACTAAACCAGGGCTGAACCAGAGCTAAACCAGAGCTAAACCAGGACTAAACTAAGACTAAACCAGGGCTGAACCAGAGCTAAACCAGGACTAAACTAAGACTAAACCAGGGCTGAACCAGAGCTAAACCAGGACTAAACTAAGACTAAACCAGGGCTGAACCGGAGCTAAACCAGGACTAAACTAAGACTAAACCAGGGCTGAACCAGAGCTAAACCAGGACTAAACTAAGACTAAACCAGGGCTGAACCAGAGCTAAACCAGGACTAAACTAAGACTAAACCAGGGCTGAACCAGAGCTAAACCAGGACTAAACTAAGACTAAACCAGGGCTGAACCAGAGCTAAACCAGGACTAAACTAAGACTAAACCAGGACTGAACCAGAGCTAAACCAGGACTAAACTAAGACTGAACCAGGGCTGAACCAGAGCTAAACCAGGACTAAACTAAGACTGAACCAGAGCTAAACCAGGACTAAACTAAGACTAAACCAGAGCTAAACCAGAGCTAAACCTGGAATAAACTAAGACTAAACCAGGGCTGAACCAGAGCTAAACCAGGACTAAACTAAGACTGAACCAGAGCTAAACCAGGACTAAACTAAGACTAAACCAGGGATGAACCAGAGCTAAACCAGGACTAAACTAAGACTAAACCAGGGCTGAACCAGAGCTAAACCAGGACTAAACTAAGACTAAACCAGGGCTGAACCAGAGCTAAACCAGGACTAAACTAAGACTAAACCAGGGCTGAACCAGAGCTAAACCAGGACTAAACTAAGACTAAACCAGGGCTGAACCAGAGCTAAACCAGGACTAAACTAAGACTAAACCAGGGCTGAACCAGAGCTAAACCAGGACTAAACTAAGACTAAACCAGGGCTGAACCGGAGCTAAACCAAGACTAAACTAAGATTAAACCAGGGCTGAACCAGAGCTAAACCAGGACTAAACTAAGACTAAACCAGGGCTAAACCAGAGCTAAACCAGGACTAAACTAAGACTAAACCAGGGCTGAACCAGAGCTAAACCAGGACTAAACTAAGACTAAACCAGGGCTGAACCAGAGCTAAACCAGGACTAAACTAAGACTAAACCAGGGCTAAACCAGAGCTAAACCAGGACTAAACTAAGACTAAACCAGGGCTGAACCAGAGCTAAACCAGGACTAAACTAAGACTAAACCAGAGCTAAACCAGAGCTAAACCAGGAGTAAACTAAGACTAAACCAGGGCTGAACCAGAGCTAAACCAGGACTAAACTAAGACTAAACCAGGGCTGAACCAGAGCTAAACCAGGACTAAACTAAGACTAAACCAGGGCTGAACCGGAGCTAAACCAGGACTAAACTAAGACTAAACCAGGGCTGAACCGGAGCTAAACCAGGACTAAACTAAGACTAAACCAGGGCTGAACCGGAGCTAAACCAGGACTAAACTAAGACTAAACCAGGGCTGAACCGGAGCTAAACCAGGACTAAACTAAGACTAAACCAGGGCTGAACCGGAGCTAAACCAGGACTAAACTAAGACTAAACCAGGGCTGAACCGGAGCTAAACCAGGACTAAACTAAGACTAAACCAGGGCTGAACCGGAGCTAAACCAGGACTAAACTAAGACTAAACCAGGGCTGAACTGGAGCTAAACCAGGACTAAACTAAGACTAAACCAGGGCTGAACCAGAGCTAAACCAGGACTAAACTGAGACTAAACCAGGGCTGAACCAGAGCTAAACCAGGACTAAACTAAGACTAAACCAGGGCTGAACCAGAGCTAAACCAGGACTAAACTAAGACTAAACCAGGACTGAACCGGAGCTAAACCAGGACTAAACTAAGACTAAACCAGGGCTGAACCGAAGCTAAACCAGGACTAAACTAAGACTAAACCAGGGCTGAACCGGAGCTAAACCAGGACTAAACTAAGACTAAACCAGGGCTGAACCGGAGCTAAACCAGGACTAAACTAAGACTAAACCAGGGCTGAACCGGAGCTAAACCAGGACTAAACTAAGACTAAACCAGGGCTGAACCGGAGCTAAACCAGGACTAAACTAAGACTAAACCAGGGCTGAACCGGAGCTAAACCAGGACTAAACTAAGACTAAACCAGGGCTGAACCGGAGCTAAACCAGGACTAAACTAAGACTAAACCAGGGCTGAACAGGAGCTAAACAAGTAAGAATCTAAGACTAAACCTGGGCTGAACCGAGCTAAACCAGGACTAAACTAAGACTAAACCAGGGCTGAACCGGAGCTAAACCAGGACTAAACTAAGACTAAACCAGGGCTGAACCGGAGCTAAACCAGGACTAAACTAAGACTAAACCAGGGCTGAACCGGAGCTAAACCAGGACTAAACTAAGACTAAACCAGGGCTGAACCGGAGCTAAACCAGGCCTAGAACACTGAGGAGAGAAGTAAGGTGAGGAATAGGACCTGTACCCAGCAGTGAGGGGAGGATCTCTGGGCCCCTCCCTCTCATCCAGTCAGCTCATACCTTTGTTGATTTTGCCCATGAGCGCCACCTCCAGGATCTTGCTGTGGTCCTGTTTGTCGTAGAGGCCAAACAAAACTCCGCCCAGTTTTGGCGGCAGCTTCAGAATTGACACGAGGTAGACGTCACTGATGGTGCTCAGCCCCGCCCACAGCTTCTCCACCGCTGCTGCCGCCTGCCTCGCCTCCTGCAGAGCCAGCACATCGATCACTGCAAGAAAGAACCAGCACATCGATCACTGCAAGAAAGAACCAGCACATCAATCACTGCAAGAAAGAACCAGCACATCGATCACTGCAAGAAAGAACCAGCACATCAATCACTGCAAGAAAGAACCAGCACATCGATCACTGCAAGAAAGAAAGAGGCACATCGATCACTGCAAGAAAGAACCAGCACATCGATCACTGCAAGAAAGAACCAGCACATCGATCACTGCAAGAAAGAACCAGCACATCGATCACTGCAAGAAAGAACCAGCACATCGATCACTGCAAGAAAGAACCAGCACATCGATCACTGCAAGAGAGAACCAGCACATCGATCACTGCAAGAAAGAACCAGCACATCGATCACTGCAAGAAAGAACCAGCACATCGATCACTGCAAGAAAGAACCAGCACATCGATCACTGCAAGAAAGAACCAGCACATCGATCACTGCAAGAAAGAACCAGCACATCGATCACTGCAAGAAAGAAGCAGCACATCGATCACTGCAAGAAAGAAGCAGCTCTGTGTCAGGGCTGAACCAGGACTGAGGTCCCTGAAGACTCAAAGCACTGAGTGAACACTTACCTAAGAACCAACACACCCAGGTTCTGCCACTGGAACTGATCCTGGGTCTGCCAGGTTCTGTTCTAAATTCGGTTCAGGTTTAGACCTGTTCTAAATTCGGTTCAGGTTTAGACCTGTTCTAAATCCGGTTCAGGTTTAGTCCCGGTTCTAAACCCGGCCCAGGATTAGTCCCGGTTCTAAATCCGGTCCAGGATTAGTCCGGTTCTAAACCCGGTTCAGGATTAGTCCGGTTCTAAACCCGGTCCAGGATTAGTCCGGTTCTAAACCTGGTCTGCAGTGGAAGTGCCTGTGTCAGCTGTAATTTATTGAGTAACGTGTTTCTAAACTTCCTCCGTGTTTCCAGGGCAACGAGCAACATAAACACTCGCGCGCATAACACACATGTTGCACGCGCACACACATGCGCGCACACCACTCACAAGCACGCGCATTCTCCAGAGGAGCCCCATTCCTCCTCCTCCTCCTCCAGCAGTGAAACCTTTACTGCAGAGTGGAAACTAGCGGTCACCGCGGCCCCTCTGCGCCACAGGCTGAAACAGGAGCAGTGGGTAGAAACCAGGACTGAACCAGGTCTAAACCAGGTCTAAACCAGGTCTAAACCAGGTCTAAACCAGGACTGAACCTGGACTAACCCTGAATCGGGTCCATATGAACTTTAAACATTCCCTGTTGAGCTGAGATGCGCTTTAAAAGCGCGCTGGTTCAGCCAGAGGATGACACTTCCATTCGTCTCACCACAAGACAAATCTCCGTGAAACCAGTAAATCACGTGACGGTAAAAAAAAAACTGACGGAACCGAACCACAGCGAGAGACACTCAACTTTTAGTAAGAAGCTCTAAAACTCTAAAACGGACTATGACTAATTTGACTAGTTTACCTTGGATGTCCGCTCCATCCGTGATTCCGTGCACCCTCAGCCCCGAGATCAGCGCCGACACCAGGAGCACGAGCCTCCAGCCCATCCCTGAAGACCTCCAGAAGACCTCCAGAAGACCCCCAGAAGACCCCCAGAAGACCTCCAGAAGACCCCCAGAAGACCCCCAGAAGACCCGAGGTACTGGACCGGACTGCCCCGAAGAGTGAACCCTGGATCCGCGTGAAGGAGCGAGGAGATCCGGGGGAGGAGAGGAAAAAGTCACAAAGTCCGGGAGAGGTGGAGGAGCGCGGCTGGATGTGACCCGGAGAGGAGCACCGAAGAGCGGACTCTGCGGTGAGTCTGAGAGGGTCCGATGGAGGAAACCCCGAGCAGAGCAGACACACGCGCGGCACCGGGGGAGGACCGGGGGAGGACCGGGGGAGGACCGGGGGAGGACCGGGGGAGGACCGGGGGAGGACCGGGGGAGGACCGGGGGAGGAGGGGGGGGCCACGTGCACGCTCAGCTGGAAAATCAGGCGCGCGTCCACACTCCTGGCCCTGGTTTAGACCGTGTTCAGTCCTGTTTTAGTCCTGGTTTAATCCTTTTCTAGCCCTGGTTCAGTCCTGTCCTGGTTTACTCCTGTTTTAGTCCGGGTTTAGAATGAGTTCAGTCTAGTTTTGGCCCTGTTTTAGTCCGGGTTTAGAATGAGTTCAGTCTAGTTTTGGTCCTGTTTTAGTCCGGGTTTAGAATGAGTTCAGTCTAGTTTTGGTCCTGTTTTAGTCCTGCTGAAGAGCGCGCACACACCTGGCACGTGTCTTTAAAAACTCGCTGTAAAAATAAGTACGGAGGCTGTAGGTCTTGGTTTTACGCGGCCATTACGCATCAGAGGCGCATAGCTGGAGTCAGGGCCATGGTCAGGGCCAGTGCTCCGCTTTAAACTGAAGCACCGGGGTCTAAAACGTGCAAGTCCTACTTAGGGTGTTTTCACGTTTTTGAACCGGATCATTGTCATTTCATTGATCACGAAGTTGATGTAAAAATTCACGCATGTAATGACACTTTAGTACGTAAGCACGGTTCCGGTGGCCCTGGGCCTGACTCGGCTGGAAGTCTCGTGAAAGAACCGTGAGGAGCCGTTGCGTTGGTGGTTCTCAAAGTGAGTCCAGATGCTGCGGGTGAATGACGTCATCACATGTGTTAATAGGCTGTTGTTGTGTAATATTAACACTATCACATCGTGTCATAATTTAACAATAAAACCATGAAAATAAGAGTTTAGTTTATCTTATATTCTATTAAACTTTCCTCTATGTAACCCTAATGTGATGAAATGTTCCACAGTGGGGCTTTAACTCAATATGCACAAATCACTCCAAATACAACTTCAAGGGTCACTGAGAAGGAAACAACTAAAACATGGTGAGGAGCTCTGAACAGGTGGTTCTGCTTTAACACGAGGAAACATCAGCTCAGGAGTCCACAGTCGCTTTAATCATGACAATATGACATTTATATAATTGTGACATTTTGGTTCCTTTTGTGGTTTATCGCTGGTGCTCTTGCTCATGTGTCTCTGGCTCCTCCGGCTCTTCATCAGGCGGCTCCTCTAGCGCCCCCCTCTGGTGCAGACTGATAGACAGGAGCCCCGTGAGCACCGCGTAACTCAACATGGCTCCCACCGCCACCAGAGCCGACAGCAGCTGCTTCCTGCGTTTGTGAGGAACGTGGTCCCCGTCGTCTGAGGTGGCGGGTGCTGAGCGAGGGGGTGGGTCTAAGGACGGCACAGAACACAAATATATCAAACACGAGGAGTAGTACAAGACACTGCAGAAATAATGCTACTACTGGTTCAAGTTTCATCGCTGGAAATTCAAAAAATTCTAAATTCTAGTTTATTTTAGTTCTAAACATTTAACATAATCAACGCTTAGGTCTGATGGCACTTAAAAATATTATATTACACAATACTGACTCTGTGTAATATTTTTAAAGGTGTACCATGTAACTTCTGGTGAAGGGTTTACTGCTCAGTATGACATTAAACTTGACTGTCTCCATGGAGACGAGCATGTGACACCTCCAGACCAGTTTACCACTCAGTTCTGTGTAGATTGTATGAATGCATGTTTTTCATATTTTTGGTACCCATAAAATATAATATAATGTAATAAAATAATACTGCATTAGTCTTATACGGGACTCTTCCAGACGCTCAAAGTCATTTTACAATTCTGTGCATTTTCCACTCACTCCACACTCTGTGGTGTAAGTTATTAGTGTAGCCACAGCCGCCTTGGTGCCAGTCTGCCCCATCAGCCTCAACCATCAGCCTCAACCATCAGGCTTTGACACGGAGGTTTGGCTTGTTCGTACCACTGGGTTATGGGGACTCGTTGTGTGGGGGCGTGTCTGTTACCTGTTCTGGGGGCAGGGCTCGTACCTGTG
This sequence comes from Odontamblyopus lacepedii, assembly GCA_034769755.1. Taxonomy (NCBI): domain Eukaryota; kingdom Metazoa; phylum Chordata; class Actinopteri; order Gobiiformes; family Gobiidae; genus Odontamblyopus; species Odontamblyopus lacepedii. Next base: position 45,339,464 of record CM068347.1, read on the forward strand.
TGGGGGCGTGTCTGTGACCTGTTTTGGGGGCAGGGCTCGTACCTGTGTGGGGGCGTGTCTGTTACCTGTTTTGGGGGCGGGGCTCGTACCTGTGCGGGGGCGTGTCTGTGACCTGTTTTGGGGGCAGGGCTCGTACCTGTGTGGGGGCGTGTCTGTTACCCGTTTTGGGGGCAGGGCTCGTACCTGTGTGGGGGCGTGTCTGTTACCTGTTTTGGGGGCAGGGCTCGTACCTGTGTGGGGGCGTGTCTGTTCCCTGTTTTGGGGGCGGGCATCGTACCTGTGTGGGGGCGTGTCTGTTACCTGTTTTGGGGGCAGGGCCTGCCTGTGTGGGCGTGTCTGACCTGTTTTGGGGCTACCTGTACCTGGTGGCAGGGCCTGTACCTGTGTGGGGCGCGTCTGTGACCCGTTGTGGGGGCAGGGCTCACCTGTGTGGGGGCGTGTCTGTGACCCGTTTTGGGGGCAGGGCTCGTACCTGTGTGGGGGCGTGTCTGTCACCTGTTTTGGGGGCAGGGCTCGTACCTGTGTGGGGGCGTGTCTGTGACCTGTTTTGGGGGCAGGGCTCATACCTGTGTGGGGGTGTGTCTGTCACCTGTTCTGGGGGCAGGGCTCGTACCTGTGTGGGGGCGTGTCTGTGACCTGTTTTGGGGGCAGGGCTCGTACCTGTGTGGGGGCGTGTCTGTTCCCTGTTCTGGGGGCAGGGCTCGTACCTGTGTGGGGGCGTGTCTGTTCCCTGTTCTGGGGGCGGGGCTCGTACCTGTGTGGGGGCGTGTCTGTCACCTGTTTTGGGGGCAGGGCTCGTACCGGTGTGGGGGCGTGTCTGTTCCCTGTTCTGGGGCAGGGCTCATACCTGTGTGGGGGGCGTGTCTGTTCCCTGTTCTGGGGGCGGGGCTCGTACCTGTGTGGGGGCGTGTCTGTCACCTGTTTTGGGGGCAGGGCTCGTACCTGTGTGGGGGCGTGTCTGTTACCTGTGTGGGGGCGTGTCTGTTCCCTGTTCTGGGGGCATGGCTCGTACCTGTGTGGGGGCGTGTCTGTTACCTGTGTGGGGGCGTGTCTGTGACCTGTTTTGGGGGCAGGGCTCACCTGTGTGGGGCGTGTCTGTTCCTGTTCTGGGGCAGGGCTCGTACCTGTGTGGGGCGTGTCTGTTCACCTGTTCTGGGGCAGGGCTCAGTACCTGTGTGGGGGCGTGTCTGTTACCTGTGTGGGGCGTGTCTGTTCCCTGTTCTGGGGCAGGGCTCGTACCTGTGTGGGGCGTGTCTGTTACCTGTGTGGGGCGTGTCTGTGACCTGTTTTGGGGGCAGGGCCTGACCTGTGTGGGGGCGTGTCTGTTACCTGTGTGGGGGCGTGTCTGTGACCTGTTCTGGGGGCAGGGCTCGTACCTGTGTGGGGGCGTGTCTGTTACCTGTGTGGGGGCGTGTCTGTTACCTGTTTTGGGGGCAGGGCTCGTACCTGTGTGGGGGCGTGTCTGTTCCCTGTTTTGGGGGCAGGGCTCGTACCTGTGTGGGGGCGTGTCTGTTACCTGTGTGGGGGCGTGTCTGTGACCTGTTTTGGGGGCAGGGCTCGTACCTGTGTGGGGGCGTGTCTGTTACCTGTGTGGGGGCGTGTCTGTGACCTGTTTTGGGGGCAGGGCTCGTACCTGTGTGGGGGCGTGTCTGTGACCTGTTTTGGGGGCAGGGCTCGTACCTGTGTGGGGGCGTGTCTGTTACATGTTTTGGGGCGGGCCTGCGTGTCTGTTCCCTGTTTTGGGGGCGGGGCTCGTACCTGTGTGGGGGCGTGTCTGTTACCTGTTTTGGGGGCGGGGCTCGTACCTGTGTGGGGGCGTGTCTGTTCCCTGTTTTGGGGGCAGGGCTCGTACCTGTGTGGGGGCGTGTCTGTGACCTGTTTTGGGGGCGGGGCTCGTACCTGTGTGGGGGCGTGTCTGTCACCTGTTTTGGGGGCGGGGCTCGTACCTGTTCCTGTCCAGGGGAAGTAGAGCTGTAGAATGTTGGAGCAGAACCCGCTCAGGTTCTCCAGACTCTGAAGATGCTGCTGGAGTTTGGAGTTTGGGAATTTAATCTTTAAAACTGGAGCCAAGTGTCCGAAAACAAATGCGTCCAGAGAACAGGGACTGATGCAGAGTGAGAGGAAAGGAGGACAGGAGAGAGACAAGAAGAGAGAGAAGAGAATGAAGAGAGAGAACGAGGAGAGAGAGATGAGTTGTCAGAGGGGAGGAAGAGAGGAGAGAGAAGAGTGCGAGAGAAAGAGGAGAGAAGAGGACATAGAGAGAGGAGAGAGAGGAGAGAGAAGAGTGAAGAAAGATATAATGGAGGAGGAGGAGGGGACAGAAGAGGGGGAGAGGAAAAAAGAGGAGAGAGTGAAAATGTTTAAAATCAGAGTTGATGTAAATTTAGTGATTTTAAATAAAAACTCTGGTAAATAAAACGTACGATTCTCCGAAGAAATATTTGTGTTGTCCGAGTCTCTGCGAAAGAAGATTCATGCACTCAGCAGCATCCTGGAACAACTGAGAAAATACAGAGGAGGAGGTGAGGAGGAGGTGCAGAGGGAGAGTTTAAGGAGGTGAGGAGGAGGTGCAGAGGGAGAGTTTAAGGAGGAGAGGAGGAGGTGCAGAGGGAGAGTTTAAGGAGGTGAGGAGGAGGTGCAGAGGGAGAGTTTAAGGAGGAGAGGAGGAGGTGCAGAGGGAGAGTTTAAGGAGGAGAGGAGGAGGTGCAGAGGGAGAGTTTAAGGAGGTGAGGAGGAGGTGCAGAGGGAGAGTTTAAGGAGGAGAGGAGGAGGTGCAGAGGGAGAGTTTAAGGAGGTGAGGAGGAGGTGCAGAGGGAGAGTTTAAGGAGGAGAGGAGGAGGTGCAGAGGGAGAGTTTAAGGAGGAGAGGAGGAGGTGCAGAGGGAGAGTTTAAGGAGGAGAGGAGGAGGTGCAGAGGGAGAGTTTAAGGAGGAGAGGAGGAGGTGCAGAGGGAGAGTTTAAGGAGGTGAGGAGGAGGTGCAGAGGAGAGTTTAAGGAGGAGGAGGAGGTGCAGAGGAGAGTTTAAGGAGGAGAGGAGGAGGTGCAGAGGGAGAGTTTAAGGAGGAGAGGAGGAGGTGCAGAGGGAGAGTTTAAGGAGGAGAGGAGGAGGTGCAGAGGGAGAGTTTAAGGAGGAGAGGAGGAGGTGCAGAGGGAGAGTTTAAGGAGGTGAGGAGGAGGTGCAGAGGGAGAGTTTAAGGAGGAGAGAAGGAGGTGCAGAGGGAGAGTTTAAGGAGGTGAGGAGGAGGTGCAGAGGGAGAGTTTAAGGAGGAGAGAAGGAGGTGCAGAGGGAGAGTTTAAGGAGGAGAGGAGGAGGTGCAGAGGGAGAGTTTAAGGAGGAGAGGAGGAGGTGCAGAGAGAGAGTTTAAGGAGGAGAGGAGGAGGTGTAGAGGGAGTAGAGGAGGTGCAGAGGGAGTAGAGGAGGTGCAGAGGGAGTAGAGGAGGTGCAGAGGGAGAGTTTAAGGAGGTGAGGAGGAGGTGCAGAGGGAGTAGAGGAGGTGCAGAGGGAGTAGAGGAGGTGCAGAGGGAGTAGAGGAGGTGCAGAGGGAGAGTTTAAGGAGGTGAGGAGGAGGTGCAGAGGGAGTAGAGGAGGTGCAGAGGGAGAGTTTAAGGAGGTGAGGAGGAGGTGCAGAGGGAGAGTTTAAGGAGGAGTAGAGGAGGTGCAGAGAGAGTAGAGGAGGTGCAGAGGGAGTAGAGGAGGTGCAGAGGGAGTAGAGGAGGTGCAGAGGGAGTAGAGGAGGTGCAGAGGGAGTAGAGGAGGTGCAGAGGGAGTAGAGGAGGTGCAGAGGGAGTCACATCTTGAGAACATTCACACTGAGCCAGACTCATGAGTCGGGTCTGTGGAAAGTCTGACTCAGTGGAACTCTCTCAGTCGGAGGTTTTTCCAACGCAGAACCCGGAGCTGAGTTTAAGAGGCGACGACCGGGTCTGAAATACTACAAGAATATGAACAGGAATGTGGACCAGGACTAAACCAGGACTAAACCAGGTCTAAACCAGGTCTAAACCAGGTCTAAACCAGGCCTGAACCAGGCCTGAACCAGGCCTGAACCAGGTCTAAACCAGGCCTGAACCAGGCCTAAACCAGGTCTAAACCAGGCCTGAACCAGGCCTGAACCAGGTCTAAACCAGGTCTAAACCAGGTCTAAACCAGGTCTAAACCAGGTCTAAACCAGGTCTAAACCAGGCCTGAACCAGGTCTAAACCAGGCCTGAACCAGGTCTAAACCAGGCCTGAACCAGGTCTAAACCAGGCCTGAACCAGGTCTAAACCAGGTCTAAACTAGGCCTAAACTAGGCCTAAACCAGGTCTAAACCAGGTCTAAACTAGGCCTAAACCAGGCCTAAACCAGGTCTAAACCAGGTCTAAACCAGGCCTGAACCAGGTCTAAACCAGGTCTAAACCAGGCCTGAACCAGGTCTAAACCAGGTCTAAACTAGGCCTAAACCAGGCCTAAACCAGGTCTAAACCAGGTCTAAACCAGGTCTAAACCAGGCCTGAACCAGGTCTAAACCAGGTCTAAACTAGGCCTAAACCAGGTCTAAACCAGGTCTAAACCAGGTCTAAACCAGGCCTGAACCAGGTCTAAACTAGGCCTAAACCAGGCCTAAACCAGGCCTAAACCAGGTCTAAACCAGGCCTGAACCAGGTCTAAACCAGGTCTAAACTAGGCCTAAACCAGGCCTAAACCAGGCCTAAACCAGGTCTAAACCAGGTCTAAACCAGGCCTGAACCAGGTCTAAACCAGGCCTGAACCAGGCCTAAACCAGGTCTAAACCAGGCCTGAACCAGGCCTGAACCAGGTCTAAACCAGGTCTAAACTAGGCCTAAACCAGGTCTAAACCAGGTCTAAACCAGGTCTAAACTAGGCCTAAACCAGGTCTAAACCAGGCCTAAACCAGGTCTAAACCAGGCCTGAACCAGGCCTGAACCAGGCCTGAACCAGGTCTAAACTAGGCCTAAACCAAGTCTAAACCAGGTCTAAACTAGGCCTAAACCAAGTCTAAACCAGGTCTAAACTAGGCCTAAACCAAGTCTAAACCAGGTCTAAACTAGGCCTAAACCAAGTCTAAACCAGGTCTAAACTAAGAAGATAGACCTCAAAAACGAGGAGTGAGGAGGTATTTAACAAACTCACTTTAAAGGAATTTGTGTAAAGTCAAAGTGGATCAGAGCAGGTTTAAGAGGTGAGTTTCTTCTTCAGGTTCTTGAGGTGAGTTCATCCAGACATGGACCTGTTTTAGACATGGTTCATTCAGACTTAATCGTCCTATGAGACTGGATTTATCTCATGATTAGTCCCTGGTGTAGTCCTGATTCAGGGAAGAAGGCGCCTCACTGGTCTTTTATTAAAGTTTCACATCTTGATCATGTGGAGCAGATTCTCTGAAGGTCAGAATGAGGAGCCTGACAGTAGTTCTAGAGGGAGGCCCACCCTTTCTACACACACAGAGTCTTTCATATATAAAGTCTATGGCAGTGCCTCTGTGTGATGATGGCTTCTCTCAGGTCTCACCTCCTTCTCTAGGTTCTCCTCGGGCTCCAGCAGGTCCTCTCCTCTCAGGAGCCTCAGTCTCTCATTCTGCTGCCGGTGCATTCGTCCTGGTAACACCAAACTCAGAGGAAACGGCATGTGATCGGCAAACCAGCGCCGTGTCACCTCCACGAAGTTCTTACCGTCTACCCACGACCAGTAGATCTGAGACAGCAGAACCGGGTCAAAATGGGGTCAAGACCGGGTCAAGACCAGAACAGGGTAAACCACGTCCAAACCAGGACTAAACCAGCACTAAACCAGGACTAAACCAGGACTAAACCAGCACTAAACCAGGACTAAACCAGGACTAAACCAGGACTAAACCAGGACTAAACCAGGACTAAACTATATCTAAACCAGCACTAAACTAGCACTAAACCAGCACTAAACCAGGACTAAACCAGCACTAAACCAGGACTAAACCAGCACTAAACCAGCACTAAACTATATCTAAACCAGCACTAAACTATATCTAAACCAGCACTAAACTATATCTAAACCAGCACTAAACTATATCTAAACCAGCACTAAACTAGCACTAAACCAGCACTAAACCAGGACTAAACCAGCACTAAACCAGGACTAAACCAGGACTAAACCAGCACTAAACTATATCTAAACCAGGTCTAAACCAGGACTAAACCAGGACTAAACTATATCTAAACCAGGTCTAAACCAGGACTAAACCAGGACTAAACTATATCTAAACCAGGTCTAAACCAGGACTAAACCAGGACTAAACTATATCTAAACCAGGTCTAAACCAGCACTAAACCAGCACTAAACTATATCTAAACCAGGTCTAAACCAGGACTAAACCAGGACTAAACTATATCTAAACCAGGTCTAAAACCACAACCAGAAGATCTGAGACAGAGCAAAAACAGGACTAAACCAGGACTAAACCAGCACTAAACCAGCACTAAACCAGGACTAAACCAGGACTAAACCAGGACTAAACTATATCTAAACCAGGTCTAAACCAGGACTAAACCAGGACTAAACTATATCTAAACCAGGTCTAAACCAGGACTAAACCAGGACTAAACTATATCTAAACCAGGTCTAAACCAGGACTAAACCAGGACTAAACTATATCTAAACCAGGTCTAAACCAGCACTAAACCAGCACTAAACTATATCTAAACCAGGTCTAAACCAGGACTAAACCAGGACTAAACTATATCTAAACCAGGTCTAAAACCACAACCAGAAGATCTGAGACAGAGCAAAAACAGGACTAAACCAGGACTAAACCAGGACTAAACCAGCACTAAACCAGCACTAAACCAGGACTAAACCAGGACTAAACCAGCACTAAACCAGCACTAAACCAGGACTAAACCAGGACTAAACCAGGACTAAACCAGGACTAAACCAGCACTAAACCAGGACTAAACCAGGACTAAACCAGCACTAAACCAGGACTAAACCAGGACTAAACCAGCACTAAACCAGCACTAAACCAGGACTAAACCAGGACTAAACCAGGACTAAACCAGCACTAAACCAGGACTAAACCAGCACTAAACCAGCACTAAACCAGGACTAAACCAGCACTAAACCAGGACTAAACCAGCACTAAACCAGGACTAAACCAGGACTAAACCAGGACTAAACCAGGACTAAACCAGGACTAAACCAGCACTAAACCAGCACTAAACCAGCACTAAACCAGGACTAAACCAGCACTAAACCAGCACTAAACCAGGACTAAACCAGGACTAAACCAGGACTAAACCAGCACTAAATCAGGACTAAACCAGGACTAAACCAGCACTAAACCAGCACTAAATCAGGACTAAACCAGGACTAAACCAGCACTAAACCAGCACTAAACCAGCACTAAACCAGGACTAAACTATATCTAAACCAGGTCTAAAACCACAAACAGAAGATCTGAGACAGAGCAAAAACAGGTCTAAACCTGGACTAAACCAGGACTAAACCAGGACTAAACCAGCACTAAACCAGGACTAAACCAGCACTAAACCAGGACTAAACCAGGACTAAACCAGGACTAAACCAGCACTAAACCAGGACTAAACCAGCACTAAACCAGCACTAAACCAGCACTAAACCAGGACTAAACCAGCACTAAACCAGCACTAAACCAGCACTAAACCAGGACTAAACCAGCACTAAACCAGGACTAAACCAGCACTAAACCAGGACTAAACCAGGACTAAACCAGCACTAAACCAGCACTAAACCAGCACTAAACCAGCACTAAACCAGGACTAAACCAGCACTAAACCAGGACTAAACCAGCACTAAACCAGCACTAAACCAGGACTAAACCAGCACTAAACCAGGACTAAACCAGCACTAAACCAGCACTAAACCAGGACTAAACCAGCACTAAACCAGGACTAAACCAGGACTAAACCAGCACTAAACCAGGACTAAACCAGGACTAAACCAGCACTAAACCAGGACTAAACCAGGACTAAACCAGGACTAAACCAGGACTAAACCAGCACTAAACCAGGACTAAACCAGGACTAAACCAGGACTAAACCAGCACTAAACCAGGACTAAACCAGGACTAAACCAGGACTGGGGTCTGACCAGTGCGGGGAGCAGTTTCTCTTCGATGAGGGAGATGAAGGCGAGGCTGTCTGCAGCCTCTTTAGCGGAGAGGTCGTAGTCGGCATTAAACTTCTACAAAGATAACACACAAACAGACACAGTGTTACCATAGAGACAGTGCACCTCTTACGTACGCAGTCTGTGGGCGTTACCTGTTTGCGCAGGTGGATGATGATGTCACTGGGTCTGGTCAGAGTCTCGTTCTGATTGGTCCTTAAAGCAGGAAGTGAACCTGAAGAGACATTTCACTGTTAACATTGCCAATCAAGGAGAGGAAATGTTGCATTTAATCTGTCTCTTTTGTCTGTAACCCTGCTCTAATGTGATCAAATGTTCCCCAGTGAGGCTTTAACCCTGTCTTTATGAAGTATCCTCAGAAACGTACCTGGAGTTTTGTTTGGTTTCATTCACTCATTTCAGTAATAGTAATAGTAATAGTAATAGTAATAGTAATAGTAATAGTAATAGTAATAGTAATAGTAACAGTAATAGTAATAGTAACAGTAACAGTAACAGTAACAGTAACAGTAATAGTAATAGTAATAGTAATAGTAATAGTAACAGTAACAGTAACAGTAACAGTAACAGTAATAGTAACAGTAACAGTAACAGTAACAGTAACAGTAATAGTAATAGTAATAGTAATAGTAATAGTAATAGTAAACAGTAACAGTAATAGTAATAGTAACAGTAACAGTAACAGTAACAGTAATAGTAAACAGTAACAGTAACAGTAACAGTAACAGTAATAGTAACAGTAACAGTAATAGTAATAGTAATAGTAACAGTAACAGTAATAGTAACAGTAATAGTAATAGTAATAGTAACAGTAACAGTAATAGTAATAGTAACAGTAATAGTAACAGTAATAGTAATAGTAACAGTAATAGTAACAGTAACAGTAACAGTAACAGTAACAGTAATAGTAACAGTAATAGTAATAGTAACAGTAACAGTAATAGTAACAGTAACAGTAACAGTAACAGTAATAGTAATAGTAACAGTAATAGTAACAGTAACAGTAACAGTAACAGTAACAGTAATAGTAATAGTAACAGTAATAGTAACAGTAATAGTAATAGTAACAGTAATAGTAACAGTAATAGTAATAGTAACAGTAACAGTAACAGTAATAGTAACAGTAACAGTAATAGTAACAGTAACAGTAATAGTAACAGTAACAGTAACAGTAACAGTAACAGTAATAGTAATAGTAACAGTAATAGTAACAGTAATAGTAACAGTAATAGTAATAGTAACAGTAACAGTAACAGTAATAGTAATAGTAACAGTAACAGTAACAGTAATAGTAACAGTAATAGTAACAGTAATAGTAACAGTAATAGTAACAGTAATAGTAACAGTAACAGTAACAGTAACAGTAATAGTAACAGTAATAGTAATAGTAATAGTAACAGTAACAGTAACAGTAACAGTAATAGTAACAGTAATAGTAACAGTAATAGTAATAGTAATAGTAACAGTAATAGTAACAGTAATAGTAATAGTAATAGTAACAGTAACAGTAACAGTAATAGTAACAGTAATAGTAATAGTAATAGTAACAGTAATAGTAATAGTAACAGTAATAGTAACAGTAATAGTAATAGTAATAGTAACAGTAATAGTAACAGTAACAGTAACAGTAACAGTAACAGTAATAGTAACAGTAATAGTAATAGTAACAGTAACAGTAATAGTAACAGTAACAGTAACAGTAATAGTAATAGTAACAGTAATAGTAACAGTAACAGTAACAGTAACAGTAATAGTAATAGTAACAGTAATAGTAACAGTAATAGTAACAGTAATAGTAATAGTAACAGTAATAGTAACAGTAACAGTAACAGTAATAGTAACAGTAACAGTAATAGTAACAGTAACAGTAATAGTAACAGTAACAGTAACAGTAACAGTAATAGTAATAGTAACAGTAATAGTAACAGTAATAGTAACAGTAATAGTAATAGTAATAGTAACAGTAACAGTAATAGTAACAGTAACAGTAACAGTAATAGTAACAGTAATAGTAACAGTAATAGTAACAGTAATAGTAACAGTAATAGTAACAGTAATAGTAATAGTAACAGTAACAGTAACAGTAATAGTAACAGTAATAGTAATAGTAATAGTAATAGTAACAGTAACAGTAACAGTAACAGTAATAGTAACAGTAATAGTAACAGTAATAGTAATAGTAATAGTAACAGTAATAGTAACAGTAATAGTAATAGTAATAGTAACAGTAACAGTAACAGTAATAGTAACAGTAATAGTAATAGTAATAGTAACAGTAATAGTAACAGTAATAGTAATAGTAACAGTAATAGTAATAGTAACAGTAATAGTAACAGTAATAGTAATAGTAATAGTAACAGTAATAGTAATAGTAATAGTAACAGTAACAGTAATAGTAACAGTAATAGTAATAGTCACAGTAATAGTAATAGTAACAGTAATAGTAATAGTAACAGTAACAGTAACAGTAATAGTAACAGTAATAGTAATAGTAACAGTAACAGTAATAGTAACAGTAACAGTAACAGTAATAGTAACAGTAATAGTAATAGTAATAGTAACAGTAATAGTAATAGTAACAGTAATAGTAACAGTAATAGTAATAGTAACAGTAACAGTAACAGTAACAGTAACAGTAACAGTAATAGTAACAGTAATAGTAATAGTAATAGTAACAGTAATAGTAACAGTAATAGTAATAGTAATAGTAACAGTAATAGTAACAGTAATAGTAACAGTAATAGTAACAGTAATAGTAATAGTAATAGTAATAGTAACAGTAATAGTCATCTGTTGAGTACGGATCTGTTTCACAGTGCACTTTGTAAACACTCAGGAGTATTCAGATCTGACAGAGAGTGAAATCTTTAAACTCATCCAAGAATCTCATGCATTTGTAGAGGTCTAAACCACAGAATAAGACTGAAAACACAGGGAGGGCATCTGACACACAGGGAGGGCATCTGACACACAGGGAGGGCATCTGACACACAGGGAGGGCATCTGACACACAGGGAGGGCATCTGACACACAGGCCCGACTGCAGAGAAATGTGCCACTTCCTATTACAGTGATTACAGTTTGATTATGACATACCAGAGTACTGAGGTAGTATCACAGTACCAGAGTACTGAGGTGATATCACAGTACCAGAGTACTGAGGTAGTATCACAGTACCAGGGTACTGAGGTGATATCACAGTACCAGAGTACTGAGGTGATATCACAGTACCAGAGTACTGAGGTAGTATCACAGTACCAGAGTACTGAGGTAGTATCACAGTACCAGAGTACTGAGGTAGTATCACAGTACCAGAGTACTGAGGTAGTATCACAGTACCAGAGTACTGAGGTAGTATCACAGTACCAGAGTACTGAGGTAGTATCACAGTACCAGAGTACTGAGGTAGTATCACAGTACCAGAGTACTGAGGTAATATCACAGTACCAGAGTACTGAGGTAGTATCACAGTACCAGAGTACTGAGGTAGTATCACAGTACCAGAGTACTGAGGTAGTATCACAGTACCAGAGTACTGAGGTGATATCACAGTACCAGGGTACTGAGGTAGTATCACAGTACCAGAGTACTGAGGTGATATCACAGTACCAGAGTACTGAGGTAGTATCACAGTACCAGAGTACTGAGGTGATATCACAGTACCAGAGTACTGAGGTAATATCACAGTACCAGAGTACTGAGGTGATATCACAGTACCAGGGTACTGAGGTAGTATCACAGTACCAGAGTACTGAGGTGATATCACAGTACCAGGGTACTGAGGTAGTATCACAGTACCAGAGTACTGAGGTAGTATCACAGTACCAGAGTACTGAGGTAATATCACAGTACCAGAGTACTGAGGTAGTATCACAGTACCAGAGTACTGAGGTAGTATCACAGTACCAGAGTACTGAGGTAATATCACAGTACCAGAGTACTGAGGTGATATCACAGTACCAGGGTACTGAGGTAGTATCACAGTACCAGAGTACTGAGGTGATATCACAGTACCAGAGTACTGAGGTGATATCACAGTACCAGAGTACTGAGGTAGTATCACAGTACCAGAGTACTGAGGTAGTATCACAGTACCAGAGTACTGAGGTAGTATCACAGTACCAGAGTACTGAGGTAGTATCACAGTACCAGAGTACTGAGGTAGTATCACAGTACCAGAGTACTGAGGTAGTATCACAGTACCAGAGTACTGAGGTAGTATCACAGTACCAGAGTACTGAGGTAGTATCACAGTACCAGAGTACTGAGGTAATATCACAGTACCAGAGTACTGAGGTAGTATCACAGTACCAGAGTACTGAGGTAGTATCACAGTACCAGAGTACTGAGGTAATATCACAGTACCAGAGTACTGAGGTGATATCACAGTACCAGGGTACTGAGGTAGTATCACAGTACCAGAGTACTGAGGTGATATCACAGTACCAGAGTACTGAGGTAGTATCACAGTACCAGAGTACTGAGGTGATATCACAGTACCAGAGTACTGAGGTAATATCACAGTACCAGAGTACTGAGGTGATATCACAGTACCAGGGTACTGAGGTAGTATCACAGTACCAGAGTACTGAGGTGATATCACAGTACCAGGGTACTGAGGTAGTATCACAGTACCAGAGTACTGAGGTAGTATCACAGTACCAGAGTACTGAGGTAATATCACAGTACCAGAGTACTGAGGTAGTATCACAGTACCAGAGTACTGAGGTAGTATCACAGTACCAGAGTACTGAGGTAATATCACAGTACCAGAGTACTGAGGTGATATCACAGTACCAGGGTACTGAGGTAGTATCACAGTACCAGAGTACTGAGGTGATATCACAGTACCAGAGTACTGAGGTAGTATCACAGTACCAGAGTACTGAGGTAGTATCACAGTACCAGAGTACTGAGGTAGTATCACAGTACCAGAGTACTGAGGTAGTATCACAGTACCAGAGTACTGAGGTAGTATCACAGTACCAGAGTACTGAGGTGATATCACAGTACCAGAGTACTGAGGTAGTATCACAGTACCAGAGTACTGAGGTAATATCACAGTACCAGAGTACTGAGGTAGTATCACAGTACCAGAGTACTGAGGTAGTATCACAGTACCAGAGTACTGAGGTAATATCACAGTACCAGAGTACTGAGGTGATATCACAGTACCAGGGTACTGAGGTAGTATCACAGTACCAGAGTACTGAGGTGATATCACAGTACCAGAGTACTGAGGTAGGCTCACAGTACCAGAGTACTGAGGTAGTATCACAGTACCAGAGTACTGAGGTGGTATCACAGTACCAGAGTACTGAGGTAGTATCACAGTACCAGAGTACTGAGGTGATATCACAGTACCAGAGTACTGAGGTAGGCTCACAGTACCAGAGTACTGAGGTAGTATCACAGTACCAGAGTACTGAGGTGGTATCACAGTACCAGAGTACTGAGGTAGTATCACAGTACCAGAGTACTGAGGTGGTATCACAGTACCAGAGTACTGAGGTAGTATCACAGTACCAGAGTACTGAGGTGATATCACAGTACCAGAGTACTGAGGTAGTATCACAGTACCAGAGTACTGAGGTAGTATCACAGTACCAGAGTACTGAGGTAGTATCACAGTACCAGAGTACTGAGGTAGTATCACAGTACCAGAGTACTGAGGTAGTATCACAGTACCAGAGTACTGAGGTGATATCACAGTACCAGAGTACTGAGGTGATATCACAGTACCAGAGTACTGAGGTGATATCACAGTACCAGGGTACTGAGGTAGTATCACAGTACCAGAGTACTGAGGTAGTATCACAGTACCAGAGTACTGAGGTAGTATCACAGTACCAGAGTACTGAGGTAGTATCACAGTACCAGAGTACTGAGGTAATATCACAGTACCAGAGTACTGAGGTGATATCACAGTACCAGAGTACTGAGGTGATATCACAGTACCAGAGTACTGAGGTAATATCACAGTACCAGAGTACTGAGGTGATATCACAGTACCAGAGTACTGAGGTAGGCTCACAGTACCAGGGTACTGAGGTAATATCACAGTACCAGAGTACTGAGGTAATATCACAGTACCAGAGTACTGAGGTGATATCACAGTACCAGAGTACTGAGGTAGTATCACAGTACCAGAGTACTGAGGTAATATCACAGTACCAGAGTACTGAGGTAGTATCACAGTACCAGAGTACTGAGGTAGTATCACAGTACCAGAGTACTGAGGTAATATCACAGTACCAGAGTACTGAGGTAGTATCACAGTACCAGAGTACTGAGGTGATATCACAGTACCAGAGTACTGAGGTAATATCACAGTACCAGAGTACTGAGGTAATATCACAGTACCAGAGTACTGAGGTGATATCACAGTACCAGAGTACTGAGGTAGTATCACAGTACCAGAGTACTGAGGTGATATCACAGTACCAGAGTACTGAGGTGATATCACAGTACCAGAGTACTGAGGTAGTATCACAGTACCAGAGTACTGAGGTAGTATCACAGTACCAGAGTACTGAGGTAGTATCACAGTACCAGAGTACTGAGGTAGTATCACAGTACCAGAGTACTGAGGTAGGCTCACAGTACCAGGGTACTGAGGTAGGCTCACAGTACCAGAGTACTGAGGTAGGCTCACAGTACCAGGGTACTGAAGTAGGCTCACAGTACCAGAGTACTGAGGTAGGCTCACAGTACCAGGGTACTGAGGTAGGCTCACAGTACCAGGGTACTGAGGTAGGCTCACAGTACCAGAGTACTGAGGTAGGCTCACAGTACCAGGGTACTGAGGTAGGCTCACAGTACCAGGGTACTGAGGTAGGCTCACAGTACCAGAGTACTGAGGTAGTACCACGGTACTGAGGTAGGCTCACAGTACCAGGGTACTGAGGTAGGCTCACAGTACCAGGGTACACAGTACCAGGGTACCGAGGTAGGCTCACAGTACCAGAGTACCGAGGTAGGCTCACAGTACCAGGGTACCGAGGTAGGCTCACAGTACCAGGGTACTGAGGTAGGCTCACAGTACCAGAGTACTGAGCTAGGCTCACAGTACCAGAGTACTGAGCTAGGCTCACAGTACCAGGGTACTGAGCTAGGCTCACAGTACCAGAGTACTGAGGTAGGCTCACAGTACCAGAGTACTGAGCTAGGCTCACAGTACCAGGGTACTGAGGTAGGCTCACAGTACCAGGGTACTGAAGTAGGCTCACAGTACCAGAGTACTGAGGTGATATCACAGTACCAGAGTACTGAGGTAGGCTCACAGTACCAGAGTACTGAGGTAGTATCACAGTACCAGAGTACTGAGGTGGTATCACAGTACCAGAGTACTGAGGTAGTATCACAGTACCAGAGTACTGAGGTGGTATCACAGTACCAGAGTACTGAGGTAGTATCACAGTACCAGAGTACTGAGGTGATATCACAGTACCAGAGTACTGAGGTAGTATCACAGTACCAGAGTACTGAGGTAGTATCACAGTACCAGAGTACTGAGGTAGTATCACAGTACCAGAGTACTGAGGTAGTATCACAGTACCAGAGTACTGAGGTGATATCACAGTACCAGAGTACTGAGGTGATATCACAGTACCAGAGTACTGAGGTGATATCACAGTACCAGAGTACTTGAGGTAGTATCACAGTACCAGAGTACTGAGGTAGTATCACAGTACCAGAGTACTGAGGTAGTATCACAGTACCAGAGTACTGAGGTAGTATCACAGTACCAGAGTACTGAGGTAATATCACAGTACCAGAGTACTGAGGTGATATCACAGTACCAGAGTACTGAGGTGATATCACAGTACCAGAGTACTGAGGTAATATCACAGTACCAGAGTACTGAGGTGATATCACAGTACCAGAGTACTGAGGTAGGCTCACAGTACCAGGGTACTGAGGTAATATCACAGTACCAGAGTACTGAGGTAATATCACAGTACCAGAGTACTGAGGTGATATCACAGTACCAGAGTACTGAGGTAGTATCACAGTACCAGAGTACTGAGGTAATATCACAGTACCAGAGTACTGAGGTAGTATCACAGTACCAGAGTACTGAGGTAGTATCACAGTACCAGAGTACTGAGGTAATATCACAGTACCAGAGTACTGAGGTAGTATCACAGTACCAGAGTACTGAGGTGATATCACAGTACCAGAGTACTGAGGTAATATCACAGTACCAGAGTACTGAGGTAATATCACAGTACCAGAGTACTGAGGTGATATCACAGTACCAGAGTACTGAGGTAGTATCACAGTACCAGAGTACTGAGGTGATATCACAGTACCAGAGTACTGAGGTGATATCACAGTACCAGAGTACTGAGGTAGTATCACAGTACCAGAGTACTGAGGTAGTATCACAGTACCAGAGTACTGAGGTAGTATCACAGTACCAGAGTACTGAGGTAGTATCACAGTACCAGAGTACTGAGGTAGGCTCACAGTACCAGGGTACTGAGGTAGGCTCACAGTACCAGAGTACTGAGGTAGGCTCACAGTACCAGGGTACTGAAGTAGGCTCACAGTACCAGAGTACTGAGGTAGGCTCACAGTACCAGGGTACTGAGGTAGGCTCACAGTACCAGGGTACTGAGGTAGGCTCACAGTACCAGAGTACTGAGGTAGGCTCACAGTACCAGGGTACTGAGGTAGGCTCACAGTACCAGGGTACTGAGGTAGGCTCACAGTACCAGAGTACTGAGGTAGTACCACGGTACTGAGGTAGGCTCACAGTACCAGGGTACTGAGGTAGGCTCACAGTACCAGGGTACACAGTACCAGGGTACCGAGGTAGGCTCACAGTACCAGAGTACCGAGGTAGGCTCACAGTACCAGGGTACCGAGGTAGGCTCACAGTACCAGGGTACTGAGGTAGGCTCACAGTACCAGAGTACTGAGCTAGGCTCACAGTACCAGAGTACTGAGCTAGGCTCACAGTACCAGGGTACTGAGCTAGGCTCACAGTACCAGAGTACTGAGGTAGGCTCACAGTACCAGAGTACTGAGCTAGGCTCACAGTACCAGGGTACTGAGGTAGGCTCACAGTACCAGGGTACTGAAGTAGGCTCACAGTACCAGAGTACTGAGGTAGGCTCACAGTACCAGAGTACTGAGGTAGGCTCACAGTACCAGGGTACTGAGGTAGGCTCACAGTACCAGGGTACTGAGGTAGGCTCACAGTACCAGGGTACTGAGGTAGGCTCACAGTACCAGAGTACTGAGGTAGTACCACGGTACTGAGGTAGGCTCACAGTACCAGGGTACTGAGGTAGGCTCACAGTACCAGGGTACTGAGCTAGGCTCACAGTACCAGGGTACTGAGCTAGGCTCACAGTACCAGGGTACTGAGGTAGGCTCACAGTACCAGAGTACTGAGGTAGGCTCACAGTACCAGGGTACTGAGGTAGGCTCACAGTACCAGGGTACTGAGGTAGGCTCACAGTACCAGGGTACTGAGGTAGGCTCACAGTACCAGAGTACTGAGGTAGGCTCACAGTACCAGGGTACTGAGGTAGGCTCACAGTACCAGGGTACTGAGGTAGGCTCACAGTACCAGAGTACTGAGGTAGGCTCACAGTACCAGAGTACTGAGGTAGGCTCACAGTACCAGGGTACTGAGCTAGGCTCACAGTACCAGGGTACTGAGGTAGGCTCACAGTACCAGGGTACTGAGCTAGGCTCACAGTACCAGAGTACTGAGGTAGGCTCACAGTACCAGAGTACTGAGCTAGGCTCACAGTACCAGAGTACTGAGGTAGGCTCACAGTACCAGGGTACTGAGCTAGGCTCACAGTACCAGAGTACTGAGCTAGGCTCACAGTACCAGAGTACTGAGGTAGGCTCACAGTACCAGAGTACTGAGGTAGGCTCACAGTACCAGAGTACTGAGGTAGGCTCACAGTACCAGGGTACTGAGGTAGGCTCACAGTACCAGGGTACTGAGGTAGGCTCACAGTACCAGGGTACTGAGGTAGGCTCACAGTACCAGAGTACTGAGCTAGGCTCACAGTACCAGAGTACTGAGGTGGTATCACAGTACCAGAGTACTGAGGTAGGCTCACAGTAACAGGGTCTCACCTGAGGGGCTCTTCCAGGGGTTACTGATCTTCTGGACCTTCAGAGGAGCTCCAGCGAACTGTGCATAGGCCTGAAAGAAGAACACAACAGTGAGTCCACAAAAGTGCCTGAAACAGACACAACTGTACAAACCACAGACTGTGTCATCACCCACAGTGCCCAGCTCCAAATGAAGCTCACTGAGGCCAGCAGTTATAGAGCCAATTTAGAGCATAAATTGGCTCTATAACATACATATTAGGACATTCTTTACGAACAAAATAGTTCACTTCAATTCAATTTCTATAGCCCAGAATCACAACAAGAGTCGCCCCAATGGCCTGCACAGTAAATATAATATAAATAATTATATAGTGAAATAAAAACAGAAAGCAATGTAAAGCGAATCTGAGCAGTAGTCGATGGACCCCAAAGCACGCCCATGCTCACTTCATGTTTGGAACATGGTGGCTCGCAGGTTAAATATATACAGTATATGGTACAAATATTAAATATGTAATTTCTGATATTTTTATGTTGGAAAAGGGAGGAGCTGTGCAACAGGACGATACTGAGACAGAGCTGTTCAGAGGCTCCTGAGTTTAGATCTGCTTTAAATGCTGCTTTAGGTCTGGCAGCACGAGAAGTTTGAAATGGTCTACTGTAGTCTAGAGGGACCAGAGCCAGAGATAATCCAAACATGGTCCTGCTCTAGACCTGGTTTAATCCTTCAGTCCCTCTTCTACACATGGGTCATGCACTTAAACCTCCTGGTGCCTCCTGAGTCTGAGTTCAGCTCTAGATGACAGGTTTAGTCCTGATTTGATCCTGCTTAAACTTGGTTTAGTCCTGGTTCAATCCAGGTTCAGTCCTGGTTTGGTCCTGGTATAGTCCTGGTATAGTCCTGGTTCGGTCCTGGTTCGGTCCTGGTTCAGTCCTGGTTCAGTCCTGGTTCAGTCCTGGTTTGGTCCTGGTTTATTCCTGGTTCGGTCCTGGTTCGGTCCTGGTTCGGTCGTGTAGAATGAATGACAGGAGCGTGACCCTTGTCCTCTGGTCCTCTCTGTCCCGGTAATGGTCTGGTCCGGCTCAGTTCGGTTCGGTCCTGGCTCGGTCCGGGCCCGCGGTCACTCACCAGCACGGTTAGGCAGTCGGTGCTGACGGACGGTAAACCGAAGTCTCCTTCCCAAACAAACAAGCGCTCGGGCGCCGCCATGATGAGCGGAAGTGCGTGTGAGTGTGGCCGGAAGAGGAGAGGGGGAGGCCCGCCGCGCAGAGGACACCGCCGCGGTCTGTTCCGGAGCTCCGGAGCCCGACGCTAGAGAGTTTTTTAATGCAAGTTAAATCTAATATTGTTGTTTTATATGCGGGAGAGGGTCATAACGGTTCGCCTCTCCATGAGTTCGCCTCCCACTGCAGGGAGGGTTGATGGTGTAAGTGCAGACTACTTATGTGTCGTTGGGCAA
Source organism: Odontamblyopus lacepedii (assembly GCA_034769755.1). NCBI lineage: Eukaryota > Metazoa > Chordata > Actinopteri > Gobiiformes > Gobiidae > Odontamblyopus > Odontamblyopus lacepedii. The sequence goes on from CM068347.1 coordinate 45,359,155, forward strand.
GACCAGGGCCGGCCCCCCCATTAGGCAACATAGGCAAATGCTAAGGGCGCCGCCGCTCCACTAGGGGGCGCCGAGCGCAAAAATCGGCGATGGGGGATAAAATCCTCCACTGTCTAAAACATCGTCACTATGAACTGTTTGATTTCTTGTGAGTATCTGTACTCTGGCAGTATTTTTTATTTTTTTTTTTTGCAATCCAAGGGGCGCCACCTGAAATCTTGCCTAGGGTGTCAAAATGGTTAGGGCCAGGCCTGGGCAAGACACCAGAGACGGAAGAAGTGCTCGATTTTCTTTAAAAAAAAAAAAAAAAGTACATACCGGAACCAGTAAATACTAAATAAGTAAAATCAAATAATACGTAAATAAGTAGTAAGTATCACATGAAAAATCTACTTAAGTAAAAGTGAACATATGCACAGATTTTGAGATCTAATAAATTAAAATGTATTGACTTAGTTAAAGAGTTGTACTAGAGTTTTTTTCTTCTTGTTTTATTTTTGTTCAAATTATGAACATGTTATAATGATGCATTTTATTTACCTTTCAAAACTCTCAAGGTCACCTAGTAAAAAAACAATAAAAACACAAAGGTACAATGTAAAAACAATAAAACATACAGCAGACACAGGAGGACTCAGAACAAACAATCACTGATGGATCCGGGTCGTTCAGGTCTCATAGGCCATTTTTATACCATCTATGGGTGGGACAGACAGCACTTTTCATTCCTGTTCCAAAATGTAGTTTACAATTTACTTAAGTAAAGTATACTAGTACATCCCGATTTTTAAATTAGCCTATTATTATTATTTTACTACTTTTACTTCATTACATTCCACCACTGCAAGACACTTCACCTTTAAATAAATAAATCCATAAAAGGGTAAATGTAACAGAGTGGGGCTCGAGTTCTTGAATAGCCCTCAGCTTACATTAAAGGTGCACATGTTAAACTGTATTCTTTAGTTTAGATCTCCAGAGTTCTGCAGTAACGACTGTTCCTGTGTTCCACATATGTTCTAAGCCTGGAGTGTCCTGCTCCCTCCACACTGTCTCACCCTCTGAGCACTCACTGCACCTGACGTTCTTTAATAAATATGCATCTGTTTACAATGCCAATTATCTTTTATTGTCTTCTTTTAATACAATTTAAGCCAAAATTATCCAACACAAACTTTCTTAAGGATTTAAAATGTGCTACAAAGAATATTTTACATTCAAATGCCATTCAATGCCACCTTTCCTCTAAATCTGAAATCATTCCAAGGACCCCTGAGGTCCCTGTACCTGTGAGGTCCCTGTACCCGTGAGGTCCCTGTACCTGTGTGGTCCCTGTACCTGTGAGGTCCCTGTACCTGTGTGGTCCCTGTACCTGTGAGGTCCCTGTACCCCTGAGGTCCCTGTACCCCTGAGGTCCCTGTACCCCTGAGGTCCCTGTACCTGTGTGGTCCCTGTACCCCTGAGGTCCCTGTACCCCTGAGGTCCCTGTACCTGTGTGGTCCCTGTACCCCTGAGATCCCTGTACCTGTGTGGTCCCTGTACCTGTGTGGTCCCTGTACCCCTGAGGTCCCTGTACCCCTGAGGTCCCTGTACATGTGTGGTCCCTGTACCCCTGAGGTCCCTGTACCTGTGTGGTCCCTGTACCCCTGAGGTCCCTGTACCTGTGAGGTCCCTGTACCCCTGAGGTCCCTGTACCCCTGAGGTCCCTGTACCCCTGAGGTCCCTGTACCTGTGTGGTCCCTGTACCCCTGAGGTCCCTGTACCCCTGAGGTCCCTGTACCTGTGAGGTCCCTGTACCTGTGTGGTCCCTGTACCTGTGAGGTCCCTGTACCCCTGAGGTCCCTGTACCCCTGAGGTCCCTGTACCTGTGAGGTCCCTGTACCTGTGTGGTCCCTGTACCTGTGTGGTCCCTGTACCCCTGAGGTCCCTGTACCCCTGAGGTCCCTGTACCCCTGAGGTCCCTGTACCCATGAGGTCTGACCTGTAATTTGGCCTGGTGGCATCAGCTGCTTTTTTTCCATGAAGTGAGACCAGTTTAATGCCCTGCGGTGGAACATTCAAGGCAAAGCCATAACATCACCATAGAGACAGGCAGGTGAGGAGCATTAGAAAAGTGACACAGAGCAGCTTTACCGTGCTGCGGCCCACACACTGGTCTCCTATGGAAGCACAGGAAAGCTGTACAAACTTTCAGACACTGAGTCATTTACCACAGAAACACAAGCTCCAGGTGCATGAAGAGTTTTTATTTCAGCAGTGGAACTCTCCGCATCTGCATGATTTTCACATTTTTTGTCATCTGCATTTTTTATTTTTGGGAAATAATGATTGATCTCCATAAATTCACAGCTGCTGTAAGTCCTGGTTTAGTCCTGGTTCTGTCCTGGTTTAGACCTGGTTTAGACCTGGCTTAGACCTGGTTTAGTCCTGGTTTAGACCTGGTTTAGTCCTGCTTTAGACCTGGTTTAGTCCTGGTTCTGTCCTGGTTTAGACCTGGTTTAGACCTGGTTTAGACCTGGTTTAGTCCTGCTTTAGACCTGGTTTAGTCCTGGTTCTGTCCTGGTTTAGTCCTGGTTTAGTCCTGGTTCTGTCCTGGTTTAGTCCTGGTTTAGTCCTGGTTCTGTCCTGCTTTAGACCTGGTTTAGACCTGGTTTAGTCCTGGTTTAGACCTGGTTTAGTCCTGCTTTAGACCTGGTTTAGTCCTGGTTCTGTCCTGGTTTAGTCCTGGTTTAGTCCTGGTTCTGTCCTGCTTTAGACCTGGTTTAGACCTGGTTTAGTCCTGGTTTAGACCTGGTTTAGTCCTGCTTTAGACCTGGTTTAGTCCTGGTTCTGTCCTGGTTTAGACCTGGTTTAGACCTGGTTTAGTCCTGCTTTAGACCTGGTTTAGTCCTGGTTCTGTCCTGGTTTAGTCCTGGTTTAGTCCTGGTTCTGTCCTGGTTTAGTCCTGGTTTAGTCCTGGTTCTGTCCTGCTTTAGACCTGGTTTAGTCCTGGTTCTGTCCTGGTTTAGTCCTGGTTTAGTCCTGGTTTAGTCCTGGTTCTGTCCTGGTTTAGTCCTGGTTTAGTCCTGGTTCTGTCCTGGTTTAGTCCTGGTTTAGTCCTGGTTCTGTCCTGGTTTAGTCCTGGTTTAGTCCTGGTTTAGTCCTGGTTCTGTCCTGGTTTAGTCCTGGTTTAGTCCTGGTTCTGTCCTGCTTTAGACCTGGTTTAGTCCTGGTTCTGTCCTGGTTTAGTCCTGGTTCTGTCCTGGTTTAGTCCTGGTTCTGTCCTGGTTTAGACCTGGCTTAGTCCTGGTTTAGTCCGTGTTCAGTCCCACGAGGCTGCAGCTCTCCTTCCACAGGTTCAGAGCTGTTTCGTTGTCTTTTGCTTCTGGAGCAGGATCCTTCTCTGCACAGTCACTGCAGTGAGACAAGACCAGTTTAACCAGGATCCTAACCAGTTTAACAGGGGTCTGCAGAGTTAGTGGGATCAGAACAGGTTTAAAAGAGGATCTAGTCTGGTTTAACAAGGAAATGAAGTGATCTATAGGAGGATCTGAAGCGTCTGAGTACCTGAAGTAGGCCCCGGACCTGGTCTCCAGTCCGGGGGTGACGGCGCAGTAGACGGAGGTTTGACTGCCCTCGTGTGGCGTCTTCATTAACAGTAGTGCAGGCAAGCTCAGCAGCGCCCCCAACAAAGGGAAGGAAGACTGCACGTGACGCCCTAGCTCTGTGCGGATCACCCCAGGGTGCAGGCAGAAACAGGACACCCCCGAACCTTGAACAGGGCAGGGCATCAAGGTGAAGAGGTGTGAGGAGGGGTGAGAGGGGGTGAAGAGGGGGTAGAGGGGTGAGGAGGGTGCGAGGAAGGGTGAGGAGGGGGTGAAGAGGGGTGAGGAGGGTGCGAGGAAGGGTGAGGAGGGGGTGAAGAGGGTTCGAGGAAGGGTGAGGAGGGGGTAGAGGGGTGAGGAGGGTGCGAGGAAGGGTGAGGAGGGGTGAAGAGGGGGTAGAGGGGTGAGGAGGGGGTGAAGAAGGGGGAGAGGGGTGAAGAGGGGGTGAAGAGGGGTGAGGAGGGTGCGAGGAAGGGTGAGGAGGGGGTGAAGAGGGGGTAGAGGGGTGAGGAGGGTGCGAGGAAGGGTGAGAAGGGGGTGAAGAGGGGGTAGAGGGGTGAAGAGGGGGTGAAGAGGGGTGAGGAGGGTGCGAGGAAGGGTGAGGAGGGGGTGAAGAAGGGGTAGAGGGGTGAAGAGGGGGTGAAGAGGGGTGAGGAGGGTGCGAGGAAGGGTGAGGAGGGGGTGAAGAGGGGGTAGAGGGGTGAGGAGGGGGTGAAGAGGGAGAGACACTCAGGCAGGGCTGTGCTGCAGTGAGTCACATTTGAATCAAATGTAGTCATGGCTTTACTGTAGGTCTGGATCCATGTCCCATCGCCCCGATCCCAGAGGGTGTGGACCTCAGACCGTGACCAACCTCTATCCTAACCTGGGACGGTCCAGTCACAGTAGCTCTTCTGTCTCATCTGTCTCCCAAATGCAGAAGACATCTCTCCAAAATACTGGAGCAGTCACAATTAAATCTGTCACTTCTTTTACCTGAGGAAAAGTGTGGAGCTTTTTAATTTATTTTCATTAATTGATCATTGGATTTATGTAGCACGATTCAAGACAGCCAAAGCACTTTGAGCCTCTGTTGATTCTGCACAGACCTCTGTTTTCTCAGTCCTCTGATGCTTTCTCCCTTTTTTAACATAAGGTGACATGTTTATTTTGACCTGACCAAAAGTGCTTCTGATTGGTTAATCCACCTGTCAGTCACGCCCTCTGGAACCAGGAGACAGAACCAGTCCAGCTCCACTTGTCTTTGTTAGGTTTGGGTCTTGTGACATAGCAGGTCAGTCCTGGTCTAGTCCAGGTTTATTCCAACTTTATTCACTGTTGGGATGTGTCTGAATGCACCTTTCCAGTCTTTTGGCCAGCACACCTGCCATCCCTGGACTCACCTGGCCAGCACACCTGCCATCCCTGGACTCACCTGTCGGCTCTAATTTATTTATTTTTATTTTACCTGGATTAAACTAGGAGGTCCAATTGATCTTTTTCAAGAGAGACCTGGCCAAGGTACCAGCCAACACAATCAATACAAATCAATCAAATCACAAAGGGTCACATTATAAAACCATTTGCATCTTTCAAGCTAAACGTGCACATGGCCCAGTCACCACATTTTTGACAATTTTCTCAAAACTCATCAAGTGACACCGTAGATCATGGAGCTGTAAGAAAAGGCAGGTTGTCCCGGCTCAGAGGCACTGAGGCACAGTAAAGAGCCTCTGGGAGGAGGAGCAAAGCCGGTAACTACCTGGGCCCATATGAACGAGAGTACTAAGACACCTGGAAAGGTTCCTCAGTATGGCTTTGTAAATAAATATGAACCAATTCTGTTTACTGCACATTGTTAGCAATGTTCAGATACACAGAGTCCAGTCTGTGCAGAGTGGAAGAGGCATATACAAGGTATCACCATTGTCCAGAACAGAAACAAAGCTTCTACCATTTTCTCTGAAGACTAAAAAAACAAAAAATTGTGTTTAAAATAGAAAACGATCTTTTCTGGGGGGACTGGACTCTTTCAACGACTTTCCCATCAGACATAAAGATATTGTGCCCTCCCTGGAACAACATTTTCAGAATATCACACATTTTGTTTTCGGTTCAGCAGAGCCGATTCTAAAGAATGAAATGCTGACTGTAGTTTTGTTCCACATCAGCAGTAGATGGGCCTCGGGTGTGAGCCACTGTATCGTCTGCATATTGATGTATTTTGGATTGCAGATCTTTCCCCAGATCTTTTATGAAGATGGTGAATAGTGAAGGAGCTAGAACTGATCCCTGCAGGACATCTCTCCCTATACTGAGATTCCCTCTGCTGCACACACTGGGTACGATCTGTAAGATCATTTTGGAACCATTTAATCGACTGAATCCAATTGATCTTATTTAAAAGCAAGCTGTGACTGATAGAGTCAAAGGCTTTTGAAAGATCTACAAATAAAGCTGATGAGTGTTTTTTTTGTCCAGGGCATCTGTAATGCCATTTACCCCCAGTAATTGTGCCAAATTGAGAGTTACTTGTTTTCAGCAAGAAACTGTTTTATCAGTGGATTCACACATGAGACTCAGAGATCTTTTGGTTGAAAGCTTTCAAATTGGTTGATAGTTGTTTGCTGGGACTCCTCCTTTAAAGAAAAGGAGAACTCGTGCTGTTTTCCAGTCTTTAGGGATTATATTTGAAAAGAGACTAAAGTTAAAAATGTAGGTGATCGGCTCTGCTATGATATCTGCAGCGACTTTTAGGAGATGTGGGTGAAGTCGATCAGGGCCTGCAGATTTTGGTGATTAATTTCTGATGGAGCTTTGTGAACTTGAGAAGCGGGGCATCGAGGCTGTACGTGCACCAGTCAGAGATTTAACTGTTTTCCTGAAGATTTAACTGTTTTCCAGACTCACCTGTCAGTCTCTTGGCCAGCTCACCTGTCACTCACCTGTCAGTCTCTTGGCCAGCTCACCTGTCAGTCTCTTGGCCAGCTCACCTGTCAGTCTCTTGGCCAGCTCACCTGTCACTCACCTGTCAGTCTCTTGGCCAGGTGGCGGGTGAACAGGACATTGGCAAGTTTGCTCTGTCTGTAGCTCTGCAGAGGAGTGTAGCTCCTACGAGTGAAGAACAAATCCTCCACATCCATCACCCCTAAAACAAGACCTTTTTTACTCCTGATTTAATGTAACTTTATTTTTTTTATTTAAAACTAGCTCCTCTATGGAGCTTGTGAATGGTAAAAAGACAAAAGGACAGAAAGATATCCACACTAATCCCACATGAATCACTCTGTGCAAAGGGTCAATCTACTGCATGTTACTCAAGGGCCTGCCGTCTGTGCTGGTTGTGTCTGTGCTGGTTGTGTCTGTGCTGGTTGTGTCTGTGCTGGTTGTGTCTGTGCTGGTTGTGTCTGTGCTGGTTGTGTCTGTGCTGGTTGTGTCTGTGCTGGTTGTGTCCACAGACAGAGGTCCTGCGAGCCAAAGCCACAGTGACAGTCACTGGGCTGCTCCTGGTATATGGTCACACCAGCCCATGTGCACAGTGAGGAACTATTAATTATGACTTTAAAACTTAGAATTTTGAGTTTCAAACGGGGAATTCTGACTTATCCTGTGAAGCTTTAATTCTTTATTTACTGGCTCATGGGCTTCCATATTGCTCCCTTCCCCAGACACCTCCTCTCCTCTCTCTCCACCTCTCACCTCTGCTCTCCTTCCCCAGATACTTCCCCCCTCTCCCCAGACACCTCCTCCCCCTCCTCCTCCTCCTCCAAACACCTCCGCCCACTCCCCAGACACCTCCTGCCTCTCCTCAGACACCTCCCCCTCCTTCAGCCCTCCCTTTTCCCAGACACCCACCTCTACTCCCTCAGCCCTCCCTCTCCCCAGACACCTCCTCACCTCCTTTGTGAGCAATGGAGGAGACGGTGATGATGCGACTGGGGGCAGAGCTTTTGAGCTTTGGCAGAAGCAGATTGGTCAACAGGAAGTGGCCCAGATGATTGACCGCCAACTGCATCTCGAAGCCGTCCTCTGTCAGCCACTTAGGACACATCATGACTCCTAAAAGGAAATGAGGAAAAGCATCAAAGCAATAGCAGTTATACTGGCGAATTTGGAGCCGAGTTTCATATTTGGAATAAAAGTATGATAGAAACTAAAGAGCCAATCCGGAGCGAGGCTGTTGAATAAAAACCCCAGGATCCTGTAGAGCAGGTTCAAACCAACATTGTCAGGTCAGAATGAAGAGCCTGAGAGCAGCAGTTACAGAGAGAGGGACCACACTTTTTACATACAAAGTGAATTGAAGCCAGAGTCAATAGTGCCAAATCGTATCCTTGCTCACTTCCTGTTTGGAACCAGGGCAGACATGTCTAAAGTATACCCTGGGTAAAGTTAGGACTATAGGTTAGGGTATGGGGCATAGGACCTGCATTGTTGATGAGCAAGTCCACCCTCTCCACACTAAGGTTAGGGGGTTAGGGGGTTAGGGGGTTAGGGGGTTAGGGGGTTAGGGGGTTAGGGGGTTAGGGGGTAGTGATTAGGATGTATGGAATAAGCTATAGGGCAGAGGTGCACAATACGTTGATCGCAATCTAACAGTCGATCGCCAAGATAGTGTCGGTAGATTGCCAAGGTAGACTGTGGTGTAGTACTCGAGACCGGCCTTGAGACCGTTTCTTTACAGCCTTGGGCCGCGTTTGGACTCGGTCTTGAAGGCGCTTGGACCCAGTCTGTTGTCAGTAAACTTGTCCAGGTGTGCGGGAGCGTGCAGGGAGTCTCTCTGCAGCCTGTGCGCTTGTGTGAAGCCCACGGACACTGTGCAGTATGTCACCACACCACACCACACTCGCAGCTTGTCCACAACAGCGTGGACAATCGCGTAATAGTGTGTATCACAGGACAAACTTCTTAAAACATCCGACCTGTCCATCTGCCCCATGTACAGCACAGAGGCTCTGCTCCATGCGCTGATTAGAAGAGCGAGACGAAATGCAAAGCATCCATCCATCCATCTTCTCCCGCTTAATCCTGTGGGTCACGGGGGCAGTTTGCTGCCCAATCCTCATAGCACCTGACCCCCCCCTCCTGTGGGCTCCACCCTCTGTGAGTGGAGCCCACAGGAGGGTGGACGTCATGGTCCTTGATGTTAGTTCACGTGCTGCATGTTTTGAGTTGATGGGGGAAATCGGAGCCCGGAGGAAACCCATCCAGACACGGGGATCGAACCCGCAACCTTCTTGCTGTGAGGCATGAGTGTTGCCACTCAGCCACCGTGAAATGCAAAGCAAAGGTTTCAGTTCTCTTAAAGAAGGGTTCTCAAACTGTGGGTGAGGGTCCATAAAGGAGCACAGGGTGTTTAAGTGCAGTACAGTTTGGCTTATTTTAAGCTTAAATGAACATTTATCAGATAATGTACCGTAAATTCCGGACTACAGCGCGCACCCGATTAAGAGCCGCATGCTCAGATTTATGAAGAAAAATCAATTTTGTAATTATATGAGCCGCACCATATTATAAACCGCTGGCCAAAGACTAGGCGGGGGGTTCGCTTCTGCGTCCCCGCCGCCTGGAGCGCCTCCGGGACGGGCCGCGGACGCGGTCCCCCGCTGAACTCTGGGGACGGACTCGCTCACTGGTGACACTTGGGACACACACGCGCCACAGGCACTTACACACCTTCACACACTTGGGACACACACACGCGACATGCACATACACACCTTGGCGCTCTGGGAATAAACCACGGTAGCGATCGCTTTAGCCTTCAGTCTGATTTGTACAGCGGAAACACCGCGGCCGCCTGCTCTTTGCGTGTTAACCCAGTCCTCCAGAAAGTTTCCAAGCTCAGGCCATCTGCTATGGTTACCTCTGAAAGCTCTGGTTGTCTTTTTACACTGGCTCAGTTCTTCTTGCTGGAGCCTCCACCTTCGCACTATCTACTCGTTTATGCCAATTTTACGGGCAGCAGCTCGATTTCCTTCTTTAACTGCCAGAGTGATCGCTTTTAGTTTAAAAGCTGCATCATATGCTTTTTGTCTGGTATTCTCCATGTTGATGAGGGTTAGCAGAAAGACTGAAATAAGGAAGTTGTGATTAATCATACAATTTCATTGGACCTCAGTGAACTACGTATTCATTTTATTGGTCCATGTTTTTCCCGCGATGAAAAAAAAAATAAAAAAGCCGCTTCATATTACGAGCCACAGTGTTGAAAGTGTAGAAAAAAAGTAGCGGCTTGTGATCCGGAATTTACGGTAGATAAATCTGTAAACATTTATTTATGAGTCGGCCTTTTCCCACATGAAGTCATTAAGTCCAAGTACCGTTCCACCATGACCGATTCTCAATAGATTTATAAATAAATGATTTGTATTTTTATAGTAGTCAGATCATTTTCACTTGGTCATTTTGTAAGTAGTTCGCACCCCTGCTCTCGGAGGTCGGGTGTAGGAGGCACAGACCTGCGTTGTTGATGAGCAGGTCCACCCTCTCCTCGGTCTGCAGAACCTCGGAGCAGAACGTTCTGATGGAGAACAGAGAGGCCAGGTCCAGATGTCTCACCACCACGTTCCCATTTCCTGTGGAAGTACGGATCTCCTCTGCTGCCGCCTCACCACGCACCAGGTCCCGGCACGCCATGATGACACGTGCCCCTGCAGCCAATCAGAGAGAAGGGAGAGAAGAGAGCCATTCTTTCACTCCATACTGGGTGGTGGTCTGATTCTGTAGGCACAACTTTTTAATGTTCAAATTATATAAAAAGCTAAGAGCTAATCAGCTCTGTGGAACAAATAAGCACAAGACCTATCATTTCATTTTAAATCTATTTCTGAAATGTTATAAACCACTGAGTTGCTAAAGCATTTTTGCTGAATCTTGTGTTTTCAATGTGCTTTTTGGACTTAAAACCACCGTGTTGTGGATATTAGTTAGCATGTAGCTGGTAAGCCTCTGCAATGTCCTTGACCTCTTAAATTAGATTCTGTGGAATTAAAAGACTGTGGAGAAAATGAATGGAAAATACTTCCAGAACTGGAGTAGGTGGTCAGTGTTGAGCTCCATTCACAAACAGAAGGTTTGGTCACTACAGCTATAGAACAGCTCCTTTTTGAATGTTTGCAATAAATACATGTTTTCTTATCAGATGTAAACAGTGCACTAGTGATGCACTGTTTTAAGAAATGAAGTGATGTAGTGGAGCTTTAAAGGCTCTATATTACATAAAACGGACTCTTCTGAGCTTTAGTTTGTGAGTAATGTTAAAATGTTGTTACTGCCTCAAAAATACTGATGTTGTGTTTTGTTTCATTCACACATGTTTGAGTAACACTTTATTTGGATCTCCAAAGATCCACCTTGTGATGTCATGAAGTGGTAGATTTCAAGTTAGCAGCTCCTTTTAGAATAACAATAATAATAAATATACCCGCAAGCGGCGATGATCGGCCCTTGCATACGCCTACGCTGCACCCAGCAAACACCATGCCCCACAAACATCGCACCATGCAAACGCCGCACCCAAAAAACGCTGCGCCCAGCAAACACCATGCTCCACACTAACCCTAATAACCGTAAGCCCCAACCACACTTTTCATATGCTTTACAATGTATTATATTCAGGCCGAGATCACACATTAGTGATTCAAATTTCCCAGGCCAACACATCCTCCATCAGAAAAATTACATAGTGCACCTTTAAATGATTTTTGAGGAGTCATTGCGCCCCTGGTGGTCAACAGTGAAAATTTCCCCATGTCCGTAATATATTTTTTTGCTCGTAGTCAAGCACAGAATTTAATTGCCAAATTTGGTACAAATCCGATAATGTTGCTGTTTCATGTCTAGGGGGCGCTATAGTGTAATTTTCCATATGCTTTATAGTGTTTTATATTCAGGCCAAGATCAGCATCAGTGACTCAAATTTCAGCTCGATCGGACTAAGCCTTAAGCCTACGGGTGAGTCACGTCGTGTCATTTTAGTTCCCGCCCCCTGTGAGCATCGCTATGATACTAATAGGCCCTTCACCAGCCTCTGGCACTCGGGCCTAATAATAATAATAATGCATTTTATTTATTTGGTGCCTTTCTGGACACCCAAGGTCACCTTACAACAGCTAGTGCTTTTTCACAGATACATGTCCTTAAAGACGCTTTACAGAGTATTCTTACAAAGCACTGGTCATTCACTCCAGACCCAGTGGTCGTAAGCATCCACGCAGACACACATCACTTTCACACCTACAGTGCCTGTGGGGCACCTTTATTTGAAATGATCCAAATGATTAGTGAAGGTGAGTGGAGTTTAAAAACACATTGGAGCACTTGGTGTATTACCAGATGACCTATCAAGGTGGAAGAGAGTATTTTCTGTTTGAGAGAAGAACTCATTCTAAATCTGCAGGGTTTGTGTGTTAAACAGGTGTGAATCAAACAAAATACAAGTCCTGGTCTGTTTTTGATGAGGAAACTATAGGCCTATTAGAATGTGATAAAATAGCTTATGGGCCCTTTAATTTGTAAAATATGTATCGGGATCCAGAGAAGAATGACCTCTGACCAGTGTAACCTCTGTGTGACCCCTGACCTCTCTGGGCGAAGTTTCTGCACGTCTCTTTGCCGATGCCGGTGTTTGCTCCTGTCACCACGGCCGTTTTACCGTCAAGTCTCACTGAACATCTGCACCTGCCACCAGCGATCCACCGCCTCAGAACACACACACCTGACGACACACATGACAACTCGAGTGTCTCTGTCCACACACACGGACACATGAAGTGTCTCTAAATGTCCACAGTGTCATTCAGATTCAGTCCTGGTTTGGTCCTGCTCTGATTTAATCTTCTCAGATGGTGTAACAGTGATGTACAAATGACATAACAGCTTCTCAGACATAAACAGCATATATTGGTTTTGATTTACACCTGATTTAGACCTGATTTAGTCATGCTTTAGTCATGGTTCAGTCCTGGTTTAGTCCTGGTTGAGTTCTGGTTCAGTCCTGGTTCTTACAGATGACGGCGACCCCCAGAGCAGTCCCCCAGCGTGGCAGTGGTTCAGTCCAGGCGGGGGCTCCTGTCTTGGGCCAGGGCAGGACCAAGAAGCCCCCAGGTCCCTGGTTCTGCTGGAGCTCCATACTGTGACTGAGACCAAACTCAGAGCCTGGACTCAGACCTCAGAGGATTACAGAGGATTAGAACTGAGCTGATCCCAGATCTGTGTGCAAGAACTAGAAGACTACAAGCCACAGGGCAGACATGGTGCTGGTGTGATGAAATGTCCTGTAGTAGACTTTAGTAGTAGGCTTTAACTCCGTTCTCTTGTAGTGTGTCCTCAGAAACATCCCTGGGGTTTTGTAGTTGTTTCAGCAATCTTGCCCCTGCTGGTACATATCTTTGGTGTGATCCGTGATGCTCCTCTGGGTTTTTAAAGTGCACTCACCTTCACTGGGTCCCTCTCAGGGCACATTGCCAAATCATTGTCTCTAAACACAGCTATTGTTTTGAGCTTCATTTGAGTTGCTTCACTCTTTGATGTGGCAGTTTGCACCGACAGAAGAACAGAGCTTCAACCACATCACTGCAGACCAAAGGACTCCTCCTCCCTCACATCAGTCACCAGCACGTGTATATCATCTGTGTAATCTATAATCTGTGTGCTGACAGTGTAGTGATTATGGGTGTATTAACACTGTTAATACACTAATAACAGTGTATTAACTGTGTATTAACAGTGTATTAACAGTGTATTAACAGTGTAATACCAGTGTAATACCAGTGTAATACCAGAGTACACGCGCTGTAGCTTGTGCACCATGAGAGACAAAGAGGAGGGGGCATGCGGAGGGAGGAGTCAGCCCTGCTATGTCTGCCTCTCCCTGAGCTTGTCTCCTGCTCAGAGCCGCTCTGGGCTCAGTACTGCTCGGCTCTCTCTGTCCTCTTTGTCCCTGTGAAGTGGAAACCTGTTGTGCAAAAGCCTCAAAATGAAACATTTGAGGCGCTGCGTGTCTGTGCAGCTCACACCGTCCGCCATGTTCTGTGACGTCAGCGCGCTGCTCCCGCCCCCGCGTCTCAACACAAACAAAATGGCGGCTGGTGGTGTTCCGTCACAGACAGAGCCCCACGCGTCCCCAGCCCCGCGCCTCTTTCCGTGATCCACACCGGCCCGCGTGCCGTGAGGGGCCGTGTTTCGGGCTCCTGAAGCTCCGCCACGCCGGTAGAACCGTTAAACCGCCTTTAAACCCGCTTTAAACCGCAGCCACGGAAAAGGCAGGGAGAACGTGACGTAGACCACGCACAGACTACATCAACCAATCAGAACGCAGAGAGCTGCGGCGCAGTGAAAGCAGCGCGCCTGAAACTGACGCAGAAACTGCGCGAAAATCAGGTAAAGATTCTGTTGTTATGGACCGGCTCGGCTCTGCTCCTCGTGTCGCTCAGTGTGGGCTCAGACAGGGCTCTACACACCGGGGCTACCGGACTAAACACGCACCCGGAGGTTCCAGCCACAGCGGACCAATGGCTGAGGTCTGACCGGGTAGAGGCGCGCTGTCCCGGCAGACGGAGGCAGGAGGACCCGGGGAACGGCGGAGCTGGAGCGTCCTCAGCTCCAATCAGACCAGAGGCCTCTGATTTACTCCTAATTTTCTATTTTATTTTAAAACCCGGTCACGCGGATTATTTCATACTGTTCTCAGTCTGTCTGCAGCAGGGGAAAGTCCTGATACTATTTCATTTGAACATGAGATGGAGACTAAATAGTTATTTTACTATAAAATAACATGTGGTGAAGAGTGAATTTCTAAAAGATTTAAGTAAAATGACTGTCTGGGAAATGTTAATTTAATGTTTTATTTAATGTGTGTGTAACACTGGGACATTCAAGGACAGTAGATGACCAAACTCTTGCTAATTTCTCTCTACGGTTTGATTTGCTGCGGACCTGTTTTTGATGTTTCATATTGTTTGATTTATCCTTGTTTGTTTGTCAGAGATGGACACACAGCTGTTTATGGAGTGTGAGGAGGAGGAGCTGGAGCCATGGCAACAGGTCGACGACACTGTGGAGGAAGATGACGACTTTATGGACTACACACAACCAGGTGTGAACCAGAACTAAACCAAGTTTCGTAAGATTCAACATAACCCTGCTCTGTTCTCATTAAGGCCATGTACACACGTAGCCGGGTATTTTTAAAACCGAACATTTCCCCCCCTCCGTTTATAAAAATAGTTTTATCCACACCACCTCGTCTTCAAAAAAAATACTTTCTACACATCACCGAACATCTGCATTTTCAACCACATTCATACACATTCCAGACCTGTAGATGGCGTTATTTCCATTGAGCCCTCACTTCGCCGTCACTTCCGCCTAAACTTATCTTATTGCTCTTGGAGCAGTAGTTGGACTTCTGCAATTAAACATGTACATAGCACCTGCACAATAATTAATGCTCCCACAGCTCTGAAGAAACGACTCCGGTCCATAGTCTGCTTTGGCTTTGGCTTTGGCTTTTGCAGTCGCCTAAACAAATGTCACATGTTTGACGTCAGGGCAGATTCATATTTTTTGGCGCAGACAGTGACGTTTTAAAACGCAAAACCTCAGTTATTTCTGTCCACACAAACACGCATAAACGGAGTTTTCAAAAATCTTCACTTTGGCCAGAGTTTTCCCTGAATACTCATTTTTGATGCGCGTTCATGTGGACGACAGGTCAAAACGCAGCAAAACATCTTCGGTTTATCAGATACCCGGATACGTGTGGACAAGGCCTAATTCGAGCTGGGAGGACAGGGAGGAGATAAGCCAACATTCAGCAAGTAATGCGGAATAAAAAACATTCATAGCCTTTTGCTCTAATGAGCACAGGCCTTTGAAAACCACACAATGCCATCTTTGGTTCATCTTCAACTCTGATGATACTTCCACACGTAAAGACACACGCCTCACTCACATGTGCACCATTACATTTAAGTGTTTAATTCTTTACGGATTAGAATGTGTATTTAGTGTAATGCAGTGTGATTGAAAACTGTGTATTCTCTCCAGGCCTGAGCTGCCTGGACTTAATCCAGAACTGAACCAGAACGAAAACAGGGCTAAAACCAGGACTAACCCAGGACAAAAATGTCTGATAATAACTTGTCTATGCATGTTTATTCAGTGGAGGATTCTCCTGACTCCTCCCCTCCGCATGACTCTCCACCTCCAGCCCCACCCCCTGCACCTGCACCTAAAGGTGAGTTACCAAAAATTCCAAAACTTTGCTTTAAAGATATTTACAACATCATTATTATTTGAAAAGTAAAATTCCATCATAGACTTGTTAAATACATATTGAAATGTCCCTCTCCCTTTATCTCTGGTCCAGCTCCGGTCCTGGTTCAAACTCAGACCCGGTCCTTCCCCGTCTCTGTGCCGACTGCTCCCGTCACTATGGCAACACTAAACATCAACAAAACCACACCCACCACTAAAGCCCCACCCATCCTCCAGCAGACCACGCCTCTCATTCTTTCACAGCTTCCTCAAGGAACCTTCCTTGTTCCAACCACCAGACCCCAACAGCTGCTCTTCACCACACAGGTATTAGACCGGGACTGGGTCTAAACCAGGACTACACTGGGACTAGACTGAGACTAGAACAGGGACTAAACCAGGGACGAAACTGGGTCTAAACCAAGTCTAAACTTAATTTACAATGGACTGGTGCATACTACTCCTGGGACTAAACCAGTGCTTTTGTTCCAGGGCTTCCCGATGGTGAACTCAGGGACTCCTTTTGTCTTTAATCTTCCTCCGGGTTCCACTGTCCTGCAGCCTGGTCAGACCCTTGTGAACCCGGGCGAGGTCCTAAAACCGAGTCAAACTCTCTTCAAACCGGGTCAGCCACTCACCCTGATCCAGTGTAAGATCCTCCTCTATAACCCACTCTGTACATGCTGTAATGTTATTTTCCCCTTCCCTTTGCTGCTTCTGGTATGCCCTGGCCAACATAGTACATTTTTTCTTAATGTTTTGCCTGGTAAAATAAAGGTAAAATAAATAAATAAATTTAACATGTTTGTGCTCCACAGCGCCCTCTGTGGGTCAAATTGTGCGTCCTGTGACACCTGTGCGAGGTCCCACCCCCTCCGCTGCACCTGGACTCATGCACCTGACCATCCACACCAGCACACCTGAGCGAGGTGAGCAAATGGCCAATCACAGCGCAGCATCACCTTAAGATGAATATCTCTGTAATAAGCTCTCTTCACGCGCTCACGTCACAAACCATGAAGACGTCTGGAAACACGCAAGGACGACTTCCCGTGTAGTTCCCGACACTGGGCTCAGCGACCGACTGATGAGCCGAACATAATGGAACGCTACAATGACACGGAGATGATGAAAACGGGGCGATCTTGTCATTTTTCCTAGATTTTGTCAGACTTACCACTGCAAACAGAGGCCAGCGGAAGTTGTAATTGTATGTTTCCAAATGTCTTCCTGGTTTGTGGTGCAAGCGTGAGCCTATTACTGGGCACAAATTTGAACATCTTTCCTGTCAGTATAAATAAACAAAAAAACACACTAAAATCAGATTTTCTTCCATCCATCCATCCATCTTCTTCCGCTTATCCGGGGCCGGGTCGCGGGGGCAGCAGTCTAAGCAGGGGCTCCCAAGCTTCCTTCTCCCCAGCCACTTCCTCCAGCTCCTCCGGACGGACCCCGAGGCGTTCCCAGGCCAGCTGAGAGACATAGTCCCTCCAGCGTGTCCTGGGTCTTCCCCGGGGCCTCCTACCGGTGGGACATGCCCGGAACACCTCCCGAGGGAGGCGTCCAGGAGGCATCCGGACCAGATGCCCGAACCACCTCAGCTGGCTCCTCTCGACGTGGAGGAGCAGCGACTCTACTCCGAGCTCCTCCCGTGTGACCGAGCTCCTCCCCCTATCTCTAAGGGAGCGCCCGGCCACTCTGGGGAGGAAACTCATTTCGGCCGCTTGTATCCGCGATCTCGTTCTTTCGGTCATTCCCCAGAGCTCATGACCACAGGTGAGGGGAGGAACGTAGATTGAGGTAAATCGAGAGTTTCGGCTCAGCTCCTCTTCACCACAACGGTCCGATACAGCGACCGCATCACTGCCGACGCCGCACCGATCCGCCTGTCAATCTCACGCTCCATCCTCCCCTCACTCGTGAACAAGACCCCGAGATACTTTTCTTCAGATTTTCTTTTTTTAAAAATGTAATAATAATAATTTGGCCTATCTGTTGAATAATTAGTTGAAAGGGGGCATGGCAAAAGCTCTCGAAACTATTCTGTATCTCTGTGTCCCAAACTGCACTTGCAGCACTACACCTGCAGGGGAAGTTCATGCAAAACCTACTAATAGTTCCTAAAACAGATTCATCTTGTGAATCGTGAGTTTAATCTGCCTTTTTACAGATGAATACCAAAAAATACTAACTCTTCCAAGAGCAAAGGGATGAGGGACTCAAGAGTGTCAAAAGTGAAACTTGTGAAACATGTCAGTACGTTGTTTTGGGTGAGTATAGCATATAGTAAAATACCCTCTCTTTAAACACTTTCCTGGTTCTTGTTTTCCAGTGGCTCCGGTCAGCAGCGTTTCATCCGTCTCTAGCCCCGCCCTCCCTGCTGGCTCATCCAATGGCGTGCCTTGCGCCATCACCATCTTGTCTCCGCCCAAACCTGCCCCTGCACGGCCCCTTCCAGCTGCACCTCCACAGCCCCCCTCCCTCTCCATCTTGAAGTCTGGCCCTGCCCACTTCACCTCCGCTCCCTCTAAGGTGACGCCGAGCCCAGCCCATGTGATCGCCGCTCCGAATCGCACCGTGGTCAGCTTCTCTCAGCCTCGAATAGTCACCGTGACTCCCCCTGGGCCCTCCCTCTCCTCTGGCCCCTCCCTCTCTAACCACGCCCTCTCCTCTGACCCCTCTGACCCCTCCCGCGTCATCATGAGCGTAGAGGAGTTCTATTACGGATCGCACGATGGAGACGAGCGGCTCAGAGACAGCCACAAATACACAGCCATGTTGGTCCAGTTCCCTTGCACCATCTGCCCCCACCAGGCCAACAACAACCTCAGGTAAAGCCCATATCCTGTACATACCTCTGCACATACATCCATTTCTCTTTCTATTAAAAAGAACATGGCCCCCCTGTAACAGCTGCTGTCAAACTCGTCATTCTGACCTTAAAATGTTGGTTTGAACCCACTCTTCATGATCCTGGGGTTTTTAATTCACTATTTTGTCCTTAAATCAAGATATGAACATTAATAACAAACCAGTCAGGCACATTCTTTCCCAGAGCTTTCACCCACAACCGTTAGCAACAGGTTTGATTGACAGCTGATTTCATCCTGTTTTCACTCCCTGATTTTGTCCCAGGCTGATGCAGCACATGTTGACTCACTGGAAGCCTGCGAATCGCGGTGAAGACAAAAAGAGCTGTAAATTCTGCTACAGACACTTCTCTTCAGTCCCAGAGCTCCAGACTCACCTGGACAAGGTGCACGGGCCCACCCCCTCCAACAGTAAGAACACCACACAGCCCCCTGCAACAGTAAGAGCCAATCACAGGGCACGACACAGCATCTACAACAGTAAGAGCCAATCACAGAGCACGACACAGCATCTACAACAGTAAGAGCCAATCACAGGGCACGACACAGCATCTACAACAGTAAGAGCCAATCACAGGGCACGACACAGCATCTACAACAGTAAGAGCCAATCACAGGGCACGACACAGCATCTACAACAGTAAGAGCCAATCACAGAGCACGACACAGCATCTACAACAGTAAGAGCCAATCACAGGGCACGACACAGCATCTACAACAGTAAGAGCCAATCACAGAGCACGACACAGCATCTACAACAGTAAGAGCCAATCACAGAGCACGACACAGCATCTGCAACAGTAAGAGCCAATCACAGGGCACGACACAGCATCTGCAACAGTAAGAGCCAATCACAGGGCACGACACAGCATCTACAACAGTAAGAGCCAATCACAGGGCACGACACAGCATCTACAACAGTAAGAGCCAATCACAGGGCACCTACACAGCTTCTACAACAGTAAGAGCCAATCACAGGGCACCACACAGCATCTACAACAGTAAGAGCCAAATCACAGGGGCACCACGACACAGCATCTACAACAGTAAGAGCCAATCACAGGGCACGACACTGCATCTACAACAGTAAGAGCCAATCACAGGGCACTCGCGACACAGCATCTACAACAGTAAGAGCCAATCACAGGGCAATTTACACAGCATCTACAACAGTAAGAGCCAATCACAGGGCACGACACAGCATCTACAACAGTAAGAGCCAATCACAGGGCACGACACAGCATCTACAACAGTAAGAGCCAATCACAGAGCACGACACAGCATCTTCAACAGTAAGAGCCAATCACAGGGCACGACACAGCATCTACAACAGTAAGAGCCAATCACAGGGCACGACACAGCATCTACAACAGTAAGAGCCAATCACAGGGCACGACACAGCATCTACAACAGTAAGAGCCAATCACAGGGCACGACACAGCATCTACAACAGTAAGAGCCAATCACAGGGCACGACACAGCATCTACAACAGTAAGAGCCAATCACAGGGCACGACACAGCATCTACAACAGTAAGAGCCAATCACAGAGCACGACACAGCATCTGCAACAGTAAGAGACAATCACAGCGCACGACACAGCATCTTCAACAGTAAGAGCCAATCACAGGGCACGACACAGCATCTACAACAGTAAGAGCCAATCACAGAGCACGACACAGCATCTTCAACAGTAAGAGCCAATCACAGGGCACAACACAGCATCTACAACAGTAAGAGCCAATCACAGGGCACGACACAGCATCTACAACAGTAAGAGCCAATCACAGGGCACCACACAGCATCTACAACAGTAAGAGCCAATCACAGGCACACACACAGCATCTACAACAGTAAGAGCCAATCACAGCGCACCTAACTGCATCTACAACAGTAAGAGCCAATCACAGGGCACGACACAGCATCTACAACAGTAAGAGCCAATCACAGAGCACGACACAGCATCTGCAACAGTAAGAGCCAATCACAGAGCACGACACAGCATCTTCAACAGTAAGAGCCAATCACAGAGCACGACACAGCATCTTCAACAGTAAGAGCCAATCACAGGGCACAACACAGCATCTACAACAGTAAGAGCCAATCACAGGGCACGACGCAGCATCTGCAACAGTAAGAGCCAATCACAGGGCACGACACAGCATCTGCAACAGTAAGAGCCAATCACAGGGCACGACACAGCATCTACAACAGTAAGAGCCAATCACAGGGCACGACACAGCATCTGCAACAGTAAGAGCCAATCACAGGGCACGACACAGCATCTGCAACAGTAAGAGCCAATCACAGGGCACGACACAGCATCTACAACAGTAAGAGCCAATCACAGGGCACGACACATCATCTACAACAGTAAGAGCCAATCACAGGGCACGACACAGCATCTACAACAGTAAGAGCCAATCACAGAGCACGACACAGCATCTACAACAGTAAGAGCCAATCACAGGGCACGACACAGCATCTACAACAGTAAGAGCCAATCACAGGGCACGACACAGCATCTACAACAGTAAGAGCCAATCACAGGGCACGACACAGCATCTACAACAGTAAGAGCCAATCACAGGGCACACGACACAGCATCTACAACAGTAAGAGCCAATCACAGGGCACGACACAGCATCAACAACAGTAAGAGCCAATCACAGGGCACCACACATCATCAACAACCGGAAGATCCAATAACAGGGCACCTAAACTGCATCTACAACAGTAAGAGCCAATCACAGGGCACGACACAGCATCTACAACAGTAAGAGCCAATCACAGGGCACGACACAGCATCTACAACAGTAAGAGCCAATCACAGGGCACGACACAGCATCTACAACAGTAAGAGCCAATCACAGGGCACTGACACAGCATCTACAACAGTAAGAGAGAGCCAATCACAGGGCACGCACACAGCATCTACAACAGTAGAGAGCCAATCACAGGGCACGACACAGCATCTACAACAGTAAGAGCCAATCACAGGGGCACACACATCATCTACAACAGTAAGAGCCAATCACAGCGCACCACACATCATCTACAACAGTAAGAGCCAATCACAGGGCACGACACAGCATCTACAACAGTAAGAGCCAATCACAGGGCACGACACAGCATCTACAACAGTAAGAGCCAATCACAGGGCACGACACATCATCTACAACAGTAAGAGCCAATCACAGAGCACGACACAGCATCTACAACAGTAAGAGCCAATCACAGAGCACGACACAGCATCTACAACAGTAAGAGCCAATCACAGGGCACTACACAGCATCTACAACAGTAAGAGCCAATCACAGGGCACGACACAGCATCTACAACAGTAAGAGCCAATCACAGGGCACGACACAGCATCTACAACAGTAAGAGCCAATCACAGGGCACGACACAGCATCTACAACAGTAAGAGCCAATCACAGGGCACGACACAGCATCTACAACAGTAAGAGCCAATCACAGGGCACGGTTACACAGCATCTACAACAGTAAGAGCCAATCACAGGGCACGACACTGCAACTACAAAAGTACGAGCCAATCACATCCCGACACACAGCATCTCCAACAGTACGACACAATCACAGGGCACGACACAGCATCTACAACAACAGTAAGAGCCAATCACAGGGCACGACACAGCATCTACAACAGTAAGAGCCAATCACAGGGCCGCTACACAGCATCTACAACAGTAAGAGCCAATCACAGGGCAACGACACAGCATCTACAACAGTAAGAGCCAATCACAGGGCACAACACAGCATCTACAACAGTAAGAGCCAATCACAGGGCACGGCACATCATCTACAACAGTAAGAGCCAATCACAGAGCCACGACACAGCATCTACAACAGTAAGAGCCAATCACAGGGCACGACACAGCATCTACAACAGTAAGAGCCAATCACAGGGCACGACACAGCATCTACAACAGTAAGAGCCAATCACAGGGCACGACACAGCATCTACAACAGTAAGAGCCAATCACAGGGCACGACACAGCATCTACAACAGTAAGAGCCAATCACAGAGCACGACACAGCATCTACAACAGTAAGAGCCAATCACAGGGCACGACACAGCATCTACAACAGTAAGAGCCAATCACAGGGCACGACACAGCATCTACAACAGTAAGAGCCAATCACAGGGCACGACACAGCATCTACAACAGTAAGAGCCAATCACAGGGCACGACACAGCATCTACAACAGTAAGAGCCAATCACAGAGCACGACACAGCATCTACAACAGTAAGAGCCAATCACAGGGCACGACACAGCATCTACAACGGTAAGAGCCAATCACAGGGCACGACACAGCATCTACAACAGTAAGAGCCAATCACAGAGCACGACACAGCATCTACAACAGTAAGAGCCAATAACAGGGCACGACACAGCATCAAGCAGAGGGTCAGATGAGAGCGGAGCAGAGGGTCAGAGGGTCAGAGGAGACGGGGTCAGAGGATTTGCAGATGGAGCAGAGGGTCAGAGGGTCAGAGGAGACGGGGTCAGAGGATTTGCAGATGGAGCAGAGGATTCAGTTGTTTTGCATTTCAGGTCTGTGTAGGATCTGTGAGTGGGCGTTCGATAATGAGCCTGTGTTTTTAAACCACATGAAAACGAACCACAAACCAGGAGAGATGCCCTACATCTGCCAGGTACGGTCTCCACCGCTACTGCAAGTACTACTACTACTGCTATTTTTACTACCAAAAATATCTCTACTACTGCTAATACTACGATTCAACTGTTGTCTGCTGTGAGGCATGTGCGCGTTACGAGGAGGTTGTGGGTTCTGTTCCAGGTGTGTTGTTATCGTTCCTCGTTCTACTCAGATGTGATCCAGCACTTTGCGACGTTCCACAGAGAAACACGATTCCTCCTCTGTGTCTTCTGCCTCAAAGTCCTGAAGAACTCTGAAAACTATCAGCAGCACCTGCTACGCCACCAGGTGAGTGAGGGTGGGACTACAGCCTTTAACCTCTGACCCCACGGGCAAATTGAAATTGCAATTTGAAAGGACACAATGAGCAAATCACGAAGCCTGCAGTTTTTGAAGTACCATAATTTCCTCCACATGCAAAAAGTCTCCTGTGTAATTGTGCATAAACAAACTGCTCACCCTGCATTTTAGGTCTGTGTGATGCATGTTCTAAAATGCCATTTTTGTATTTATTTATCAGTTCAGATTTCAGTCTTTCAATTTTCTGGACATGTTTGAATCACATTTTAAACTTTGAACAGAAACCCATTATTAAAACAGAAAAATCCCAATTACCGTAAATTCCGGACTACAGCGCGCACCCGATTAAGAGCCGCATGCTCAGATTTATGAAGAAAAATCAATTTTGTAATTATATGAGCCGCACCATATTATAAACCGCTGGCCAAAGACTAGGCGGGGGGTTCGCTTCTGCGTCCCCGCTGCCTGGAGCGCCTCCGGGATGGGTCATGGACGCGTCCCCGCTGAACTCTGGGGACGGACTCGCTCACTGGTGACACTTGGGACACACACGCGCCACAGGCACTTACACACCTTCACACACTTGGGACACACACACGCGACATGCACATACACACCTTGGCGCTCTGGGAATAAACCACGGTAGCGATCGCTTTAGCCTTCAGTCTGATTTGTACAGTGGAAACACCGCGGCCGCCTGCTCTTTGCGTGTTAACCCAGTCCTCCAGAAAGTTTTCAAGCTCAGGCCATCTGCTATGGTTACCTCTGAAAGCTTTGGTTGTCTTTTTACACTGGCTCAGTTCTTCTTGCTGGAGCCTCCACCTTCGCACCATCTACTCGTTTATGCCAATTTTACGGGCAGCAGCTCGATTTCCTTCTTTAACTGCCAGAGTGATCGCTTTTAGTTTAAAAGCTGCATCATATGCTTTTCGTCTGGTATTCTCCATGTTGATGAGGGTTAGCAGAAAGACTGAAATAAGGAAGTTGTGATTAATCATACAATTTCATTGGACCTCAGTGAGCTACTTATTCATTTTATTGGTCCATGTTTTTCCCGCGATGAAAAAAAAAATAAAAAAGCCGCTTCATATTACAAGCCGCCATGTTGAAAGTGTAGAAAAAAAGTAGCGGTTTGTGATCCGGAATTTACGGTAGATATTTGTTCTAAATTGTTCAGCCCTGACCCCCATAGAAACGCACAGAAGACGGCGGAGCTCTGAGCCTCTGGAGCACGTACCGACGGAATGGGATTAGGACTCTTGAGCATAAGAATCGGTGCAATTAGAGCTCCACCAAAAGTCATGTTTCACTTTTCCACATATTTTATATTCGCAGTCTCCAACCTGTAGCTTGGGAGCTTTCCATGCCCTTCCAAGTAGCTCGCCAAGGGATTTCGGAATTATACCATTGTGCTGAATAACAAAAACTGAGTTTATTACCGGTATATGCCTGTTACTATTACACGTGGATCATTTTGAAATCTAACTTTGAGCACTAATAAATGGGCATCTGTCTGTACCCAAAAGCTCGCCCTCTTTCTTATAATTGTCTCAGTTTCTTGTGACTGCTAAAATGAGTAACTCTCTGGCATTTTTATTTTGTAAATGTAGCTCGCCAGAGGAAAAGGGTTGGAGACCCCCCTGTTTTAGATTGTATAATCACAATCACTATTTATATCTTTTATATAATAAAAGTTTGTTCAGATTTTTAAAGTTAAGAAATAAGTTTTTAATAGATGGCTAATGCTTAAGAAATGTCACTTTTACATTTATTGGCTGCTAGCTTTAATTAGTGTAACTGAATTTAACTTGTGAATTATCCTTTTTTCTTTGTTTATAACAATGAATGACAGAATAAATAAAGTCTCTAGCGACTATCTTGGGACCATGTTGCTCAAGTTGCATCTGACCAGCCTTGTGGCTTGTATGTACAGTATTTCAGTGCTGACTGTAACCCCTGACCTCTTCACTTTGACCCCTGACACTCTGAAGTGGCCTCTCTCCACACCTGCACACAAACCCACTGGTTATGCTACCTCAGCTCACTCCTGCACATTCACAGTTCCGGCCGCACACTGTGATACATGACCCTGGTCGTTTCTAAAGCGCTCACAGCTTCAGGCCGCTCCTCATTTTAGTTCTGCAGCAAGTGACTGGAACCACATTCAACTGACTCTAAAGCTTAGTTCATTTTTACCTCTGTCAACTTTTACAAGCTCCATCCAGAGTATTCTGCAGGACCACTGCACATGCTTTTAACAAGTTTACACTTTTAATCTGGAAATGTTTCGCTGTCTCGTGTTTCTATTCACTGTTTCATGTTTGATTGATGTGTGTGTTCTGACTGTGCTGTTTTGTACTGCCTCTTGGCCAGGTCGTCATTGCACATGAGAAGGTGTTCTCAGTGGACTTACCTGGTAAAATATTGAATAAACAAATCAAATAAATAAAACCCTTCTTGGTCTCTCCTCAGCACGAGGCGTTCCACTGTAACCGCTGCAGGCTCCAGTTCATTTACCTCAAAGAGAAAGTCCACCACAAAACAGAACATCACCGCAGCTACAGGAGACCGGCCCGGCTCGAGGGGCTGCCCCCAGGGTCAAAGGTAACGCCCACGCACCTCTACGCACCACAGGGGGAGACTCTGTTTAGTCCTGGTTCAGTCCTTATGTAGACCAGGACCAAAGGGTGCGTTTACACTTGTATTTGTTTAATCCTGATGTAGACTTGATTTGAACTCGTTCTAGTCTTGTTTTAGTTCTGGTTTTTGGGTTTAGTCCAAGTTTTGTTTAATTTTCATTAGTTTTTCAATTATCATTTTAATTTCATTTGTGTGAAAATAGCCTATCTAAGACAGACATATGAGAATAGGACTGTGGCAGGACGGAGAGGGGAGTTCTAAGTGTAGTATTCGCTTTAGGGAGAGTTATAGGAATAGATATAGTTGTATTACTCTGTCCTCTCTGCTGTAGGTGACCATTCGGACATTCGGGCGCCGTAGGCCAGCCCTCCCTTCAGAGGTGCCCCACTCCTCACAACCAGGCCCTACCCCCTTAAACACAACACCCGCCCACTCCAACATGATTCAGCCTATCAGCATCAAGACCGAGCCCCTATTCATCCAGAAGGCACGGTCCGCCCACAGGAAACTTGAGCACAGGTGAGAGGACAGGGCATCTGACACAATACAGTGCACAGAAGAGGCTTGAGTTAGTCCTGATCTAATCCTGGTTTAGTCCTTTTTCTAGTCCTGGTTTAATCCTGGTTTTGAATAACTTGACAGAATCCCGCTGTGACCCCTGACCTTTGATTCCCGTGTCTCTTTCCTGCAGCACCACCTTGGCCTGCCCGTGGCGCTGTGTGGAGTGTGGCGACCAGGCGGTGGCGCTGTCGGCTCATTACCCCACTCACGTGCGCTGTCTGCTCTGCTCCTATGGCACCTGCTGCTCCAAGGCCTATGCCAGTCACATGGTCCAGTGAGTCACACACTTGCACACAGCCACCCGTGCACTCACAGGCACAAATCTGTCCTCTGTCGGACCCATTCTTCAGTGTGTCTCACCTGTCAGGAGCAGTGGGACCCACCTCCAGACCTTGAGCTAGTCTTGGTCAGGACTGCCTTAGCTGGAGGATTTAACCTAGACACAGACAGTGCCACAGACACAGGGAGAATATGCAAACTCCACACAGAACCTTTTTGCTGGTAGACTCTCCCACTGTGCTGTAATGTGCATCATATTTAACATGTTTAACCTGAGTCTGGTCTCTTTCAGCTCTCATCACTTTCCTCGCTCCAAAGAGCCAATCCCACTCCTCAAACGAGAACCTCCGCCCAGGTACTGCAAAAACTACCAATAGTGCTACGACTACTACTACACCAGACGAACAGCAGACTGCCGCCTTACTCAGACTGCACAGTGCTGCTGTGGAGGGCTGTGGCGGCTTTCCCTCCTGTTGGTCCAGTCTGAGCCCATCATTCTTGATGGTTTAGACTTCTTGCAGCATCTGTGGGCTCTGATCATAGACGGTGGACTGAGGAAGTGCGATGGCATCCACAGTGTTCGGTTTCAGTCAAATGAAGCTCATCAGAGCCCAGTTCCATATTTGTAATTCCAACCGTGGGTATCATAGCAACCAAAGAGACAATGTTGCTAATGCTAGTGGAAGCAATCTCGGGGAAAAACCTGATTGGTTTGTGATTAGTGTTCGTATCTTGATTTAGGGACAAAATAATGAACTGAAAACCCCAGGATCATGTAGAGCGAGTTCAAACCAACATTTTAAGCTCAGAATGACGAGTCTGACAGCAGCAGTGAGAGGGGCCTTGCTTTTTAAAAATAAAGTGAATTGGAGCCAGAGTTGCTGGAGCTGAATCATGCCCATGATCACTTCCTGTTTTGAATGAGGCAGCAGGCATGTTCGTTACGTCCATTTATACCGTCTACAGCCTGGATCTATAACTGCATAGGGTCTCGCTGCTTCGAGCCGTCACTCACTGCTACTGCAGCAAAAAATCCTCCTGCGGAGAAAGAATTTTCCCACAGCGCCAATGTGATCACACACTGCTTGTGTTTGGCTGACAGGGACCTACAGCTTTCAAAAAGGTCCGATTTTGTGACAATTTGACCTATTTTTAGATCGTAAACATTTTCTCAATTCAAAATCCTTAAATTGTCTTAAACTCTTGCTCTGATTGGTCAAAGTGGTCACGTGCTACAGGATACTGGTGTTGGTGTACAGAGCACTACTGCACATGCTCCAGAAGGACCTCACTGGGCTAGACTAACCTGGAGACATGTGCCATTGAGCTGGGCTCAGTGACTTGAATGGGCCATGTTTAGGCTCCTAAATGACTCCCTCTCTCCCTCTGTGTCTTTCTTCTTCTCCTCTCAGTCGGTTCTCAATTGTCTGCTCTGGCTGTCGGTTCAGAGCGCCCTCTGGAGATGAGATGGCCACACACCTCGCCCTGAATCCCACCCACTCCTCTGCCACATGCACGCCCCGAAGTGAGCACACACACACACACACACACACACACACACACACACACAGAGCCACATGCACGCCCCAAAGTGAGCGCACACACACACACATACACAGATCCATGTGCTTTGGTCAACTAAATAAATTCTTGCTGGACTGAAGACGTCCTGACAATTGACAACTGTCAAAACTATTCTGTATCTCTGTGTAGCTGCACTCACAACACAACACTGCACTGCACTGCACTGCACTACACTACACTACACTACACTACACTGCACTACTAGGACATTCAAGGGTCTTTATTTGTCATTGAAGCAAACGAAACACATGACTGAACGAAATGTGTTCCTCGAAGCCTCGTGACCAAGAGTTTTTTTTTTTTAAATTATAGTTCAGTAAAGCTATGCTGTCTGCCCCTCCTATGGAGAGCTGCACATCAAACTGGCGAGTAGGAGATTTTAAAAAATGTTACCAAAATGACTGGAGAAGGAAGTGCATACGCCACAGTGGGCGTGTGCCAATGGCAGTGAAAACAGGGGTTAATCAGCAAAATGACGTCTTGAAAATAAGCAAAAATGACTAAAAATGCACAAATCAGTCCAAATCCAACTTAAGAGGGTCAGTGAGAAGGCAACAACTAGAACATGGTTGAAAAATGAAAAGTCCAGTTGGCAGAATAGGTCTGCTTTAAACACATGCAAAACTCAAACGGGTTTTTCTTACAGTTCTGACGGACTTGGATGTAGACTTGTCTTTGCTCGCACCGCAGCGTTCTGATTGGTCAATGGCTGCTCCTCTTCCTGGTGCGATCCCGCCTCCCGTGGCCTGTGATTGGTCGACGCCGGACTGCACCGTGGCGGGAGCGCCTCCGTTCACACACTGGAGCGGTCCCAATCATAATGTACAACGCTCGGGAGACGCCATCGACTTCTTCGACCTCCAGTTTCCTGCCGAGCTCATCCAACTCATCACCGTGGAAAGCAACTCGCACGTCAAGACGCTGCGCTTCCTGTTTCATGACCCGCTGCTCTCTGATTGGGCGCCACTGACGAGTAGTGAGCTGAAAGCTTTCCTGGGACTGGTGAGTCTAAATCAGAACTGTGGGACTAAACCAAGACTAAACCAAGGACTGAACCGGGACTAAACCAAGACTAAACCTGTGTTGTGCTGCAGGTGGTCCTCATGGGGCTGCAGACACTCCCAGACCCTGCTCACTACTGGTCATATGCCCACTACGACCACAGGTGAGTCTATTCCAAATGCCTCTCCTCAGTCTGCACCACGTACCAGATCTGAGTCGCTCATGCCAGTCGCTCCTGCTTGCCCGGATATGTCACTCCAGACAAATGTTGAGTTGTAGGTACAAATGTTGAGTTGTAGGCAAGTGTCTGTGACTGTATGTACATATGTACATTGCAGCACAGACGGCATAAAGCGCAGGCCCAGTGACTCCAGGATTTTTTTCACATTCTGATCATTTAGAGAAGAGAAGAGAAGAGAAAAACTTTATTGTCTGTCACACAAAAATGCGTTGGCAGAAATGTGTCTTTGGCTTGCTCAGACATACATCTCAAGCACACAGACTAAAACACATTTCAATAAATACATTTCAATAATTTAAAATAGTGTTCATAAAAGTTCTTTGTAGACACAACAGCAGAGAATAGACACAGAACACAGGACGACATCAGGACCGGTTCAGCTCCCTGATGGCACAGGGCACAAAAGAATTTTGGTAAATGTTTTTCTTGGCACAGGGAAGTCTGTATCTTTGCCCCGATGGGGGAAGCTCAAAGTGATGAAACAGTGGATGTGGCTGTCATCATCTGTGATCTTATAACTGAGGCGATGTACGGCCTTCCTATAGTGCAGCTGAGTTTGGGATTGACCTGTGATTTTACTGCCTTGTTTCACCACTCGGCTCAGTTTGGCTTCGTTTTTGACTGTTAGACGGCCAAACCAGGCCACCGTATTAAATGTTAGTACAACTCTCAATTAGGGACTGATAAACTCTTGTTAGAATACGGTCACCGACTTCAAAACTTCTCAGCCGACGCAGCAAGAAGAGTCTTTGTTGTGCTTTTTTATAAATACAGTCCACGTGATCATTAAATGTAAAAGTTTTGTCCAAAATTGTTCCTAAACATTTAAATTCACCTGTTCGACTTGTTGTCCATTTAACAGGAGCGGTTGAAGCAGCAGATCTGGTGACTCTGGCTTCCTTTGACTCGTGAAACACATTTCTTTTGGTTTTGTTCACGTTTAACTGTAAACGACTGTTCTCAAACCGTTTCAGAAGCTCAGTTGTAAAGTTTGCATATAAAGCCACGTCCTCAGCATATTTGATTCATGTTCAATCTTAATTCATTGTATAAGGTGAAAATAAAATAGGTGATAATATAGAACCTTGGGGCAGCCCTGTAGTTAAAGTTTGTATGTCTGATGGCACATTTCCCACTTCGACTCTTTGAGGTTTATTGTAGAGAAATTCTGTTATCCGCTGAGTGATGGTGGGACTAACACCTAATGTAGACAATCGTGTGAGCAGGATGGTTTTATTCACTGTACTGAACGCACATGAAAAGTCCATGAACAGGATGCGCACCCATGACTTTGGTTTGTCCAGATGTTGGGTCACTGTGTGCATGAGGGTCACACTGGCATCTTCAGCCCCCCTTTTGGCCCTATATGCAAATTGCAGGGGGTCCAGATGTTCACTGAGAGCCACCTTAAGATGTTCACATATGACTCTCTGTTAAAAGATAGATCACAAACAGCCAAATATCTCTACAGTTTTATATAAATGCCAGTCTCCTACCACAATTGAGGATTAAATCACCTGAGCCAGTTCTCTTTTTACGTGCACACGGGGGAGCCGAGACGTGCGCTTGTCCAGGCTCGTCCACGCCAGACTCCCAAAGCTCCTCCCCTTCTGGCACGGTTTTATTGACTTTTTAACAATACATCATGTCAGTGCATGGTTAGGTATATCATGGCTAGGTTTACATTTCATCAGATAAGCACAGATATATGGTCTGGGAACCTGAAGTAGAGTTCACAAAAGGTCACACATCTGGTTTTAGCAGAGATCGGCTGGGTGCCTCATAACAAAGGGTCTTTTCATGCCAATTGAGACTGCATTAGCTTGATGTACATTTTTAATAACTTCATCATTATAAGCATTTTATTCTAACACTCTCTCCACGCATTTACTAAGTATGGGAGTCAGTGCAATGGGCCTGAAATCCTTCATTTCTTTGGCTTTGGTGATCTTAGGGAGAGGGATTATAGTGGAGGTTTTCCACACTGTTGGAACCGACCTTGTGTCCATGAGAAGCTGGAAAAGCTTGGAAAATACTTCACCAAGCTGTTGGGCACAGTCTTTCAAAATTCTTCCTCCCAGCCCGTCTGGTCCCTTGGCCTTATGTGGGTTCAGGCTCTTAAATCATCTGCCACGTCCTTTGTGCAGATCCTGAAGGATGTGCTTTCCTCACGCGCCTCTGATGTTACTGGCAAATCCTGTTGTTGGTCAAAACGTGAGAAAAAGATGTTAAGTTCATTTGCAAAGGCCAAAGGATCACTGTGATGTATGTCCAGTTTTTCTTGTTTGCGTCCCATCGTCTCATTAAGACCTTTCCATGCTTCCTTCATGTTACCGTTGCAAAACCTCTCTTCCACCCTTTTCTTATATGCAATCCCCCCCGTCTTCGTTTTGTTTAGAAATTGTCTATTTAGGGATTTTACTTCCGTTTTGTTGCCTTGTATGAAAGTATATTTCTTTTGGACCAAAATTTGTTTCATCTCCTTTGTTAACCGTGGCTTATTATTGTGTACACTCGAACAGTCTGAGTTGGAATCACAGAGTCTGAGCAAAACATTAAGTATGATATGACTGAGTCTGTAAGGAGATTTATGTCACTATCATAGACATTCCAGTCTGCTGCCTCCATACATCCTTGCAGCTGTTCTACTGCATCCTTAGTCCACATGGAAACAGCTTTTGTTTTGACTTGGTGTGTTTTTAGTTTTTGCCTATAACGGGGTAACAACTGAATGACATTATGATCCGAATTGCCCAAAGGTGACACCTGGTGGCAAAGGCATCTGGTATATTCCCCAGGCATTTATCCAATATTTAGTTTTGTCTGGTTGGACATGACACACATTGTTCTGAGTTTGGTAGCGATGCAGACACATCACATCTGTTTACTGTCTGTTCAAGTAAAGTAAAGTTTATTAAATGTCTCTGAAAGCCCTTCTGTTGGTCACATGAGACATTTCGGGGTGTTTGAAGGGTTCACTGGTGCCCCCCTCTGCCTCTGGGCGGAGAAACTGCACATGCAACTTGGCTCCTACCGACCCGGATCTCAGCTCTCAGGGTCTGTTCTGTTCTCACCAGAGCCAAACTGCTCCACCACACTTCAGCTACACACCGCTAACCGAGCTAGCAACACACCCCGTACTGACGAGCTCCGGGCGTTATGGGCCGCGGGGCTCTGTGAGCTCTGGGCGCTCGTACATATAATTTTACAACATAGTTTATGTATAAGATTGAAGTCATTCACCATTACACAGAGTGAAAAACATGACCCATCTGAGTCATGTGTTCACTGTTCACGGGCTTTATATAAACAAACGTGAGCAGCTGAGCGGTGGGGGAGGAGAGGGGGAGAGTATTTACGACACTTTATTCTCACAAGAGACCTGTAGGGGGAGCACTACCGCTGAAGTTATGTAGTTCTGCTTTAACTAAAAGTCATCTGATGTGTGAAAGAGCGCCCTCTCCTGACCACTCTGCTCGTTTGCAGTTACATGTTTAATCAGGTCATGAGTCATCGCCGCTTCACTCAGATCCTCCAGTCACTACGCCCAGGCAGCACCGACCCCGCCCCTGTGTACAGAAGCCCCGCCCCCCTCAGCAGAAGCCCCGCCTACCACAAGGACCCGCTCCAGATGTTCCGGCGCATGCTGCAGATCCAGGGCCAGGCCATGTGGGACACCTACAGGTCAGACTCTGTCATTACATTACACACTGTCCGGCCCGTAGGCTGTGGAAAGAAGTGACATGATCCGGAGCGTTCGGCTCCAAATGAAGCTCATTGAGGCTAGTGGATATAGCCACCATTTTGGAGCCATTTTAAGGTCAGAGTGGCGAGCCTGACAGCAGTTACAGAGAGACGGGCTTTTTCAATAAAAAGTTCATTTGAGCCAAATCTCTTGCTTCCTGTTTGGGATGTGGCGACTAGCGGGTTTACTATGTCCATTTACAGTCTCTGATTACAATATCACATTTCATGTTTATCTCTCTGACCCTCTGATACAGACCCAGGTGCTGCCTCAGTCTGGATCATGCCCTGCTCCCTGGAACTCCAAGCCAGGATCCAAATCAGGGACTAAACCAGGACCAGGGACCAAACCAGGAGCGTTCCAGATCTGGTCCTGCTCTGCCTCAGGTCTGGCTTCTCTGTGACTCAAAGTCCGGATACTGTCACCGGCTGCACATCCAGGTGAGAGACTGATCAAAAGAGAGAGAAGTCCAAAACTGTGTTTGAAATCAGAGGTCATGTGACACCTCCAAGCCTTACTTCCTGTCACACTGCTCTGTCTCTGCTCCTCAGACCTCCCCTGGACCTGCTCATGGTCCAAACGTGTCCCTGGTTCTGGATCTTCTGTCTGGGCTGGAACATCATCCCCATCAGATCTTCCTCTCCAACGCTCTGTGTACCGAAGATCTGCTCCACCTTCTCCACCACCGAGGGCTCTACGGCTCCGCCTCCTTCCCCCGCAACCACCCCCACTTCCCCCCTGAGCTCTGGGACGACAGGTATGGGACCAGGACTAGACCAGGACTAGATCAGGACTAGACCAGGACTAAATCCTGTCTCCATCCCCTCCCTCTTTCTCAGGCCTCTAGAGCACCCGGGGGACTTTGTTCAGAAACAGAGGGGTGTGGTGTTGGCGACGCGGTGGAAGGACGTGAAGGAGATGGGGTGCCTGTCGACCAATGCCGCGCCCGGTCGCACAGACGCTGTCTGGAGGCGGTCCCAGACCAGAGCTGGGACCCTGGACAGGCTGGACCGTCCGGAGGCTTTCAGACTGCTCCAAGAGAACATGAGGGGGGCCGACATCTGCAAACAGCTGTTAGCCTGTAACACACTGGGGGGCGTGGCCTCAGAGCGCCGCTGGAGGAACCTCTTCTGGTTCTTGGTGAACATCAGTGTCGTCAATGCCTTCATCGTCCTGAGAGAGACCAGAAGAGACTGCCCTCCCGGATGGGTCCAGAAGGGACTCTTCACACAGGTGAGATCTGGACCAGGACTAAACCAGGACTAAACCAGGACTAAACCAGGACTAAACCAGGACTAAACCAGGACTAACCCCTGTCTGTGCATCAGGAGCGGTTCCGCAGGCGTTTGGGGATGCAGTTGGCCAAATGCTTCCGGTGCTCAACTCCTGCCGACCCTCCACCACTCCCTCTTCCTCCCATCGCTCCTGCCATTGCACCTGTCCTTGCACCCGTCCTTGCACCTGCACTTGCCCCCACCCTCACCCCTGCTGCCCCAGGACAGGAGGCACAGCGCCACCGCATCGCTAAAATCAGCAGGATCTGCAAACGCTGTAAAAACTGTCACTCCAAAAACTTGCGTCACGAGAGTGTCCACGGCTGCGTCGTCTGCGGCGTGAACCTGTGTCAGACCAATGCCTGCTTCTGGGAGTTCCACGGACTCAGGCCCGACACGCCCAGTAAGACCTTTAGACCGGGTCTAAGGCTTAGACCTGTTTTAGTCCTGGTTTAGTCTTGGTTTAATAATGTCTTTTCTTTCAGTTTCTCCCAGACTGGGTTTTGTGATGAAGACTGAAACGTGAGTGTCAATCATTTTCTTTTTGTATAATCCAGTATTCAGACACTCATAGGCCCCTCCTCTTTTGCAGGGGACAGATCTCATTCGTCGAGCCAAAGAAGGAAGCAGACTTTGGTTTTCCCATTGACGAATCAGACGAAGAATGTGAGGAGTTCAAACCGGAGAAGGTGGAGTCTCCAGAGTCCGTAGACCAGTCATTTCCCTCGGTTCTGCAGCAGCTGTTTTCTGAGCGTCAGCTGCAGGTGGTGCTGTGCGCTCTGTGTGAGGGCATGAGCAAAGCTGCGCGTGACTACGCCACCAAGCCGCGCCTCATCCACCGCTGGCTACGTGAGGCTAACGCTAACATCCACCCCGACCCTGAGAGTGAGGGGGCGGGATCTGAGAGGGCGGAGCGCCTGGTGAAGTTTGTCCTGAGCACACGTGAGCAGGAGGGGGCGCTCACCTACACTGGCCTCTTGAATAAAGTGTCCTCACTCCGACAGAAGGGGCTTCACTCCCTCAGGTTCTCGTATGACTCGGCCATTAGCTTCATGCTACGAGCTCAGCTTCAGTTTCAGGGTGTGGGCACACGGGTATCTCAGGAGCTGCCCCTGGAGCTAAGGCAGCGCGCCACAGCGTTTCAGACGTTTACTCACAAGGTGATCCGAGGCCACGCTCTGGCGGCCAGTGCTGTGGCCTCCATGGACGAGCTGCATCTGTTCATAGACCTGAGCCGTAAATCAGATGTGCTGCAGATGACGGGGAGCTCTCCTTTGGTCACTGTGTACCTCACGGCGCTTTCAGACGGGACGCTGATGCCCGCCTTAGCTCTGACCGCCTCCCCACTGGACGAGGGCACTCTGCCCGAGTTTGTGCTGACAGACACCACTCCACAGAACACAGAGGAGGCTCTGGAGCTGTGGAGGAGGAGGGTCTGGATGGAGCATGTGCAAGACCTACAGCTGCTCAAGTCTGTGCTGATTGTAGATGCTCACTGCGAGCACACCACAGACGTGTTCCTGGCGTCGCTGAGCGAGTCAGGAACGCTGCCCGCCATCATTCCCAAAGGCCTCAGCTTCAAGCTCCACCCCCTGGAGATCTGCGTCAAGCCTCTGCTCCAGAGGTATCTGCTCCGGAGGTGGAGAGCGCTCCCTCCAGGACACGCACATGCACTGCACGAGGACGACATTGCGTGCATGTGGGTGAAGTGGATAGTGGAGGCACTGTCCCACATCAGCACGCTCCCAGAGGTCATCCAGAGGTCTTTTAGAGTCGCCGGAGTGTTGGAAGAGAAGGAGGAAGAGGAGGAGCTGCAGCAGGTTCAGGACGAGTTGATGAAGACGCTGAGCTTAAAGATGGCAGACGCAGAGATGGGCTGGGAGCAGGAGCTGGACTTCTGGAACATGGAGCTCTCTGAGGAAGAGCAGATAGAGGAGCAAAAAGAGCAGGAAAACCAGAGCAGGAAGGAGGGACATGAGATGGACACTGAGGGCGAGACTGAACCGTACATAAAGGAGGAGAGAAGAGAGGGAGAGGAGGAAGAGAGAGAGAACATAAAAACACAGGAGAGGGAGAAAAGAGAGGAAGAGAGTGAGGGGAACAAAGGGTTAAAGGAGAGAAAGACAGAAGAGAGAGAGCAGGGAGAAGAGGAAGAGACAGAGGAGCTCGAGGAGAGAAGTGAAAGAGTGAGAGAAGAGAGAAAGGAGGAGGAGAGTGATGACATGGATGCCAAAAAAGCAGAAACTAGAATGATAGAGGATAGGAAAGAGGAAAGAGGAGGAAAGGCAGAGCCAGGTGCCCAAAAAACAGAGGGAGAAGGAGAGGAGGAGGAAGAGGAGACAAAAGAGTCTGAAAAGGAGGGAAGCGAGGTGGAGAGGGAGAGAGCGGGAGGAGAGAAGGAGGAGGGAAGAGAGGTGGAGAGGGAGAGAGCGGGAGGAGAGAAGGAGGAGGGAAGAGAGGTGGAGAGGGAGAGAGCGGCAGGAGAGGTGGAGAGGGAGAGAGCGGGAGGAGAGAAGGAGGAGGGAAGAGAGGTGGAGAGGGAGAGAGCGGGAGGAGAGAAGGAGGAGGGAAGAGAGGTGGAGAGGGAGAGAGCGGGAGGAGAGAAGGAGGAGGGAAGAGAGGTGGAGAGGGAGAGAGCGGCAGGAGAGGTGGAGAGGGAGAGAGCGGCAGGAGAGGTGGAGAGGGAGAGAGCGGCAGGAGAGGTGGAGAGGGAGAGAGCGGGAGGAGAGAAGGAGGAGGCAGGAGAGGTGGAGAGGGAGAGAGCGGCAGGAGAGGTGGAGAGGGAGAGAGCGGGAGGAGAGAAGGAGGAGGCAGGAGAGGTGGAGAGGGAGAGAGCGGCAGGAGAGGTGGAGAGGGAGAGAGCGGGAGGAAAGGTGGAGAGGGAGAGAGCGGCAGGAGAGGTGGAGAGGGAGAGAGCGGCGGGAGAGGTGGAGAGGGAGAGAGCGGGAGGAAAGGTGGAGAGGGAGAGAGCGGCAGGAGAGGTGGAGAGGGAGAGAGCGGGAGGAGAGGTGGAGAGGGAGAGAGCGGGACCAAAGGTGGAGAGGGAGAGAGCGGCGGGAGAGGTGGAGAGGGAGAGAGCGGCGGGAGAGGTGGAGAGGGAGAGAGCGGCGGGAGAGGTGGAGATGGAGAGCGCGGCGGGAGAGGTGGAGATGGAGAGAGCGGCGGGAGAGGTGGAGAGGGAGAGACCGGCAGGAGAGGTGGAGATGGAGAGAGCGGCGGGAGAGGTGGAGAGGGAGAGAGCGGCGGGAGAGGTGGAGAGGGAGAGACCGGCAGGAGAGGTGGAGATGGAGAGAGCGGCGGGAGAGGTGGAGAGGGAGAGAGCGGCGGGAGAGGTGGAGATGGAGAGAGCGGGAGGAGAGGTGGAGAGGGAGAGAGCGGCAGGAGAGGTGGAGAGGGAGAGCGCGGCAGGAGAGGTGGAGAGGGAGAGAGCGGGAGGAGAGGTGGAGAGGGAGAGAGCGGGAGGAGAGGTGGAGATGGAGAGAGCGGCGGGAGAGGTGGAGATGGAGGAGGTGCAGTCGAGACATGAGACTCGGATCTTGATGGGAGCAGATCTGGGAGACGAGTGGCAGGTCAAAACTCAAAGTTCAGAGGAAGACGACAAAATGGACGAAAGCTGAACACGTGTTTGTAATCGATCACACTGGGGGGGAGTGTTCTACATGTATGTCTGTGGCAGAATGTTCAGCAGGTAGACAGAACGCACATTAGCAAAAACCAAACAAACCAAACAAAATGGATTCAAACGTCACATTTTCAAGGAGCCTGTGATCAGTCCGTTCATGGTCCTGATTTTGAGACTAACTGATAAACTGTGGTTTCTCTTTCTTGAGTTTTCAGATCTAAAAACGTTTGTCAGTGTTTGCTAACGTGTGCATTGTCCCCATGATAACGGCTGAACATACACACACATGTAGAACACCCCCAGCATGATGTCACTTCAAAGCATCAAGATTTGGAAATCATGAAGAAACAAATGGACCTCATCTATCCGAGATGTTCCATTGCTTTAAAAATAGTTCAGGCTCAAACGACGTTCCGGAGTTTTCCCGCTGTGTAAATCCTCTGTAAATGTGAGATCCGGACTCAAGAAATGAACCGCGAAGAATCAAGTTTTCTTATAAATCTGTACAGTTTTCATTCTTATAGTATTTGTTGTTTTGTGGGACTGAAGTTCGAATCTGAAGCTCTTTGTCTATTGGGATTTTTTAAAATAAAAATCTAAACTCTAAACCTCAGTTTGGGTTTAATGGCATCACCGCTATTACGACTTAAAGGGCCCATGTTACTATTGTTTCTGATCTGCCCTCACCCAAGTTGTGTTGTGTTTCATTCCTACATGTTTAACACACAGACTCTGCATGTTTAGGTTCTTCTCTCAAACCAGGGATAGTTCTGTGTCTCAAACTGAAACATTTTTCCATATTTTGAAGTAATATGGGAAATGCCACACTGTTTTTATTGAACTCCACTCAGCCTTATTAGAATCATTTGGATCATTTTAGCCCAGGAATGAATTGAAATGGCCACTTCATGGTGTCACAAGGTGTTACAGAGCATTTAGAGCTTTGGAGATGCTGACAGACGAATAATAAAGGATCTGTTTTTGAGGCGGTGACAACAGAACATGGCTAAAAGCTCACAAGAGTCCGGTTTGCGCAGTATAGGACCTTTAATGACTAAAAGAGCTTTCCTAAATGCGCTGTCCAGCAGAGGGCGCTGCGCAGACGCAGGAGCATGCGCAGAGAAGGCGAGAGAGGAAGAGACGCAGTCAGTGCGCATGCGCGAGTATCGTTGGTTTTTCAAGGTTCTGCTGCAGAGACTCACTGGGTTCTGTTGGGTTCGGTCTTTTTGAGCCCACATTTGCTCTGTTCTGCTCGGAGTGGCGCGGGTCCAGATGCCGGGGTTCCGCAACGAAGAGCCGCAGGTTAGTGTCTTCTGCCCGGGTCCTGTCCCCTCCGGGTCCTGTCCCCTCCGGGTCCTGTCATCCCCGGGTCCTGTCCCCTCCGGGTCCTGTCCCCCCCGGGTCCTGTCTTCCCCGGGTCCTGTCATCCCCGGGTCCTGTCTTCCCCGGGTCCTGTCATCCCCGGGTCCTGTCCCCTCCGGGTCCTGTCCCCCCCGGGTCCTGTCCCCTCTTATACGGTCTATGGTGTTCCCCGGGTCCTGTCCCCTCCGGGTCCTGTCCCCCCCGGGTCCTGTCATCCCCGGGTCCTGTCCCCTCCGGGTCCTGTCCCCTCCGGGTCCTGTCCCCCCCGGGTCCTGTCATCCCCGGGTCCTGTCCCCCCCGGGTCCTGTCATCCCCGGGTCCTGTCATCCCCGGGTCCTGTCCCCTCCGGGTCCTGTCCCCCCCCCGGGTCCTGTCCATGAGCCAGTGATGAAAGAATTATTACCCATTAATCAGAATGTTTTCTGTAACGTGTTGTGTTCCTGGACTCTTTCTGAATACTTAGAAATACTTTGCCGAGCTGCATTTAAAAGACGCGTCCAAACGCAGCAGTGAATTAAAAGCGCTGAATGTTGCACTTGTGTCCGCGCTGGAGAAGCTGGAGAAGCGCTCCCAGGTCCCTCAGGTCCCTCAGGTCCCTCAGGTCCCTCAGGTCCCTCAGGACACGGAGCACTGGAGCTGTGTGAGGAACTACTGCAGTGGATTCCTTTGATTTGAGGAAAGTAGCTGTGTCCTGAATATCACTACAAATACTTACACGTAGTATTCTGAATCCGTATTCTCGGCACATGTGTTCAGTGACAGCAGTTTGTCGGGTGCACCGGGGCCCCGGGCCCCGTAGACTTTGCACGGTCTATGGTCCGATCCATCTGCGTCACAATCTTCCATGATTATGAAGTATTAAAAGGGGCTGAAATATGAAGCCCGTCGTGACCAGTGTGAAGATGGTTCAGTGTTTGGTCTGTGGACTCATGTGGCTCCTGTGACAGTCATAGTTCTGCACAGGAGTCCGACAGGACCATGATGAGTCCGACAGGACCATGATGAGTCCGACAGGACCACGAGTCCGACAGGACCACGAGTCCGACAGGACCATGATGAGTCCGACAGGACCAGGAGTCCGACAGGACCATGATGAGTCCGACAGGACCACGAGTCCAACAGGACCATGATGAGTCCGACAGGACCATGATGAGTCCGACAGGACCACGAGTCCGACAGGACCATGATGAGTCCGACAGGACCATGATGAGTCCGACAGGACCACGAGTCCGACAGGACCACGAGTCCGACAGGACCATGATGAGTCCGACAGGACCAGGAGTCCGACAGGACCATGATGAGTCCGACAGGACCACGAGTCCGACAAGACCACGACGAGTCCGACAGGACCACGATGAGTCCGACAGGACCACCAGGAGTCCGACAGGACCACCAGGAGTCCGACAGGACCACGATGAGTCCGACAGGACCACGATGAGTCCGACAGGACGACCAGGAGTCCGACAGGACCAGGAGTCCTGACTATGAGTCCGACAGGACCACGAGTCCAACAAGACCATGACGAGTCCGACAGGACCATGACGAGTCCGACAGGACCACGACGAGTCCGACAGGACCACGAGTCCTGACTATGAGTCCGACAGGACCACGATGAGTCCGACAGGACCACGATGAGTCCGACAGGACCACGATGAGTCCGACAGGACCACGAGTCCGACAGGACCACGACGAGTCCGACAGGACCACGAGTCCGACAGGACCATGATGAGTCCGACAGGACCACGATGAGTCCGACAGGACCACGAGTCCGACAGGACCATGATGAGTCCGACAGGACCAGGAGTCCGACAGGACCATGATGAGTCCGACAGGACCATGATGAGTCCGACAGGACCACGAGTCCGACAGGACCAGGAGTCCGACAGGACCAGGAGTCCGACAGGACCAGGAGTCCGACAGGACCAGGAGTCCTGACTATGAGTCCGACAGGACCATGATGAGTCCGACAGGACCATGATGAGTCCGACAGGACCATGATGAGTCCGACAGGACCACGATGAGTCCGACAGGACCACGACGAGTCCGACAGGACCACGACGAGTCCGACAGGACCACGACGAGTCCGACAGGACCACGACGAGTCCGACAGGACCACGACGAGTCCGACAGGACCACGACGAGTCCGACAGGACCATGTCACTGTTCGGCCTTTTCTCACTTGAACAAGAGGAGGAAATGCAGACTCCAGACGGGGGAGATGCGTTCACACGGCTCAGGTTCGCTCGGAGCCGGTTCTGCGGGTCGGACCGAGCTGCTCTCATCGCACAGACATGAAAATAAAATGAGATTAGCGCCAGTTCAGACACGTCCCAACAACAAGAGCCTCGGTGAACTCATTTTCATACAACAGACTTCGAAACCAACCAAGGACTGAACCTGGACTAAGCCTGGTTCAGTCCTGGTTTAGTCCTGGTTCAGTCCTGGTTTAGTCCTGGTTCAGTCCTGGTTCAGTCCTGGTTCAGTCCTGGTTCAGTCCTGGTTCAGTCCTGGTTTAGTCCTGGTTCAGTCCTGGTTCAGTCCTGGTTCAGTCCTCAGTCCTGGTTAGTCCTGGTTCAGTCCTGGTTCAGTCCTGGTTCAGTCCTGTTCAGTCCTGGTTTAGTCCTGGTTCAGTCCTGGTTCAGTCCTGGTTCAGTCCTGGTTCAGTCCTGGTTTAGTCCTGGTTCAGTCCTGGTTTAGTCCTGGTTCAGTCCTGGTTCAGTCCTGGTTCAGTCCTGGTTTAGTCCTGGTTTAGTCCTGGTTCAGTCCTGGTTCAGTCCTGGTTCAGTCCTGGTTTAGTCCTGGTTCAGTCCTGGTTCAGTCCTGGTTTAGTCCTGGTTCAGTCCTGGTTCAGTCCTGGTTCAGTCCTGGTTTAGTCCTGGTTCAGTCCTGGTTCAGTCCTGGTTCAGTCCTGGTTCAGTCCTGGTTTAGTCCTGGTTCAGTCCTGGTTTAGTCCTGGTTCAGTCCTGGTTTAGTCCTGGTTCAGTCCTGGTTTAGTTCTCCTTTTGAATGCAGTCTGTGTGAGTTTGTTTTTAGTGTGAAATGTTCCTTTGGCTTGTGTGACTGGACACTGTTTATCTGAACAGTCTGTGTGATCACAAATGGACTGAAGACTGGGACATCATCAGGCAGGGCCCAGAAAACATGGTGCTGTATAAGGGGATTTATGAACTGATAATCAAATATCTGAACACCCTTAAGAAATCTCAGATTGTGTTGAGCTTTGCTTGGGGTCGTTTACACCACTGAGTGTGAATCAATAATGAACTGTGAAGCGCTTTGGGCGTCATGAAAGGCACTATATAAATGCAATGATTAATTAATTGAGAAGTTTTATAAAAATCTGTACTCAGTTCCTGACTCCAAGAGTAATTTGCCATATTTTCTCTCAGTAAAAGATGACATTAGAATGACTGATCAGAATCAAGAGGATTGTGTCTCTAGATGACATCATCAGGTGCACTGGGAAACTAAAGGTCAATAAAGCCCCAAAGAACGATGGTCTGACTGAGAGTTTTATAAAGCAGATCGCTCCTTTTCTTCTGAAGCCACAGAAAACTTTGTGTCAAAGAAAAAGTTTTATCGGTCGACGGTTGCAGCCCATTTACTCTAATGAACCACGATGATGAATAATTAGCTATTTCTTGTGTAGATTTCAAGTTAACCCTCGTAGAGTCATTTTTGGCTCCTGTGACCCAGTGAAGTGCTCTACCTCCTCTACTGAATATTAGAATGATTTTAGACTTCAATGATTCCAGTTATGACAGAAAATAGCTTTTATTCTCTTTGTAGATGTAAACAAAGCCTTTGACACTGTCGAACATCATATTCTTTTTGATGTTATACCAAGAGGCAGATGTATTCTGAATCTCTTTTCTCCCCCTGTGCCTTTTAATCTTATTGTTTATCTGTTTTCTTGTATGAATGTCGATAATAATTTGTATGTATATACGCAATACATTTAAAGAAAAAGAGAAGTTACTCATGACGAGCAGTTGTAGTGGTTAATCTATCTGGAAATGTGAGTGTGAGATCATCTGTTCTGGAGGGAACCGGCCCCTACAAGCCTCTCACTCAAACCTGTGGCTAATGCTAGTGGGAGTGCCCGTTCTGCTATTAATGTTCATATATTGATTTAGGGGCAAAATATTGAAATAAAAACCTCAGGATCATGTAGAGCAGGTTCAAACCAACATTTTGAGGTCAGAATGAGGAGCCAAATAGCAGCGGTTAGAGAGGGGCCCTGCTTTTTACACACAGTGAACTGATGGAGCCCATGCCCAGGCTGGCTTCCTGTTTACAACATGGCGGCTGCACTTTAGCTTTAGCTGTGTGGGTGACACGAGCAACTACTGATTTCCTCATATGCGCAGGATGTGGACTAGGCTGTTTATCTCTGATCCTGTGTCCTATTGGCTGTTTATCTCTGATCCTGTGTCCTATTGGCTGTTTATCTCTGATCCTGTGTCCTATTGGCTGTTTATCTCTGATCCTGTGTCCTATTGGCTGTTTATCTCTGATCCTGTGTCCTATTGGCTGTTTATCTCTGATCCTGTGTCCTATTGGCTGTTTATCTCTGATCCTGTGTCCTATTGGCTGTTTATCTCTGATCCTGTGTCCTATTGGCTGTTTATCTCTGATCCTGTGTCCTATTGGCTGTTTATCTCTGATCCTGTGTCCTATTGGCTGTTTATCACTGATCCTGTGTCCTATTGGCTGTTTATCTCTGATCCTGTGTCCTATTGGCTGTTTATCACTGATCCTGTGTCCTATTGGCTGTTTATCTCTG
Source organism: Odontamblyopus lacepedii (assembly GCA_034769755.1). Classification (NCBI taxonomy): domain Eukaryota; kingdom Metazoa; phylum Chordata; class Actinopteri; order Gobiiformes; family Gobiidae; genus Odontamblyopus; species Odontamblyopus lacepedii. The sequence continues at coordinate 45,403,931 of CM068347.1, forward strand.
ATCCTGTGTCCTATTGGCTGTTTATCATTGATCCTGTGTCCTATTGGCTGTTTATCTCTGATCCTGTGTCCTATTGGCTGTTTATCATTGATCCTGTGTCCTATTGGCTGTTTATCACTGATCCTGTGTCCTATTGGCTGTTTATCTCTGATCCTGTGTCCTATTGGCTGTTTATCTCTGATCCTGTGTCCTATTGGCTGTTTATCTCTGATCCTGTGTCCTATTGGCTGTTTATCACTGATCCTGTGTCCTATTGGCTGTTTATCTCTGATCCTGTGTCCTATTGGCTGTTTATCATTGATCCTGTGTCCTATTGGCTGTTTATCTCTGATCCTGTGTCCTATTGGCTGTTTATCTCTGATCCTGTGTCCTATTGGCTGTTTATCACTGATCCTGTGTCCTATTGGCTGTTTATCTCTGATCCTGTGTCCTATTGGCTGTTTATCACTGATCCTGTGTCCTATTGGCTGTTTATCTCTGATCCTGTGTCCTATTGGCTGTTTATCTCTGATCCTGTGTCCTATTGGCTGTTTATCACTGATCCTGTGTCCTATTGGCTGTTTATTTCTGATCCTGTGTCCTATTGGCTGTTTATTTCTGATCCTGTGTCCTATTGGCTGTTTAGCTCTGATCCTGTGTCCTATTGGCTGTTTATTTCTGATCCTGTGTCCTATTGGCTGTTTATCTCTGATCCTGTGTCCTATTGGCTGTTTATCACTGATCCTGTGTCCTATTGGCTGTTTATCACTGATCCTGTGTCCTATTGGCTGTTTATCACTGATCCTGTGTCCTATTGGCTGTTTATCACTGATCCTGTGTCCTATTGGCTGTTTATCACTGATCCTGTGTCCTATTGGCTGTTTATCACTGATCCTGTGTCCTATTGGCTGTTTATCACTGATCCTGTGTCCTATTGGCTGTTTATCACTGATCCTGTGTCCTATTGGCTGTTTATCACTGATCCTGTGTCCTATTGGCTGTTTATCACTGATCCTGTGTCCTATTGGCTGTTTATCACTGATCCTGTGTCCTATTGGCTGTTTATCACTGATCCTGTGTCCTATTGGCTGTTTATCTCTGATCCTGTGTCCTATTGGCTGTTTATCTCTGATCCTGTGTCCTATTGGCTGTTTATCTCTGATCCTGTGTCCTATTGGCTGTTTATCACTGATCCTGTGTCCTATTGGCTGTTTATTTCTGATCCTGTGTCCTATTGGCTGTTTATCTCTGATCCTGTGTCCTATTGGCTGTTTATCTCTGATCCTGTGTCCTATTGGCTGTTTATCACTGATCCTGTGTCCTATTGGCTGTTTATCACTGATCCTGTGTCCTATTGGCTGTTTATCTCTGATCCTGTGTCCTATTGGCTGTTTATCACTGATCCTGTGTCCTATTGGCTGTTTATCTCTGATCCTGTGTCCTATTGGCTGTTTATCTCTGATCCTGTGTCCTATTGGCTGTTTATCACTGATCCTGTGTCCTATTGGCTGTTTATCATTGATCCTGTGTCCTATTGGCTGTTTATCACTGATCCTGTGTCCTATTGGCTGTTTATCACTGATCCTGTGTCCTATTGGCTGTTTATCTCTGATCCTGTGTCCTATTGGCTGTTTATCTCTGATCCTGTGTCCTATTGGCTGTTTATCTCTGATCCTGTGTCCTATTGGCTGTTTATCACTGATCCTGTGTCCTATTGGCTGTTTATCATTGATCCTGTGTCCTATTGGCTGTTTATCACTGATCCTGTGTCCTATTGGCTGTTTATCACTGATCCTGTGTCCTATTGGCTGTTTATCACTGATCCTGTGTCCTATTGGCTGTTTATCTCTGATCCTGTGTCCTATTGGCTGTTTATCACTGATCCTGTGTCCTATTGGCTGTTTATCTCTGATCCTGTGTCCTATTGGCTGTTTATCTCTGATCCTGTGTCCTATTGGCTGTTTAACACTGATCCTGTGTCCTATTGGCTGTTTATCTCTGATCCTGTGTCCTATTGGCTGTTTATCATTGATCCTGTGTCCTATTGGCTGTTTATCATTGATCCTGTGTCCTATTGGCTGTTTATCTCTGATCCTGTGTCCTATTGGCTGTTTATCTCTGATCCTGTGTCCTATTGGCTGTTTATCACTGATCCTGTGTCCTATTGGCTGTTTATCTCTGATCCTGTGTCCTATTGGCTGTTTATCTCTGATCCTGTGTCCTATTGGCTGTTTATCTCTGATCCTGTGTCCTATTGGCTGTTTATCTCTGATCCTGTGTCCTATTGGCTGTTTATCACTGATCCTGTGTCCTATTGGCTGTTTATCTCTGATCCTGTGTCCTATTGGCTGTTTATCTCTGATCCTGTGTCCTATTGGCTGTTTATCACTGATCCTGTGTCCTATTGGCTGTTTATCACTGATCCTGTGTCCTATTGGCTGTTTATCTCTGATCCTGTGTCCTATTGGCTGTTTATCACTGATCCTGTGTCCTATTGGCTGTTTATCTCTGATCCTGTGTCCTATTGGCTGTAGGATGCAGTTTAAATAAGGCTCTGAGCTACGGTCACAAATTTAAACGGGGTAATGTGTTAGATGTACTTTCTGGAACTTTCCATCATGTTATAACAATAAGAGGTTTTAGATGTCATCCATGTATGTTTGAGGAATCTAGTGATCTCTCCCGGGTCCTATTTAAACCCTCTTTACAGTTAGCAGGATGAGTCCACTCTTTTTATATTTAACTGTGTTTCCAGGAGTCTGAGGAGGCGGGGTCAGGGACCAGGGGGCGGGTCCTTGTCACCGGGGCGACGGGGCTGTTGGGGCGGTCCATATGTCGACAGCTCCGTGACGACGGCTGGAGCGTCATAGCAACAGGCTTCAGCCGCGCCCTCCCCGGAACACTGAGGTGTGACCTGACGTGTGAGGAGCAAGTCCACCATATGGTCCAACAACAGAAGGTACTACTACTACTACTACTACTACTACTACTACTACTACTACTGCTACTACTACTACTACTACTACTACTACTACTACTACTACTACTACTACTACTACTACTACTACTACTACTACTACTACTACTACTGCTACTACTACTACTAATACTGCTACTACTACTACTACTACTACTACTACTACTACTGCTGCTACTACTACTACTACTACTACCACCAACCGCAACCATCACTAGCTACCACCACCACTACCACCACCAGCAACTACCACTATCAGCTACCAGCAGCTTACTATCACTACTACCGCAGCTACTAGCACTGGCGCACTACTAGCCATCACTGCTACTACCACTAGCAGCTACCACTACAGCACCAACATCAATACTAGCTACTACTACCACTACTACTGCTACGCTAGCAGCTAACGCTACCATCACAATCACTACCACTAGCTACTACAACTACCGGCACTACTTAGCAGCCACTACAGCAACTAGCGGCCACTGCAAACACTACCAGCGCATCAGCAGCCAGCAGCTACATCACTACTACAGCAGCAACAGCGGCATCAGCACCACTACCACCATCATTAGCAGCAAGCGGCACTACTACCAACATCACTTAGCAGCAATACTACCAACAGCACTAGCAAACTACTACCGCTAATACTACTGTTACTACCACTACCAACAGCCACCACTAACAACACTGCAAATACCACTATGCGCATGGCATCAGCAACCTTACCACTACTACCAGCGCTAACTACTGCTACTAGCACCAGCTGCCAACCTTACTACTACTAGCTGCTTACCAGCAGCTACAGCCAACAGCAGCAACTACCAGCATTAGCAGCAGCGGCCACTACAACAGCAACGCTTAACTGCCACTACTACTAGCTAGCAACTACTACTACCGCAGCAACTACAGCACTACCAGCTGCCAGCTAGCAGCAGCTATCACCACTACCAACTACTACTACCACCACTGCCACTACTACTGCTGCTACACTGCTGCCACCACTATACCAGCAGCCACTACTACTACCTACTACCAGCTACTGTCAGCACCAGCGCAACCATCATCACTACTACTACTACTGCAGCTACTACTACTACTGCTACTACTACTACTACTACTACTACTACTATTACTGCTACTGCAACTACTACTACTACTACTACTACTGCAGCTACTACTACTACTGCTACTACTACTACTACTACTACTACTACTACTACTGCTCAGGGCTCTACAGTGCGCCCATTTCACTCGCATTTGCGAGTAAATATTTCGTCGTGCGAACGAGGAAAATAAACCAGTCGCACCAGTGCGAGCGCTTCTGCAGCACAATAAGGAGCTGCGCACAGACGTAACGTGACAAGTTAAACATTCTAAATGTGTCAAACATTAGGGGCGCAGTCACATTAGGACTTTAGAATCGTGCCCAAGCCTGGATCGCCCCTAAAGCGCCTCACGCCTGCCCAGCGCGATCGCAACCAAACCGAGCCCGGGCACAACACCTCCGACCGCACACGACCCCAACATACGAGCTCCGCGTGTGCGTCGATCTCACTCATACGAACAAACTCTGCTTCAAAACACACCCACGCCCCCTTAAACGAGGAGCGCCCCGCAGCAGGACCCACACCTGTCCCACCACTCATTAGACAGCCCCACGCCGCTGGACTTCCTTCTCTAAAGCGAGAGCTTTGTCTTGGTCTTGTCTCGGACTCGAGCGCATTTGGACTCGGTCTTGTCACGGACTCAAGGTCTGAATACTGAGTGCGGTAATTTTTCATTACGGCCGCTACTGTCCGCAATAAACTTGTACCGTGTGCGGGACCGGTGCACTGGAGCCCGCGGACACGCGTGCGGCACCGCCAGCGCGCGGCTTGTACATAGCGCGCACCCTCATGTACCAGTGTGTATCACAGGGCAGGTGAAACATCCCACCTGTCCATCTGCCTCGTCAAATACTCCAATACTAATTTTATGTCCGTGTCCGCACAGAGCAGAGCTACAGCACAGAGCAGGTGATATGTGGGCTGAAGTTTGCCTAAGAAAATGCCAAATAAATCTGTTTGTCACAATGTGTGTTTTGTTTGGTAAATGTGCAGAGGCTAAAAAACACTTTAAAACCAGTAGGAGAATGTAACTCCAGTTATGAATTTGAAAATACAGGTTTAAAAATCCTGCACACTTTTTACACTTTGAAGCAGTTTTGTGTAAAGTGCCAGTGGAAGTTCTCTTAAAGAAGAGGTTCTCAAACTGTGGTGAGGGTCCAAAAAGGGCCACAGAGTGTTTCAGTGCAGTACAGTTTGTTTGGCTTATTTTAAGTCTAAATATTAATCAGATAAAATGAAGATATATTTATAAAAACACTGCGATCATGCAGGAAAAGTGCAGTCATAATTCTTTTGTTTGTATTAAATTTATTCAGTGTTGGTGTTGCTGTGTGCAAGTTCTGCACTGTAATAATCGTTCAAAATGAAAACCTACTTGTGCCCCCATTTTTTTTTTTTTTGTGCTCCTAAAATTTTTAACTTAGGGGCACATGTGCTCCTGAAAAAAAAAGTTAGCGTAGAGCCCTGGTGCTGCTACTGCTACTACTACTACTACTGCAGCTACTACTACTACTACTACTACTACTACTACTACTGCAGCTACTACTACTGCTACTACTACTACTACTACTACTACTACTGCTACTACTACTAGCTACAGCTGCAGCAGCAACTGCTTAGCCAATAACAACAGCAACAACTGCTGCGGCTACTGCAGCGGCTGCAACTAGCAACCAGCTGCAACTGCTGCAACAGGCTGCTACTGCGACGTAGCAGCTGCAGCAGCTGCTGCTGCAGCTGCTAGCAACAGCTACTGCTGCAGCAGCTGGCAGCTTAGCAGCAGCAGCAACTAACCAGCTGCAGCGGCGACGCTTTAGCTGGCAGCTAGCGCTTGGCGGAACAGCAGTGGCGAACCAACCAGCAACCAGCTCAGCAGCAGGAGACAGCAGCAACCAGCCAGCGGCAGCAGCAACAGCAACAGCAGCAGCAACAGCTGACCAGGAATAGCGCAGCAGCAACAGCAGCAGCAGCGGAGTTAACCCTTAGCAACGACAACAGCTTAGCAGCAGCAACCCAGCAGCAACAGCAGCAGCAGCAGCAGCAATAGCAGCGGAATACTTAAGCTGCAGCGGCCAGCAGCAACAACAGCAGCAGCAACGCTTTGGCAGCCAGCGGCGAGCAGCAGCGACGGCAGCAGCAGCGGCAACCTTAGCAGCAGCTTAGCAGCAGCGGCAGCCAGCAGCAGCAGCAGCCTTAGCGGCAGCAACCAGCGGCAGCCAGTAGCAGCAGCAGCAGCAGCAGCTGGCCAGCCCGACCTTAACAGCCCGAGGCAGCGGCCAGCAGCAGCAGCAGCAGCAGCCAAGCAGCAACCGATTTGGCGCCAGCAGCAGCTGGCAGCAGCAGCAGCGACAGCAGCTTAACAGCAAGCAGCTGGCGGCAGCCCAGCAGCAGCGGCAGCAACAACCAGCAGCAGCAGCGGCAACAGCAGCAACCCAGCGAGCAACCCAGCAGCAACCAGCAGCAACAGCAGCAATAGCGGCAGCGCGACAGCAGCAACTAACCAGCAGCGGCAAGCAAGCAGCAACAGCAACAGCACAAGGCAACAGGCGGGAACAAGCAGCTTAGCGGCAACTACTACAGGCAGCGCTTAACAGCAGCTAGCGGGCAACAACTAGCTAGCTGACCAGCAAGCAATAACCTTATAACTAGCTGGCGTTAAGCAAGCAGCAACGCCAGCAACTAGCGGGACAACAGCAGCGGCAACGCTTAGCAAGCAGCAGCAGCAAGCAGCAAGCGTGGAACAGCTAACTAGCTGGCCAGCTAACAGCGGCAGCAGCAACAGCAACCAGCAGCGGCGGAACAAGCAACTAACAGCAGCAACCAACAACAACAGCTTAGCAGCAACCAGCAGCAGCAGCGGCAAACTAGCAGCGGGTGCAACTAGCAGCATATAACAGCCAACAGCAGCGGCGACGAACAACAGCAACTAGCCGTAACAGCAACAACCAACCTTAACAATATAGCAAGCGGAACAGCAACTTAGCCCTTAGCAAGCGAAACAACAGCAACTAACGGGAGACAACTGCAGCGGCCAGCAACAGCAACCACGAAGAAGCAGCTTAATAGCGGGAACAGGCTTAACAGCAGCAAGCGGCTCGCAGCGCAGCAACAACCCAGCAGCGAACAAGCAACAACCAGCAACAATAACAACGGCGTATAACAGCAGCATAACAGCAGAACAGCAGCAATATGCTAGCGACAACAAACAGCAACCTTTAGCAAGCAACAGCGGGCAGCAACAGCGAAGCAGCAACCAGCAACAACTGGCGTAGCAGCATAGCCAGCAGCAACAACCTTAATACTTAACTAACAGCGGCGTTAGCAGCAGCTGGCAACCCTTAGCGCCGCAGCCAGCGGCCAGGAACAACAGCGCGAGTACCAGCAGCGGCCAGTAGCAAGCAAGCAACAGCGCAGCGACTTAGCGGCAGCAGCAGCAACCTTAGCGAAGCCAATAACTAACCAGCAGCAACTAGCAACAGCAGCAGTTAACCTTAGCGGCAGCAGCAGCAAGCAACAACTGGCGACAACCAACCCAAGCAGCTAACCAGCTAACTAGCAGCAGCAGCAGCAAGCAGCTGGCAACTAACTAACCAGCAACAACGCGCAACCAGCAGCAATAATAGCCTTAAGCCGATAACTAATAGCAAACATTAGCAACAGCAGCAGAACAGCAACAACCAGCAGCCAACTAGCAGCAGCAAAAACAAGCAACAATAGCCCACAGCAGCAGCAAGCAGCAGCAGCGCAATAACCTTAATAGGGAATAGCAGCAAGCAGCACTTAACTAACCTTAAGCGGCAACCTTAGCAGCGTGGCAGCAGCAACGCCAACCAACGCTAAGAACAACGGCAGCGAGCAACCTTAACGCTAAACTAACAGCAACATAATAACTAGCCAGCAGCAACCTTAGCTAAACAAGCAGCAAGAAGGAACAACGCCAGCAGCGGCAGCCAGCTAAGCCTTAACTAGCAGCCTTTGCGACAAGCAACAGCAACCCTTAAGCAACCAACATAACCAGCAAGCAGCGGAGCAACCTTAGCCCTTAACTGGCAGCAACAACAACATTTGGCGGCCAGCAAGCGGCGACCAGCAGCAGCCAGCCAGCAACAACCAGCTGGCCATAGCAACCAGCGCTAACCAGCAAACTAGCGAGCAACAGCCAGCGGCAGCAGCAACCCAGCAACCTTAGCTTAGCGAAGGACAAGCAGCAGCGGCAAGCGCTGACAACCATGGCCAGCAGCAACAGCAGCAACAGCCAGCTTAACTAGCAGCAGCGGCAGCAGCAACAACAGCCAACTATGCTTAGCAACAGCTGGAACAGCAACAACAGCAACCAGCAGCAGCAGCAGCTAGCAGCAGCAACGCGCAGCAGCGGCAAGCAGCAGCAACAGCCAACAGCTTGGAACAACCAGCAGCAGCGGCAACGAACAACCAACAACGCTTAGCAATAGCAGCAACGCGCGGGACAACAGCCAGCAATATGCTTAGCGGGCAGCAACATAGCAGCAGCAACCAGCAGCCTTAGCTGGCGGCAGCAGCAACAAGCAGCCAGCAAGCAACGACAGCAGCTTAAGCAGCAACAGCGGCGAACCAACAAGCAGCCAGCAACAAAGCAAGCAGCAACAGCAGCGAACAACAGCAGCAGCTTAAGCAGACAGCGTAGCAACAACAGCAACAGCAACCCAACCAGCTGACAACAGCAGCAACAGCAGCAACTGGCGTAGCAGCAGCAGCGGAACAGCAGCAAGCAGCAGCAGCAAGCAATAGCAGCAACTTGTAGCGGAACTAACAGCAGCAGCCAGCGGCAACAACAAGCAACAACCATTAGCTGGCAGAACAGCAGCAAGCGGCAGCAACAGCAGCAAGCAAGCAACCAGCCCGGAACAAGCAGCAACAGCGACCAGCAACCAGCAACAGCAAACAGCCAGCGGAACCAACCAGCAGCAGCAGCTTAACTAGCGGCAGCAGCAAGCAACAACAGCAGACAGCAGCAACAGCAACCAGCAACAACGGTAGCATGCTTAACCAGCGGCAGCAGCCAACCTTAACTAGCAGCCAGCGGCAGCAACCTTGTTGCTGACAGCTGGCGACCAGCAACAGCAGCGGCCAGCTAGCCAGCAGCAGCAGCAGCAGCAGCAGCAACTGCCTTATTTGGCCAGCAAGCGGGCGACCAGCGGCAGCGGCAGCGCCAGCAGCAAGCCAGCGGCTTGCCAGCAGCAGCAACCTTAGCAGTAGCAGCAGCAGCCAACGGCGACAGCAGCAGCAGCGAAGTAACCAGCAACAGCAGCAACAGCGTGGAACCAGCAGCAACAGCGGCCGAACAGCTTAACCAGCATAACTAGCCAGCGGGAACAGCAACAGCAGCAACAGCAGCAGCAGCGGGGACAAGCCAGCAACCAACGCGAAGCAGCAGCCCGCTTAGCAACTAACAGCGAGCGGCAGCAGCAGCGGCAGCAGCAGCAGCCAGCAAGCAACAGCCTTAGCAGCAACCAACTAAGCAGCAGCAAGCAGCAAACGGCGGCCAAGCGGCAAGCGCGACAGCAGCAGCGGCAGCAAGCAGCGGCTTAGCAGCAGCAACCAGCTGGCAACTAGCAAGCAGCCAGCAGCCAACCGATTTGGCGGCGCTGGCAAGCAGCAGCAGCAGCAACGAAGACCTTGGCGGCAATGGCCCAGCAGCGAGCAGCAACAGCGGCAGCCTAGCAGCAACCAACCAAGCGAACAACAGCATTGGCGAGCAACAATAACCAGCAAGCGAACAATAATAGCTAGCAACAGCATTAGCAGCAGCAGCCAATAGCAGCCAACCCAACAACCAACCAGCGGCAGCCTTAATAACTAGCGTACAGCAACAACCATCTGTTGCAGCAACAACAGCAACAGCCAGCAGCAGCTGGCCAACCAAGCATTAACCAACAGCGAACAGAGCTAGCAAGCAGCTGGCCAAACGGCAGCAAACAGCAACAGCAGCAGCATAACCAACAGCAGCAGCAATAACTTAGCGAAGCAATAGCAGCAAGCAACGCAACTAAGCGCGCGATTTACCTAACAGTAGCAAGCGGCTAACAGCAGCAGCTAACAACAACCAGCAGCAGCGTTTTTAACAGCAACGCTGGCAATAGCAGCAACAGCAACATAGCTGGTTGAAACCCAGCGAAGCATGACCCCTTAGCAGCAGCAGCAGCGGCCAACAGCAGCCTTAGCAAATGTTGCTTAGCAGCAGCAGCAACAACTGGCGGAACAGCAACTTGCCAACAACAGCAGCCAGCCAGCAATAGCAGCAGCAACCAACCGTTGGCGAGCTAGCGAACTAGCAACAGCTAACACAGCAGCAACAACAGCAGCCAGCAGTAGCGGAACAACAACAGCTGGCAAGCAGCAACCAGCAGCAACAGCGAGCCAACAGCAGCAACCTTATGGCAGCGAGCAACAACCAGCAGCGAAGCAGCAACACCTTAGCTGGCGGAACAGCAGCAGCAACCTTATGGCCAGCAACCAGCTGAAACCAACAGCAGCGGCAGCAGCAGCAGCAGCGCGGAACAACAGCAAGCAACCAGCTTAGCGGCAGCAGCAACAGCCAGCTTAACCAGCAGCAAGCAGCAACGATAGCCAACTATTGGAACAACCAGCAGCAGCGACAGCAGCAAGCAATAAGCAACAAGCGGTAACATAGCTTAACAACCAAGCAAGCAGCCCGGCGACAACCAACCAGCTTAGCAGCAAGCAGCAAGCAGCAACAGCAACTGCATAAATACTTAAATAAGCCAGCAACAATAACCAGCTGGCGTAACCAGCTTAACAGCAGCAACCATAGCTAACCAATAATAACAGCAATAGCGCTTAGCGAATAAAGCAACAGCAACAACGCTAAGCCATGCGGTAACAACAGCTTAAGCAACCACCTTATAACCCCAGCAATAAGCAACAGCAGCCCGGCCAGCAGCAGCAGCAACCAGCCAACGCGCTAGCCAGAGCAGCCAACAACAATGGCAATAGCAGCGGCGTTTTAAGCAACTAATAGCGAGCAATAACCTTAAGCAGCAGCAAGCGCTGCTTGGCGTTAACCTTAACAGCAGCAGCAACAAGCAACCTGCTTTTTCATAGCCTTAGCAAGCAGCAACAACCTTAGCGGAGACAACTTAGCAGCGGCAACTAGCGGCAGCAGCAGCAGCAGCAGCGCTTAGCTTAGCGGCCAACAGCCAGCGGAACAACAATAACTAACTAAGCGGCCAACAATAACAGCAACAACTAACCAGCCAGCAGCTTAACAGCGGCAGCAAACAACCTTAACCTTAACTAGCAGCCGGCCAGCAGCAGCAGCAACTAAACAGCAACAGCAACCTTAGCGGAAGCAACCAACCCAACTAGCGGAACAGCATGCTGCCAGCAACAGCAGCAGCAACCTTAAGCTAACCAGCGGCTTAACTAAGCAGCAGCAACCAGCAACTAGCAGCTGCAGCAGCAGCAACTAGCGGCAACGCCAGCTTAATAACAGCTGTAGCTGCGCAGCAACACAGCAACTGCAACCCGGCTACAGCAATAAGCAGCAGCAACGGCGAGCAGCAACAGCAGCAACAGCAACTACTAGCAGCGGCCAGCAGCAGCAGCAACAGCAACAACGAAGCAACGCGGAACAACTAACTACTGCAGCTGCTACTGCTACTACTACTACTACTACTACTACTACTACTACTACTGCAGCTACTACTACTACTACTACTGCTGCTGCTGTTGCTGCTCTAACACTGTAAAAAAGCTTAAGATATATTGAGTCTATCAGACAGTGACTTAAAAGCACTAAGATCATTTTACTGGACAAGTTCTGTTAAAATAAACGACCTCTAGACTAGAATGAAGCCGTCTTAGAACTAGAAAGTAGATAATAAATCTGAAAACAAGATGAAAAACCTGATATAAGCTTTCAAATCTTGGCCAGATCAGGGGAATTGGCAGTGTTCAAGTACACTCCCCTCTGACCTGTGACAGAGTCCACCACAGAGCAGCAGAGTGTTTCCTCACTCCCACCTGTGGGACTGTTGGTGTTTTCCAGCCTGATGTGATCATTCACTGCGCCGCTGAACGCCGCCCTGATGTGGTGGAGCGAGCTCCTGACTCCGCCCTCAACCTCAACGTGCACGCCACCGCCGTGCTCGCCAAGGAGGCAGGTATGTCCTCTGACCTCTGACCTCTGCACTGTGTACGACCTCCATATGACCTGTGGCCTATGCACTGTGACCTCTGTATGACCTTATGACCTGTGGCCTATGCACTGTGACCTCTGTATGACCTTTATATGACCTGTGGCCTATGCACTGTGACCTCTGTATGACCTCCATATGACCTGTGGCCTATGCACTGTGACCTCTGTATGACCTCCATATGACCTGTGGCCTATGCACTGTGACCTCTGTATGACCTCTGTATGACCTGTGGCCTATGCACTGTGACCTCTGTATGACCTCTGTATGACCTCTGTACACACTGGCCACATCTAATTTCTCTTTCCTCACTTCCAACTGCTCCATTCCTCTGTGGGCAGTGAGGAACAGAGGAGGAGAGGAGAGAGAGAAGAGGAGAGGAGAAGGGAGGAGGAGAGGAGAGAGAGAGGAGGAGAGAGAGAGAGGAGGAGAGGAGAAGGGAAGAGGAGAGAGAGAGGAGAAGGGAAGAGGAGGAGAGAGAGGAGGAGAGACCAAACTGATCCTGTACTACAGATTCTTTGAGAGGATCAGTTGTAGTTTCTTCTCGTCTGCATGAGGCAGATGTGACTCTGTGGTTTCACACAAATGTGTCAGACATATTTTCTTCTGTAACATGTCAGCCGCCCTCTCCTCCTCCTGACTCCTCCTCCTCCTGACTCCTCCTCCTCCTGACTCCTCCTCCTCCTGACTCCTCCTCCTCCTGACTCCTCCTCTCCTCACAGCTTTATCTGACCTGTGCCTCCTGACTCCTCACTCAGACCCTCATCTCCTTCCCTCATCTCCTTCCCTCGTCTCCTTCCCTCATCTCCTTCCCTCGTCTCCTTCCCTCGTCTCCTCTGAGCTCTGGGACAACACTTCATACCACGTCTTTGATTGACAGCTGAAAAATGGATAATAAGGGAGAAGGAACAGAGGTCACACTGCTCAGGTCAGAGGTCATGAGGCCACAGAGGTCACACTGCTCAGGTCACAGGTCATGAGGCCACAGAGGTCACACTGCTCAGGTCAGAGGTCATGAGGCCACAGAGGTCACACTGCTCAGGTCACAGGTCATGAGGCCACAGAGGTCACACTGCTCAGGTCAGAGGTCATGAGGCCACAGAGGTCACACTGCTCAGGTCACAGGTCATGAGGCCACAGAGGTCACACTGCTCAGGTCACAGGTCATGAGGCCACAGAGGTCACACTGCTCAGGTCAGAGGTCATGAGGCCACAGAGGTCACACTGCTCAGGTCACAGGTCATGAGGCCACAGAGGTCACTGCTCAGGTCAGAGGTCATGAGGCCACAGAGGTCACACTGCTCAGGTCAGAGGTCATGAGGCCACAGAGGTCACACTGCTCAGGTCAGAGGTCATGAGGCCACAGAGGTCACACTGCTCAGGTCAGAGGTCATGAGGCCACAGAGGTCACACTGCTCAGGTCACAGGTCATGCTAGTAGTTTAGCTTGACTTGAGTTTCATAGTTTGACTCCTGAAAGAGTGAAATATAAAAACACGAGTCACATTTCCTCCAGTTCAGCTCTGACTCTGGGAATGACTTCTGACCTCTGCTGCACTTCTGACCTGCACATCTCTTCTGTGCCCTCTCTCCTCTCCTCCTCCTCTCTCCTCTCCTCCTCCTCTCTCCTCTCCTCCTCCTCTCTCCTCTCCTCCTCTCCTCACCCCTCTCCTCTCCTCACCCCTCTCCTCCTCCTCACCCCTCTCCTCCTCCTCCTCCTCTCCTCTCCCCCTCTCCTCCTCCTCCTCCTCCTCCTCACCCCTCTCCTCCTCTCCTCACCCCTCTCCTCCTCCTCTCCTCACCCCTCTCCTCCTCTCCTCCTCTCCTCTCCTCACCCCTCTCCTCCTCCTCCTCTCCTCACCCCTCACCTCCTCCTCCTCCTCTCCTCCTCCCCCTCTCCTCCTCCTCCTCTCCTCTCCTCTCCTCACCCTCTCCTCTCCTCTCCTCACTCCTCTCCTCCTCCTCTCCTCACCCCTCTCCTCCTCCTCTCCTCTCCTCACCCCTCTCCTCCTCCTCTTCTCACACCTCTCCTCCTCCTCCTCCTCACCTCTCCTCTCCTCACCTCTCCTCCTCCTCCTCTCCTCCCCCCTCTCCTCCTCCTCTCCTCCTCCCCCTCTCCTCCTCCTCTGATCCTCCTCACCACTCGAGTCCTGTCCTCTCCTCACCCCTCTCCTCCTCCCCATCTCCTCTCCTCACCCCTCTCCTCCTCTCCTCACCCCTCTCCTCCTCCTCCTCTCCTCCCCCTCTCCTCTCCTCACCCCTCTCCTCCTCTCCTCACCCCTCTCCTCCTCTCCTCTCCTCACCCCTCTCCTCCTCTCCTCCTCTCCTCTCCTCACCCCTCTCCTCCTCTCCTCTCCTCACCCCTCTCCTCCTCTCCTCACCCCTCTCCTCTCCTCCTCCCCCTCTCCTCTCCTCACCCCTCTCCTCCTCCTCTCCTCACCCCTCTCCTCTCCTCCTCTCCTCTCCCCTCTCCTCCTCACCCCTCTCCTCCTCTCCTCACCCCTCTCCTCCTCACCCCTCTCCTCCTCTCCTCCTCTCCTCACCCCTCTCCTCACTCCTCTCCTCCCCTCTCCTCTCTCACCTCTCTCTCCTCTCCTCACCTCTCCTCTGCTCACCCCTCTCCTCCTCCTCCTCTCCACTCCTCCTCTCTCTCTCCTCACTCTCCTCCTCTCTCTCCTCTCCTCACCTCTCCTCTCCTCTCCTCTCCTCACCTCTCCTCTCTCCTCTCCTCCTCTCTCTCCTCACCCCTCTCCTCCTCTCCTCCTCACCCCTCTCCTCCTCTCCTCTTCTCACCCCTCTCCTCCTCTCCTCACCCCTCCTCTCCTCCTCCTCCTCTCCTCTCCTCACCCCTCTCCTCCTCTCCTCTCCTCACTCCACGACTCCTCTCCTCTCTCACCCCTCCTCTCCTCCTCCTCTCACCCCTCTCCTCCTCTCCTCACCTCTCTCTCCTCCCCTCTCCCCTCCTCCTCCTCCTCTCCTCACCCCTCTCCTCCTCTCCTCAACTCTCTCCTCTACTCACCCATCTCCTCTCCTCTCCTCACCCCTCTCCTCTCCTCACCCCTCTCCTCCTTTCCTCTCCTCACCCCTCTCCTCCTCTCCTCACCCCTCTCCTCCTCCTCCTCTCCTCTCCTCACCCCTCTCCTCCTCTCCTCTCCACCCCTCTCTCCTCTCCTCTCCTCACCCCTCCTCCTCTCCTCTCCTCACCCCTCCTCCTCCTCTCCTCACCCCTCTCCTCCTCTCCTCTCCTCACTCCTCCTCCTCCTCTCCTCACCCCTCTCCTCCTCCTCCTCTCCTCACCCCTCTCCTCCTCCTCTCCTCACTCTCTCCTCCTCCTCCTCTCCTCCACCTCTCCTCCTCTCCTCACCTCTTTCTCCTCCTCCTCCTCTCCTCACCTCTCCTCTCCTCCTCCTCCTCTCCTCACCTCCTCCTCTCTCCTCCTCACCCCTCTCCTCCTCCTCTCCTCACCCCTCTCCTCCTCCTCCTCTCCTCACCTCTCCTCTCCTCACCTCTCTCCTCCCCTCTCCTCCTCCTCCTCTCCTCTCCTCACCCCTCTCCTCCTCTCCTCTCTCACCCCTCTCCTCTCCTCACCCCTCTCCTCCTCCTCCACTCCTCTCCCCCACCCCTCTCCTCCTCCTCCTCTCCTCTCCTCACCCCTCTCCTCCTCCTCCTCCTCCTCTCCTCTCTCTCCTCTCCTCCTCTCCACTCCTCACCCCTCTCCTCACCCCTCTCCTCTCCTCACCCCTCTCCTCCTCCTCCTCTCCTCTCCTCACCCCTCTCCTCCTCCTCCTCCTCCTCCTCTCTCTCCTCCTCCCCTCTCCTCACCCCGCTCCTCCTCCCCCTCTCCTCCCCTCCTCCTCTCCTCTCCTCCTCCTCCTCCTCTCCTCACCCCTCTCCTCCTCCTCCTCTCCTCTCCTCACCCCTCTCCTCCTCCTCCTCTCCTCTCCTCACCCCTCTCCTCCTCCTCCTCTCCTCACCCCTCTCCTCTCCTCACCCCTCTCCTCCTCCCCCTCTCCTCCTCCTCCTCTCCTCCTCCTCCTCCACTCCTCACCACTCCACCTCCTCCTCTCCTCACCCCTCTCCTCCTCTCCTCTCTCTCCTCCTCTCTCTCTCCCCTCTACTCCTCTCCTCTCCTCCTCCTCCTCTCCTCTCCTCACCTCTCCTCTCTCTCTCTCCTCTCTCCTCACCTCTCCTCTCCCTCTCCTCCTCCCCCTCTCCTCTCCTCACCCCTCTCCTCCTCTCCTCTCCCTCTCTACTCCTCCTCCTCCTCTCCTCCTCACCCCTCTCCTCCTCTCCTACTCTCCTCCTCCTCTCCTCTCCTCACCCCTCTCCTCCTCTCCTCTCCTCTCTACTCCTCTCCTCTCCTCACTCTCCTCCTCCCCTCTCCTCTCCTCACCCCTCTCCTCTCCTCTC
This sequence comes from Odontamblyopus lacepedii, assembly GCA_034769755.1. Classification (NCBI taxonomy): domain Eukaryota; kingdom Metazoa; phylum Chordata; class Actinopteri; order Gobiiformes; family Gobiidae; genus Odontamblyopus; species Odontamblyopus lacepedii. Next base: position 45,420,600 of record CM068347.1, read on the forward strand.
CTCTCCTCACCCCTCCTCTCCTCCTCCTCCTCTCCTCTCCTCACCCCTCTCCTCCTCCTCTCCTCACCCCTCTCCTCCTCTCCTCCCCCCCTCTCCTCCTCTCCTCACCCCTCTCCTCCTCTCCTCCTCTCCTCTCCTCACCCCTCTCCTCCTCTCCTCACCCCTCTCCTCCCCCTCTCCTCTCCTCACCCCTCCTCTCCTCCTCTCCTCTGCGCTCCTCCTACTCTCCTCACCCCTATATTCCTCCCCGTCTCCTCCTCCTCCTATCCTCTCCTCACCGCTCTCCTCCTCTCCTCTCCTCCCCCTCTCCTCTCCTCACCCCTCTCCTCTCCTCTCCTCACCCCTCTCCTCTCCTCCCCCCTCTCCTCCTCTCCTCTCCTCACCCCTCTCCTCCTCTCCTCACCCCTCCTCTCCTCCTCCTCCTCTCCTCTCCTCACCCCTCTCCTCCTCTCCTCACCTCACCCCTCTCCTCCCCCTCTCCTCTCCTCACCCCTCCTCTCCTCCTCTCCTCACCCCTCCTCCTCCTCTCCTCACCCCTCTCCTCCTCCTCCTCTCCTCTCCTCACCCCTCCTCCTCCTCTCCTCACCCCTCTCCTCCTCCTCGTATCCTCTCCTCACCCCTCTCATCACTCCTCTCCTCACCCCTCTCCTCCTCTCCTCTCCTCACCCCTCTCCTCCTCTCCTCACCCCTCTCCTCCTCCTCCTCTCCTCACCCCTCTCCTCCTCCTCTCCTCCTCTCCTCACCCCTCCTCCTCCTCTCCTCTCCTCACCCCTCTCCTCACTCCTCTCCTCACCCCTCTCCTCCTCCTCCTCTCCTCACCCCTCTCCTCTCCTCACCCCTCTCCTCCTCCCCCTCTCCTCCTCCTCCTCTCCTCTCCTCACCCCTCTCCTCCTCTCCTCTCCTCACCCCTCTCCTCTCCTCACCCCTCTCCTCTCCTCCTCTCCTCCTCTCCTCACCCCTCTCCTCCTCCTCCTCTCCTCTCCTCACCCCTCTCCTCCTCCTCCTCCTCCTCTCCTCCTCTCCTCCTCCTCCTCTCCTCTCCTCACCCCTCTCCTCTCCTCCTCTCCTCCTCTCCTCACCCCTCTCCTCCTCCTCCTCTCCTCTCCTCACCCCTCTCCTCCTCCTCCTCCCCCTCTCCTCCTCTCCTCTTCTCCTCTCCTCTCCTCACCCCTCTCCTCCCCCTCTCCTCCTCCCCCTCTCCTCCTCCTCCTCCTCTCCTCCTCTCCTCCTCTCCTCACCCCTCCCTCCGTCAGCGGTGTGTGGTGCGTTCCTCCTCTACATCAGTACAGATTATGTGTTTGACGGTCGGAACCCCCCGTACGGAGAAGACGACGCCCCCAACCCCCTGAACCTGTACGGCCGCAGCAAGATGGAGGGCGAGAGGGAGGCCCGGAGACACTGCCCCGGTACTGACCGGGACTGACCGGGACTGACCGGGACTGACCGGGACTGACCGGGACTGACCAGGACTGACCAGGACTGACCGGGACTGACCGGGACTGACCGGGACTGACCGGGACTGACCGGGACTGACCGGGGCTGACCGGGACTGACCGGGACTGACCGGGACTGACCGGGACTGGACCAGGATTGACCAGGACTGTGTCGGCGGCAAGGTGGGCCGAAAAAAATCTTTTAGTTATTATTACTATTTTATTACTGTATAATATTTGAATATAAACATTGTTATATTATTGTGCAAACTGTGACTTCAGTAAAACAAACAGGAGGTCGTATAATTTTGGTGGTCAGTGCTCACTGGTCACTGAGGAAACTTTGAGTGCAGCGTCTGTGGAGCTGCTGCACGTGGACATGTCAGACAGTTTGAATGATCGAAAACAGGCTAAAGGACAGAGAGTCAGTTTGTATTTTCGCCAAAAAATACATTCAGGAAAATGGCTTAGACCAGTTCAGAGGCACAAGAAAATCTGGATGACTGGATCAGGGCTTTGCCAGTGCGGCCGTAGTGACTGGAAACAGGCTGCGGCTGAAGACCGTGGAGCCCATCAACATGAAACTTCACAATTCTACATGAGAGAAACGCTCTTGACTCGCAAATGCACGAACGAATGGAAGGACAGAGCACAGATGTTTCAGCAGTTTGTCTACTCATGATCCATCCATCTTCTCCCGCTTAATCCAGCTGGGTCACAATCCTCACAGCCCCTGACCCCCTATGAACCCCTCTGCAGGTGGAGCCACAGGAGGGAGGACCTCATGGTCCTTGATGTTAGTTCAGGTGCTGCTGGGGAAACCGGAGCACCCGGAGGACATCCAGACACGGGGAGAACATGCAAACTCCACACAGAAAGGAGTTATAGGAGCTATAAAGGAGTTGTTATAAACTGATGAATTGTTGACTGACGTTTGCCGGGTCTTGTGTGTTTTGTGGTGGGTGAGCGGGTCAGCGGGTCAGCGGGTCAGTGGGTCAGTGGGTCAGCGGGTCAGTGGGTCAGCGGGTCAGTGGGTCAGCGGGTCAGTGGGTCAGCGGGTCAGCGGGTCAGCGGGTCAGTGCCTGGAGCCTTGTGTCTCTGTGATGTTCCTGGTGTTTCTGAGGCTGGTTCATGTTCACATCAGGGACTTTATTGTTCATAATGAGCCTAAAACTAAGAAAGAAAAACGTGTTTGACTCCACTGCTGATGACCCACAGCCTCCAGTAGATGTGCTCTGACACCGACTCTGCCAGGACTGGACCAGGACTAGACCAGGACTAGACCAGGACTAGACCAGGACTAGACCAGGACTAGACCAGGACTGGACCAGGACTAGACCAGGACTAGACCAGGACTGGACCAGGACTGGACCAGGACTAGACCAGGACTGGAACCAGGACTGACCCGGGACTAGACCAGGACCAGACCAGGGACCAGACCAGGACTAGACCAGGACCGGACCAGGACTGAGACCAGGACTGGACCAGGACTCAGACCAGGACTAGAACCAGGACAGACCAGGACTGAACCAGGGACCAGACCAGGACTAGACCAGGACTGACCAGGACTGGACCAGGACTCAGACCAGGACTCAGACCAGACTGGACCAGGACTAGACCAGGGACCAGACCAGGGACCAGACCAGGGACTGACCAGGACTGGACCAGGACTCAGACCAGACTGAACCAGGACTGACCAGACTAGACCAGGACTAGACCGGGACTAGACCAGACCAGACCAGGACTGTAGACCAGGACTAGACCAGGACTGGACCGGGACTGACCAGGACTCAGACCAGGACTACACCAGGACTACACCAGGACTCAGACCAGACCAGGACCAGACCAGACTAGACCAGGACTAGACCAGGGACCAGACCAGGACTAGACCAGACTGGACCAGGACTAGACCAGACTACACCAGGACTACACCAGGACTAGACCAGGACTCAGACCAGGACTCAGACCAGGACTACACCGGGACTCAGACCAGGACTCAGACCAGGACTGACCAGGACTAGACCAGGACCAGACCAGGACCAGACCAGGGACTGACCAGGACTAGACCAGGACTAGACCAGGACTCAGACCAGACCGGGACTAGACCAGGGACTCAGACCAGACCAGGACCAGGACTAGACCAGGACTAGACCAGGACTAGACCAGACCAGACCAGACTGACCAGGGACTCAGACCAGGACTGAACCAGGACTAGACCAGGACTAGACCAGACTAGACCAGGACCAGACCAGGACTAGACCAGGACTAGACCAGGACTCAGACCAGGACTGGACCAGGACTCAGACCAGGACTAGACCAGGACTAGACCAGGACTAGACCAGGACTAGACCCGGACTGGACCGGGACCCCAGACCGGGACTGCACCCAGACTGCACCAGGACTACCAGGAGACCGGGACTGAGCCAGGACCAGGACTAGACCAGGACTACACCAGGACTGACCAGGACTGAACCGGGACTAGACCAGACCGGGACTGGAGCCGGGGACTGACCAGGACTGACCAGGACTGAACACCAAGGGACTAGACCGGGAACTGGGACCAGACCGGGACTGAACCACGGGACTACACCAGGACTAGCACCGGGACTAGACCGGGACTGAGCCGGGACTGGGCCAGGACTGGACCAGGACTAGACCAGGACTAGACCAGGGACGGACCGGGACAGAGGACTAGACCAGGACTAGACCAGGACTAGACCGGGACAGACCAGGACTAGAACCAGGACTAGACCGGGACTGGACAGGACTAGACCAGGGACTGAGACCAGGACTGGACCAGGACTGACCAGGACTAGACCAGGACTAGACCAGGGACTAGACCGGGACTGGACCAGACACAGACTAGGACCAGGACCACCAGGACTGACCAGGACCGGGACTGAGACCAGGACTGACCGGGACTGGACCAGGACCAGACCAGGACTAGACCAGGGACTGGACCGGGACTGAACCAGGACTAGACCAGGACTAGACCAGGACTTCAGACCAGGACTAGACCAGGACTAGACCAGGACTAGACCAGGACTGGAGCCAGGACTGGACCAGGACTAGACCAGGACTAGACCAGGACTGGACCAGGACTGGACCAGGACTGGACCAGGACTGGAACCAGACTAGACCAGGACTGAACCGGGACTGGGCCAGGGACTACACCGGGACTGAACCAGGACTAGACCAGGACTAGCCAGGACTAGACCGGGACTAGACCAGGACTTCAGACCAGGACTTCAGACCAGGGACTAGACCAGGACTGAGACCAGGACTAGACACCGGGACTGAGACCCGGGACTGACCAGGACTGACCAGGACTGGACCAGGACGACTGCAGGACTAGACAGGACTGGAGCCGGGACTGGAGCCAGGGAGACCAGGACTCTAGACCAGGACTAGACCCAGGACTAGACCAGGACTAGACCAGGACTGGACCAGGACTAGACCAGGACTGAACCAGGACTAGACCAGGGACTAGACCAGGACACACCGGGACTCAGACCAGGACTGACCAGGACTGAACCAGGACTAGGACCAGGACTAGAGCCAGGACTAGACCAGGACTGGGCCAGGACTGACCAGGGTTCAGACCAGGGACTGGACCAGGACTAGACCAGGACTCAGACCAGGACTAGACCAGGACTAGACCAGGACTGGAGCCAGGACCGGACCAGGACTAGACCAGGACTGGACCAGGACTAGACCAGGACTACACCGGGACTGGACCAGGACTACAGACCAGGACTACCAGGACTACACCAGGACTAGACCAGGACTGAACCAGGACCCCAGACCAGGGACTGGACCAGGACTAGACCAGGACTAGACCAGGACTTCCAGACTAGACTGGACCGGGACTAGACCAGGACTACACCAGGACTAGACCGGGGACTAGACCAGGACTAGACCAGGACTAGACCAGGACTGGACCAGGACTAGACCAGGGACTAGACCAGGACTAGACCAGGACTGAACCAGGGACTAGACCAGGACTTCAGACCGGGACTGGACCAGGACTAGACCAGGACTAGACCGGGACTAGACCAGGACTGAGACCAGGACTAGACCGGGACTGACCAAGGACTAGACCAGGACTGAACCAGGACTGGACCGGGACTAGACCAGGACTAGACTGGGACTAGACCAGGACTGGACCAGGACTAGACTGGGACTAGACCAGGACTACACCGGGACTGGACCAGGACTAGACCAAGGACTTCAGACCAGAGGACTAGACCGGGACAGAACCAGGACTGACCGGGACTGAACCGGGACTGGACCAGGACTGGACCAGGACTAGACCAGGACTTTACACCGGAGACTAGACCAGGACTGGAGACCAGGACTAGAGCCGGGACTAGACCGGGACTGCACCAGGACTGAAGCAGACCAGGACTGGAGCCGGGACTAGACCAGGGACTAGACCGGACTGGGCCAGGACTGAACCAGGACTGGACCAGGACTAGACCAGGACTGAGACCCGGGACTGAACCAGGACTGAACCAGGACCAGACCCGGGACTAGACCAGGACTAGACCAGGACTAGACCAGGACTGGACCCAGACTAGACCAGGACTACACCAGGGACTAGACCAGGGACTGAGACCAGGACTTCAGACCAGGACTGGACCAGGACTACACCAGGACTGGGCCGGGACTAGACCCCGACCGGGACTGGACCAGGGGACTGACCCAGGACTGACCAGGACTGGACCAGGACTTGACCAGGACTAGACCAGGACTACACCAGGACTAGACCGGGACTAGGGCCAGGACTAGACACCGGGACTAGACCAGGACTAGACCAGGGACTAGACCCGGGACAGGACCCGGGACTGAACCAGGACTAGACCGGGACTAGACCAGGACTGAGCCGGACTAGACCGGGACACAGACCGGGACTAGACCGGGACTGAACCGCAGGACTAGACCGGGACCCCAGACCAGGACTAGACCAGGACTAGACCAGGACTGCACCAGGACTAGACCAGGACTCAGACCAGGACTAGACCAGGACTGGACCAGGACTAGACCAGGACTGGACACGGACTGGAACCAGGACTAGACCAGGACTAGACCAGGACTAGACCAGGACTGGACCAGGACTAGACCAGGACTAGACCAGGACTACACCAGGACTAGACCAGGACTAGACCAGGACTAGACCAGGACTACACCAGGACTAGACCAGGACTAGACCAGGACTAGACCAGGACTGGACCAGGACTAGACCAGGACTAGACCAGGACTAGACCAGGACTGGACCAGGACTAGACCAGGACTACACCAGGACTACACCAGGACTAGACCAGGACTGGACCAGGACTAGACCAGGACTAGACCAGGACTACACCAGGACTAGACCAGGACTAGACCAGGACTAGACCAGGACTACACCAGGACTAGACCAGGACTAGACCAGGACTAGACCAGGACTGGACCAGGACTAGACCAGGACTAGACCAGGACTACACGAGGACTAGACCAGGACTAGACCAGGACTAGACCAGGACTACACCAGGACTAGACCAGGACTAGACCAGGGACTGAACCAGGACTGGACCAGGACTAGACCAGGGACTAGACCAGGACTAGACCCAGGACTACACACCAGGACTAGACCAGGGACTGGACCAGGACTAGACCAGGACTAGACCAGGACTAGACCAGGGACTAGACCAGGACTAGACCAGGACTGGACCAGGACTGGACCAGGACTGACTGGACCAGGGACTAGACCAGGACTACACCAGGACTAGACCAGGACTAGACCAGGACTAGACCAGGACTGCACCAGGACTAGACCAGGACTAGACCAGGACTAGACCAGGACTGGACCAGGACTGGTCCGGGACTGGACCGGGACTAGACCAGGACTGGACCAGGACTGAACCAGGACTAGACCAGGACTAGACCGGGACTAGACCAGGACTAGACCAGGACTAGACCAGGACTAGACCAGGACTAGACCGGGACTAGACCAGGACTAGACCAGGACTAGACCAGGACTAGACCAGGACTAGACCAGGACTAGACCAGGACTAGACCAGGACTAGACCGGGACTAGACCAGGACTAGACCAGGACTAGACCAGGACTAGACCAGGACTAGACCAGGACTACACCAGGACTACACCAGGACTAGACCAGGACTAGACCAGGACTAGACCAGGACTAGACCAGGACTAGACCAGGACTAGACCAGGACTAGACCAGGACTAGACCAGGACTAGACCAGGACTGGACCAGGACTAGACCAGGACTACACCAGGACTACACCAGGACTAGACCAGGACTGGACCAGGACTGGACCAGGACTAGACCAGGACTACACCAGGACTAGACCAGGACTAGACCAGGACTAGACCAGGACTACACCAGGACTAGACCAGGACTAGACCAGGACTAGACCAGGACTGGACCAGGACTGGACCAGGACTAGACCAGGACTAGACCAGGACTGGACCAGGACTAGACCAGGACTACACCAGGACTACACCAGGACTAGACCAGGACTGGACCAGGACTAGACCAGGACTAGACCAGGACTACACCAGGACTAGACCAGGACTAGACCAGGACTAGACCAGGACTACACCAGGACTAGACCAGGACTGGACCAGGACTGGACCAGGACTGGACCAGGACTAGACCAGGACTAGACCAGGACTACACCAGGACTAGACCAGGACTAGACCAGGACTAGACCAGGACTAGACCAGGACTAGACCAGGACTAGACCAGGACTAGACCAGGACTGGACCAGGACTAGACCAGGACTAGACCAGGACTAGACCAGGACTACACCAGGACTAGACCAGGACTGGACCAGGACTAGACCAGGACTAGACCAGGACTAGACCAGGACTAGACCAGGACTACACCAGGACTAGACCAGGACTGGACCAGGACTGGACCAGGACTGGACCAGGACTAGACCAGGACTACACCAGGACTGGACCAGGACTAGACCAGGACTAGACCAGGACTAGACCAGGACTAGACCAGGACTGGACCAGGACTAGACCAGGACTGGACCAGGACTAGACCAGGACTAGACCAGGACTAGACCAGGACTGGACCAGGACTAGACCAGGACTAAACCAGGACTAGACCAGGACTAGACCAGGACTGGACCAGGACTAGACCAGGACTAGACCAGGACTAGACCAGGACTGGACCAGGACTGGACCAGGACTGACCGGGACTGACCAGGACTGACCGAGACTGACCGGGACTGACCAGGACTGGACCAGGACTGGACCAGGACTAGACCAGGACTAAACCAGGACTGGACCAGGACTAGACCAGGACTAGACCGGGACTAGACCGGGACTAGACCGGGACTGGACCGGGACTGGACCAGGACTGGACCAGGACTGGACCAGGACTAGACCAGGACTAGACCAGGACTAGACCAGGACTAGACCAGGACTAGACCAGGACTGGACCAGGACTAGACCAGGACTAGACCAGGACTAGACCAGGACTACACCAGGACTAGACCAGGACTGGACCAGGACTGGACCAGGACTGGACCAGGACTAAACAAGGACTGTATCACAACTATGATCAGAACACAATCATGACTAGACCAGGACTGGACCACGTTTCACCAGGTTAACAGAGTTCTCCTCAGACTGTGTGGTGCTCCGGGTGCCGGTTCTGTTCGGGGAGGTGGAGCGGGTGGAGGAGAGCGCCGTGACCGTTCTCTGGACTTTGGTTCTGGACTCGGCTCAGACCTGCTCCTTGGATCACACCCAACAGCGCTTCCCCACTGAGGTCAGAGATGTAGCACGGGTCTGCAGCAACATCTGCTCCAGGCGCACACAGGTACTGGACCAGGACTGGACCAGGACTGGACCAGGACTGGACCAGGACTGGACCAGGACTGAACCAGGACTGGACCAGGACTGGACCAGGACTGAACCAGGACTGAACCAGGACTGGACCAGGACTGGACCAGGACTAGACCGGGACTAACCCAGGACTGGACCAGGACTAGACCAGGACTAGACCGGGACTGGACCAGGACTACACCAGGACTGAACCAGGACTACACCAGGACTGAACCAGGACTAGACCAGGACTAACCCAGGACGGGCTGTACTCTGAGGTCCTGGGTTAGTCCTGGGTTAGTCCTGGTTCAGTCCTGGTTGGAGGTTCTTCTCTGGTCAGGACCCGTCTGTTCGTGGTGTGTTCCATTATTCGGCTCAGGAGCAGATGACCAAATATGAGATGGCCAAAGCCATCGGCGACGCCTTCCACCTGCCCTCCAACCACATCGTCCCGGTAACAACACGCCCCCTTTTCTCTCCCCTCTCCTCTCCTCCTCTCTCCCCTCCCCTCCTCTCCCCTCTCCTCCTCTCCTCTCCTCCTCTCTCCCCTCCCCTCCTCTCCCCTCTCCTCCTCTCCTCCTCTCTCCCCTCCTCTCCTCTCCTCTCCTCTCTCCTCCTCTCCTCCCCTCCCCTCTCCCCTCCTCCTCTCCCCTCTCCTCCTCTCCTCTCCTCCTCTCTCCCCTCCTCTCCTCTCCTCTCCCCTCCTCGTCTCTCCTCTCCTCTCCTCTCTCCTCCTCGTCTCTCCTCTCCTCTCCTCCCCTCCTCGTCTCTCCTCTCCTCCCCTCCTCCTCTCCTCTCCTCCTCTCTCACCTCCTCCCCTCCCCTCTCCCCTCCTCCTCTCCCCTCTCCTCCTCTCTCCCCTCCTCTCCTCTCCTCTCTCCTCTCCTCTCCCCTCCTCCTCTTCCCTCTCCTCCTCTCCTCTCCTCCTCTCTCCCCTCCTCTCCTCTCCTCTCACCTCCTCTCCCCTCCTCTCTCCTCCTCTCCTCCTCTCCCCTGTCCTCCTCTCCTCTCCTCCTCTCTCCCCTCCTCTCCTCTCCTCTCCCCTCCTCTCCCCTCCTCCTCTCTCCTCCTCCTCCTCTCTCCTCCTCTCTCCTCCTCCTCCTCTCTCCTCCCCTCCTCCTCTCCTCTCCCCTCCTCCTCTCCTCTCTCCTTCTCCCCTCCTCCTCCCCCCTCCTCGTCTCTCCTCTCTCCTCCTCCTCCTCTCCTCCTCTCTCTGACCTTGTCTTCTGTTGGATGTGTGTAGTTGACGGCCCCGGCCCCGGGCCCCGCCTCTCGCCCTCTGAACGCTCGTCTCGCCTGCTCGCGCCTCGAGCTGCTTGGACTCGCCGTGGAGCCCCGCCCCTTCAGAGCCGCCATCTTGGATTGTCTTTGGCCGTTCACCCCCGACCGCCGCTGGAGGCAGACGGTTTTCCACTGAACGACCACGGCCACAAATACTTCTACTACTACTGTTCCTACTACTACTGCTACTGCATCAAATACTACTACTACTGCTACTGCTGCAAATACTTCTACTACTACAGAAGCAAATACTGCTCCGGTGATTCACTTTAGGACCCTGGGACTAAAATGTTTAATTCAGATTTTGTGTTTAAACATAAAGCGCTGCACTTCTTTTTCGTGAAACATGTAATTTATGATTTATGGAATTTAAAGCTGAACTCTGGGATTTTCTCTGGAGGGCTGGTCCTGATTTAGTTTCGGTTTAGTCTTAATTTAGTCCTTGTTTAGTCCAGACACAACCAGAGGAAACGTGAGATCAGCTTTGAAACAGACAAAGAAGATTTTATAGACTTTTTTTTCTTAAAGTAAAAACAAATAATAGAATAAAAATCATTTTGTTGAATATTGTAAAATCTCTCCTTTTTTTTTCACTCGCTTCACCTGTGTGTGGACAGGGACACTTCACCTGTGTGTGGACAGGGACACTTCACCTGTGTGTGGACAGGGACACTTCACCTGTGTGTGGACAGGGACACTTCACCTGTGTGTGGACAGGGACACTTCACCTGTGTGTGGACAGGGACACTTCACCTGTGTGTGGACAGGGACACTTCACCTGTCTGTGTGTGATTATTTAGACTTTAGAACATTTGGTTAAATCCAGATATTTGAATGCTGTCTTTGTCTGGACCCTGCCACTGGTCCTGATCTGGTCCTGGTCTGGTCCTGGTCTAGTCCTGATCTGGTCCTGGTCTGGTCCTGGTCTAGTCCTGGTCTAGTCCTGATCTGGTCCTGGTCTCGTCCTGATCTGGTCCTGGTCTCGTCCTGATCTGGTCCTGGTCTCGTCCTGATCTGGTCCTGGTCTCGTCCTGATCTGGTCCTGGTCTCGTCCTGATCTGGTCCTGGTCTCGTCCTGATCTGGTCCTGGTCTAGTCCTGATCTGGTCCTGGTCTAGTCCTGATCTGGTCCTGGTCTCGTCCTGATCTGGTCCTGGTCTCGTCCTGGTCTGGTCCTGGTCTAGTCCTGATCTGGTCCTGATCTGGTCCTGATCTGGTCCTGGTCACAGGGCGTGTTTAAAATAGTCTCACCAAAAAGCAGAACTCGTGTCAGGTAAAGTTGATGAATCATGTTTGGCACAAGAAGCACAGAGGAATCTGACAGGAGCAGAGCCGGAGCAGCAGACGGGAGCAGAGCCGGAGCAGCAGACGGGAGCAGAGCCGGAGCAGCAGACGGGAGCAGAGCCGGAGCAGCAGACGGGAGCAGAGCCGGAGCAGCAGACGGGAGCAGAGCCGGAGCAGCAGACGGGAGCAGAGCCGGAGCAGCAGACGGGTGCGGAGCCGGGCAGCAGGCGGGTGCAGAGCCGGGCAGCAGACGGGTGCAGAGCCGGAGCAGCAGACGGGAGCAGAGCCGGAGCAGCAGACGGGAGCAGAGCCGGAGCAGCAGACGGGAGCAGAGCCGGAGCAGCAGACGGGTGCAGAGCCGGAGCAGCAGACGGGAGCAGAGCCGGAGCAGCAGACGGGAGCAGAGCCGGAGCAGCAGACGGGAGCAGAGCCGGAGCAGCAGACGGGTGCAGAGCCGGAGCAGCAGACGGGAGCAGAGCCGGAGCAGCAGACGGGAGCAGAGCCGGAGCAGCAGACGGGAGCAGAGCCGGAGCAGCAGACGGGTGCAGAGCCGGAGCAGCAGACGGGAGCAGAGCCGGAGCAGCAGACGGGAGCAGAGCCGGAGCAGCAGACGGGTGCAGAGCCGGAGCAGCAGACGGGAGCAGAGCCGGAGCAGCAGACGGGTGCAGAGCCGGAGCAGCAGACAGGTGCAGAGCCGGAGCAGCAGACGGGAGCAGAGCCGGAGCAGCAGACGGGAGCAGAGCCGGAGCAGCAGACGGGTGCAGAGCCGGAGCAGCAGACGGGAGCGGTCCCTGTGTCAGATGCCCTCCCATCCTCCTGTATCCCTGTGTGTCAGATGCCCTCCCATCCTCCTGTATCCCTGTGTCAGATGCCCTCCCATCCTCCTGTATCCCTGTGTGTCAGATGCCCTTCCATCCTCCTGTATCCCTGTGTGTCAGATGCCCTCCCATCCTCCTGTATCCCTGTGTCAGATGCCCTCCCATCCTCCTGTATCCCTGTGTGTCAGATGCCCTCCCATCCTCCTGTATCCCTGTGTCAGATGCCCTCCCATCCTCCCGTATCCCTGTGTCAGATGCCCTCCCATCCTCCCGTATCCCTGTGTCAGATGCCCTCCCATCCTCCTGTATCCCTGTGTGTCAGATGCCCTCCCATCCTCCTGTATCCCTGTGTCAGATGCCCTCCCATCCTCCTGTATCCCTGTGTGTCAGATGCCCTCCCATCCTCCTGTATCCCTGTGTGTCAGATGCCCTCCCATCCTCCTGTATCCCTGTGTCAGATGCCCTCCCATCCTCCTGTATCCCTGTGTCAGATGCCCTCCCATCCTCCCGTATCCCTGTGTCAGATGCCCTCCCATCCTCCTGTATCCCTGTGTGTCAGATGCCCTCCCATCCTCCTGTATCCCTGTGTCAGATGCCCTCCCATCCTCCTGTATCCCTGTGTCAGATGCCCTCCCATCCTCCTGTATCCCTGTGTCAGATGCCCTCCCATCCTCCCGTATCCCTGTGTGTCAGATGCCCTCCCATCCTCCTGTATCCCTGTGTCAGATGCCCTCCCATCCTCCTGTATCCCTGTGTCAGATGCCCTCCCATCCTCCTGTATCCCTGTGTGTCAGATGCCCTCCCATCCTCCTGTACTCCTGTGTGTCAGATGCCCTCCCATCCTCCTGTATCCCTGTGTCAGATGCCCTCCCATCCTCCCGTATCCCTGTGTCAGATGCCCTCCCATCCTCCTGTATCCCTGTGTCAGATGCCCTCCCATCCTCCTGTATCCCTGTGTCAGATGCCCTCCCATCCTCCTGTATCCCTGTGTCAGATGCCCTCCCATCCTCCCGTATCCCTGTGTCAGATGCCCTCCCATCCTCCCGTATCCCTGTGTCAGATGCCCTCCCATCCTCCCGTATCCCTGTGTCAGATGCCCTCCCATCCTCCTGTATCCCTGTGTGTCAGATGCCCTCCCATCCTCCTGTATCCCTGTGTGTCAGATGCCCTCCCATCCTCCTGTATCCCTGTGTCAGATGCCCTCCCATCCTCCTGTATCCCTGTGTGTCAGATGCCCTCCCATCCTCCCGTATCCCTGTGTCAGATGCCCTCCCATCCTCCTGTATCCCTGTGTCAGATGCCCTCCCATCCTCCTGTATCCCTGTGCCAGATGCCCTCCCGTCCTCCTGTATCCCTGTGCCGGGTGTGGTGGGACCAGAGGTCGGTCTCGTGGAGAAACTGGCTGTCGGACCCTGAAGACTCGGTGGAGGCTGCATGGTTCTGGAGAGTGGAAGCACGTGGACCAGGAGCACGGCTTCATCTGCCAGAGAGGTCCTGAACGAGTCTGAACCAGGTCTGAACCGGGTCTGAACCGGGTCTGATCCGGACCTAAACTGGGTCTAAACTTGGGTGTGGATCTGGTGAGAGCCGAGCGATTTTCTCCCCCCCAAAAAATCATAAAAAACTCGATTCACGATTCGATTTGATCCGACCGTACAGCCGCATCCAAAACCTTCACCATGTTGTGGAAACCTGTCTCCACCAAATAAACTGGTCCACAGCAGAGACGGCATTTGTTACATTTTCCTCATCGATCGCTGGGAGAATTTTTTGCCCAGCCCAACTTCAGGTCTGGTCCTGGTCTAACTTTTGTCTCAATGGACTAAACCAGGACTAAACAAGGACTAAGCCAAAGTGGTTCTAGTCCCAGTATGGTCCAGATCTGGTCTTGGTCTAGTCCAGGATTCACTGATCTGGTTTCGTTGCAGATGCTGTGGACCAAAGTGAAGTTGCGTCTGAATACAGGATATGCAGCTCTCACCGATCCAGTGGTCCGACAATCCATCCTGAACCAGGTCTGAACCAGGTCTGAACCAGGTCTGAACCAGGTCTGAACCAGGCCTGAACCAGGCCTGAACCAGGTCTGAACCAGGTCTGAACCAGGTCTGAACCAGGTCTGAACCAGGCCTGAACCAGGTCTGAACCAGGTCTGAACCAGGTCTGAACCAGGCCTAAACCAGGTCTGAACCAGGTCTGAACCAGGTCTGAACCAGGTCTGAACCAGGTCTGAACTAGGCCTAAACCAGGTCTGAACCAGGTCTGAACCAGGTCTGAACCAGGTCTGAACTAGGCCTAAACCAGGTCTGAACCAGGTCTGAACCAGGTCTGAACCAGGTCTGAACTAGGCCTAAACCAGGCCTGAACCAGGTCTGAACTAGGCCTAAACCAGGTCTGAACCAGGCCTAAACTAGGACTGAACCAGGTCTGAACCAGGTCTGAACCAGGTCTGAACCAGGCCTAAACCAGGTCTGAACTAGGCCTAAACCAGGTCTGAACTAGGCCTAAACTAGGACTGAACCAGGTCTGAACCAGGTCTGAACTAGGCCTAAACCAGGTCTGAACCAGGTCTGAACCAGGTCTGAACCAGGTCTGAACCAGGTCTGAACTAGGCCTAAACCAGGTCTGAACCAGGTCTGAACCAGGCCTGAACCAGGTCTAAACCAGGTCTGAACCAGGTCTGAACTAGGCCTGAACCAGGTCTGAACCAGGTCTGAACCAGGTCTGAACCAGGTCTGAACCAGGTCTGAACTAGGCCTAAACCAGGTCTGAACTAGGCCTAAACTAGGACTGAACCAGGTCTGAACCAGGTCTGAACCAGGTCTGAACCAGGTCTGAACCAGGTCTGAACTAGGCCTAAACCAGGTCTGAACTAGGCCTAAACTAGGACTGAACCAGGTCTGAACCAGGTCTGAACCAGGTCTGAACCAGGACTGAACTAGGCCTAAACCAGGTCTGAACTAGGCCTAAACCAGGTCTGAACTAGGCCTAAACCAGGTCTGAACTAGGCCTAAACCAGGTCTGAACTAGGTCTGAACCAGGTCTGAACCAGGTCTGAACTAGGCCTAAACCAGGTCTGAACCAGGTCTGGACCAGGTCTGAACCAGGTCTGAACCAGGTCTGAACTAGGCCTAAACCAGGTCTGAACCAGGTCTGAACCAGGCCTGAACCAGGTCTAAACCAGGTCTGAACCAGACCTGAACCAGGTCTGAACCAGGTCTGAACCAGGTCTGAACTAGGCCTAAACCAGGTCTGAACTAGGCCTAAACTAGGACTGAACTAGGCCTAAACCAGGTCTGAACTAGGCCTAAACCAGGTCTGAACCAGGTCTGAACCAGGTTTAGTCTAGGTTCGGACTAAACCTGGACTGAACCAGGTCTGAACTAGGCCTGAACCAGGTCTGAACCAGGTCTGAACCAGGTCTGAACCAGGTCTGAACCAGGTCTGAACTAGGCCTAAACCAGGTCTGAACCAGGTCTGAACCAGGCCTGAACCAGGTCTAAACCAGGTCTGAACCAGGTCTGAACCAGGTCTAAACTAGGACTGAACCAGGTCTGAACCAGGTTTAGTCTAGGTTCGGACTAAACCTGGACTGAACCAGGTCTGAACTAGGCCTGAACCAGGTCTGAACCAGGTCTGAACCAGGTCTGAACCAGGTCTGAACCAGGTCTGAACTAGGCCTAAACCAGGTCTGAACCAGGTCTGAACCAGGCCTGAACCAGGTCTAAACCAGGTCTGAACCAGGTCTGAACCAGGTCTAAACTAGGACTGAACCAGGTCTGAACCAGGTCTGAACTAGGCCTAAACCAGGTCTGAACCAGGCCTGAACCAGGTCTAAACCAGGTCTGAACCAGGTCTGAACCACGTCTGAACCAGACCTGAACCAGGTCTGAACCAGGTCTGAACCAGGTCTGAACCAGGACTGAACCAGGACTGAACCAGGTCTGAACCAGGTCTGAACCAGGTCTGAACCAGGACTGAACCAGGATTAGTCCAGGTTTAGTCTAGTTTCGGACTAAACCTGGACTGAACCAGGACTAACTCAGTGATAAAATGGGGTGTAACTCAAGGTGTTGTAGTTTGGTGAGAGACTGCGGAGGTCAGGGGTCACTGGGGTCAAACTGACCTGGAGTCAGTGCAGAAAGGATCCCTGTAAACAGCGCTCCCCACTGGCCGTGTGCTGAAGGTGCAGCCATGAAGAGGAGGAGCAGAAGTGTGAAATCACTTTTATTCCTGTGTAATTTGTAGAGAATGAGATATAGAGATGTTCATTTACTTTGATAATATCTGCTGCTGTTTCTCAAATGGAGAATCAGTTTTGACAAACAACTGAATCGTTAGCATAAAGGTTTGTTCGTATATAGTCTGTATGTATATGTGTGTCTGTACATTCTGTCTATGTGGATGTTCCATTTGGGATCCTGAGGTGTTTCAGTGGCTCCATTCAATAAGGGACAATAGAACTACAGAAAAAGATTTATTGATTTAATATGTGGTTAGTATAAAAGTCAAATCCAGGTCTAAACCCGATCTGCACACGGGCTAAACCTGGTTAGGATTCAGGAGTACATATGGAATACAAATGTAAACAGTTTAATATGAGTGTTTTGGTCCTAAATGTGAGAATACAGTTAAAACACCAGAGTTTATTTGATCATTTCCTAAACATTTCAATCTGGCATTGATAAAAGTGTCAGTTTCACAGTGTCAGAAACGCCTCATTTTAAAGTGGTATTTTCCCCATTTTAACAGAATTCAGATCAACTTAAAGGTTTTTCACTTTTACATCAAAAGAAATTTCCAAATCTAAATATATCATTAGTTTGATTAGATCATCCCTCTCCTCTGCGGCCGGACAGTTTCTCCTGGGCTCTGACAGGCGCTCTGACAGGCGCTCTGACAGGCGCTCTGACAGGCGCTCTGACAGGCGCTCTGACAGGCGCTCACATGACTTCACAGGTGCAGTTGACGCCCTTCTCCTTGGGCGTGGCATCGTACAGGGTCGTGGCCTGAGAGTTGACAAGGCCCCAGAAATTCTCGAAGGAGACGTCCTGTCCACTCTGCACCCCCATCTTCTGCATCAGCTTCTCCAGAGCATCGTCTGACTCCAGGGTCTAGAACAGGACCAGAGACCGGGTTAGGACCAGAGACCGGGTTAGGACCAGAGACCGGGTTAGGACCAGAGACCGGGTTAGGACCAGAGACCGGGTTAGGACCAGAGACCGGGTTAGGACCAGAGACCGGGTTAGGAGCAGGACTCAGAGCGGGACTCAGAGCGGGACTCAGAGCAGGGCTAAAAAGGGCAGAGGTCTGACTTACTGCCGACAATGTGAACACAGCTCCTGCTCCAGTCATACAGGGACCGGACAGCCCTTAGCAAAGGGCCCCGGACCCCATACTCCCGGAGCACCCCCCACAGGGCACCACGAGGGACACGGTCGAATGCCTTCTCCAGGTCCACAAAACACATGTGGACTGGTTGGGCAAACTCCCATGAGCCCTCGAGCACCCGATGGAGGGTGTAGAGCTGGTCCAGTGTTCCACGACCAGGCCGAAAACCACACTGCTCCTCTTGGGTCTGAGGTTCGACTATCGGCCGGACTCTCCTCTCCAGTCCCCTGGCAGAGACTTTACCGGGGAGGCTGAGGAGTGTGATTCCCCTGTAGTTGGAACACACCCTCCGGTCCCCCTTCTTATACAGAGGGACCACCACCCCGGTCTGCCAGTCCAGAGGCACTGTCCCCGACCACCACGCGATGTTGCAGAGACGTGTCAGCCAAGACCCACAACACCCAGAGACTTAAGGTACTCAGGACGGATCTCATCCACCCCCGGAGCCTTGCCACCGAGGAGCTTTAACCACCTCAGTGACTTCAGCCAGGGTGATGGATGAGTCCGCCTCTGGGTCCCCAGCCTCGGCCTCCTCTTCGGAGGACGTGACGGTGGGATTGAGGAGATCCCCAAAGTTTTCCTTCCACCGCCCGACAACATCCCCAGTCGAGGTCAGCAGCTCTCCCCCCGCACTGTAAACAGTGTTGGTGAAGGACCGCTTCCCCCTCCTGAGGCGCCGGACAGTTTGCCAGAATTTCCTTGGGGCCGTCTGATAGTCCTCCTCCATGGCCTCCCCGAACTCCTCCCAAACCTGAGTTTTTGCCTTTGCCACCGCCCGGGCTGCAGCACGCTTGGCCCATCGGTACCCGTCAGCTGCTTCAGGAGTCCCCCGAGCCAGCAGGGCCCGGTAGGACTCCATCTTCAGCTTGACAGCATCCCTTACTTCTGGTGTCCACCACCGGGTTCGGGGATTGCCGCCGCGACAGGCTCCACAGACCTTACGGCCACAGCTACGAGCGGCCGCATCAACAATAGAGGCCGAGAACGAAGCCACTCGGGCTCCATGTCCCCAGCCTCCCCCGGGATCCAGGAGAAGCTCCCGGAGGTGTGAGTTGAAGGCCGCACCGATAGAAGGTTCCGCCAGATGTTCCCAACAGACCCTCACGATACGCTTGGGCCTGCCAGGTCTTTCTGGCTTCCTCCTCCGCCAGTGGACCCAACTCACCACCAGGTGGTGATCAGTTGACAGCTCTGCCCCTCTCTTCACCCGAGTGTCCAAGACACACGGCCGGAGGCCAGATGACACGACAACAAAGTTGATCATCAACCTCCGGCCTAGGGAGTCCTGGTGCCACGTGCACCGATGGACCCCCTTGTGCTTGAACATGGTGTTCGTTATGGACAAACTGTGACTAGCACAGAAGTCCAATAACAGAACACCGCTCGGGTTCAGATCAGGGAGGCCGTTCCTCCCAATCACCCCTCTCCAAGTGTCACTGTCGTTGCCCACATGGGCGTTGAAGTCCCCAGTAGAACAACGGAGTCCCCGGTCGGTGCACTGTCCAGTCCCCCTCCCAGAGACTCCAAGAAGGCCGGGTACTCTGCACTGCTGTTCGGCCCGTAGGCCGACACCACAGTGAGAGACCTGTCCCCGACCCGAAGGCGCAGGGACGCAACCCTCTCGTTCACTGGGGTGAACTCCAACACGCAGCGTCTGAGCTGTGGGGTGATGACCCCACACCAGCTCGCCGCCGCTCCCCGCGGCCAACGCCAGAGAAATGGAGAGTCCAACCTCTCTCAAGGAGTTGGGTTCCGGACCCCAAACTGTGCGTGGAGGTGAGGCCGACTATATCTAGCCGGTAACGCTCGACCTCCCGCACAAGCTCAGGCTCCTTCCCCCCAGCGAGGTGACTTTATGTCCCCAGAGCTAGTCTCCATGTCCGAAGATCTGGTCGCCGAGGCCCCCGCCTTCAACTGCCGCCCATATCTCTTTGCACCCGGCCCCTATGGCTCCTCCCGCGGGTGGTGGGCCCACCAGAGGGCAGCCCCACGTCGCTCCTTCGGGCTGAGCCCGGCCGGGCCCCGTGGGGGAAAGGCCCGGCCACCAGGCGCTCGCCGGCGTGCACCCACCCCAGGCCTGGCTCCAGGGTGGGGCCCCGGTGTCGCCATTCCGGGCGACGTAACTGGTTATGATACTCTTGGTCAGAATTCCAAATATGAAACTAGGCTCCAGATTAGCCGCTATAACGTGAGGGTCACTTAGAGAGCCGAACACTGTGGGTGACATCACACTCTTTATACAGTCTGCGGTTAAATAAACCGTGACAACTCTTTCCAACAGTTGTTCTAAACCCCATCTAAACCCGATCTAAACCCGATCTAAACCCGATCTAAACCCCATCTAAACCCCATCTAAACCCCATCTAAACCCCATCTAAACCCCATCTAAACCCGATCTAAACCCCATCTAAACCCCATCTAAACCCCATCTAAACCCCATCTAAACCCCATCTAAACCCCATCTAAACCCCATCTAAACCCCATCTAAACCCCATCTAAACCCCATCTAAACCCCATCTAAACCCCATCTAAACCCCATCTAAACCCCATCTAAACCCCATCTAAACCCCATCTAAACCCCATCTAAACCCCATCTAAACCCCATCTAAACCCCATCTAAACCCGATCTAAACCCCATCTAAACCCCATCTAAACCCCATCTAAACCCCATCTAAACCCCATCTAAACCCCATCTAAACCCCATCTAAACCCCATCTAAACCCCATCTAAACCCCATCTAAACCCCATCTAAACCCCATCTAAACCCCATCTAAACCCCATCTAAACCCCATCTAAACCCCATCTAAACCCCATCTAAACCCCATCTAAACCCCATCTAAACCCCATCTAAACCCCATCTAAACCCCATCTAAACCCCATCTAAACCCCATCTAAACCCCATCTAAACCCAATCTAAACCCCATCTAAACCCCATCTAAACCTGATCTAAACCCCATCTAAACCCCATCTAAACCCCATCTAAACCCCATCTAAAGCCAGTCTTACCTTAGACAGCGCAGGCATCTGACTGGACAGCAGCGTCTGGAACTGCGTGGTGTTCATCGTGGATTTGTTGTCCGATGCTTTGTAGAACTCTGAGACCAGAGTGTTTAAGGCCAGCTCCAAGTCTGAGTACTGAAGAGAGAAAACTAGGTCAGAACCAGGACTCAACCAGGACTCAACCAGGACTCAACCAGGACTCAACCAGGACTCAACCAGGACTCAACCAGGACTCAACCAGGTCAGAGTACAGAGGGGAGAAGAGCAAACACTAGACCAGGAGACACCAGAAGACCGTGAATAAGGACAGAATATAGCAGGCCTAAAGCAGGTCTAAACCAGGCCTAAACCAGGCCTAAAGCAGGTCTAAACCAGGCCTAAACCAGGCCTAAACCAGGCCTAAACCAGGCCTAAAGCAGGTCTAAACCAGGCCTAATGCATGTCTTAGGTGCCAGACCTAAAGCAGGACTAAGCCAGGTCTTAAGCAGGTCTAAAGCAGGTCTAAAGCAGGTCTAAAGCAGGACTAAGCCAGGTCTAAAGCAGGTCTAAAACAGGACTAAGCCTGGTCTAAAGCAGGTCTAAAACAGGTCTAAAGCAGGTCTAAAGCAGGACTAAGCCAGGTCTAAAGCAGGTCTAAATCAGGACTAAGCCAGGTCTAAAGCAGGTCTAAAACAAGACTAAGCCAGGTCTAAAGCAGGTCTAAAACAGGTCTAAAGCAGGTCTAAAGCAGGTCTAAAGCAGGACTAAAGCAGGACTAAGCCAGGACTAAGCCAGGTCTAAAGCAGGACTAAACTAGGTCTAAACAGGACTAATAGGAGTCAGATGTTTTGCTGGACATATTTTGTGAATGAGGGTGGACTCTGGAGAATGTGTGGAATGTGACTGAGACTCACATCTGACTCTCATCAGGCCAGAGACTACAGCTCCCACAATACACCACTGCAGGGCTGACCCCTCCCCTCAGGCGCACCTCCACTACTGGTTGAGAAGGAATAGAGCCCCTGCAGGTGTCACGCAATCCAAACATGCACCTCCAGACCCACACTGGGCCCTCCAGACCCACACTGGGCCCTCCAGACCCCACACTGGCCCCTCCAGACCCACACTGGCCCCTCCAGACCCACACTGGCCCCTCCAGACCCCACACTGGCCCCTCCAGACCCCACACTGGCCCCTCCAGACCCACACTGGGCCCTCCAGACCCACACTGGCCCCTCCAGACCCCACACTGGGCCCTCCAGACCCCACACTGGCCCCTCCAGACTCCACACTGGCCCCTCCAGACCCCACACTGGGCCCTCCAGACCCCACACTGGGCCCTCCAGACCCCACACTGGGCCCTCCAGACCCACACTGGCCCCTCCAGACCCCACACTGGCCCCTCCAGACCCCACACTGGCCCCTCCAGACCCCACACTGGGCCCTCCAGACCCCACACTGGGCCCTCCAGACCCCACACTGGGCCCTCCAGACCCACACTGGGCCCTCCAGACCCACACTGGGCCCTCCAGACCCACACTGGGCCCTCCAGACCCACACTGGGCCCTCCAGACCCCACAATGGGCCCTCCAGACCCCACAATGGGCCCTCCAGACCCCACACTGGGCCCTCCAGACCCACACTGGCACCTTCAGACCCACACTGGGCCCTCCAGACCCCACAATGGGCCCTCCAGACCCCACACTGGGCCCTCCAGACCCACACTGGGCCCTCCAGACCCACACTGGGCCCTCCAGACCCCACACTGGCCCCTCCAGACCCCACACTGGCACCTCCAGACCCACACTGGCCCCTCCAGACCCACACTGGCCCCTCCAGACTCCACACTGGCCCCTCCAGACTCCACACTGGCCCCTCTATAACATTTCCTGGAGTGGATTGTGGATTCCTGGCGGCACGGTGGCTGAGTGGCAACACTCAGGCCTCACAGCAAGAAGGTTGCGGGTTCGTTTGCATGTTTGCATGTTCCTCCCCGTGTCTGGATGGGTTTCCTCCGGGTGCTCCGGTTTCCCCCATCAACCTAAAACATGCAGCACCTGAACTAACATCAAGGACCATGTTGTCCTCCCTCCTGTGGGCTCACCACCTGCAGGGGGGTTCATAGGGGGTCAGGTGCCTCATGACCAGTATTGGTATCAGTTCAACAAATTCATATCTGCAGTGTTTACATTAGAGAGGACCCTCCATCCACCCCTGGGCGCACACTTTCAAACTAGAACTGCAATTCCAGTAGCAATGCTCACATCACAAAAGCCTGCAATGATTTACAATAGAAGTCCTCTGGAAAGAGCAAAATATCTTCCCTTTTTTGAAAAACTAAACCAGGACTCAGTGGAGCCAGTAAAATTATACTTTAGGCAGTGCATTTTTACCCTTAACAAAACCAGACTGTTTGTTCAAACCCATCCATCCATCTTCTTCCACTTATCCAGGACCGGGTCGCGGGGGCAGCAGTCTAAGCAGGGGCTCCCAAGCTTCCCACTCCCCAGCCACTTCCTCCAGCTCCTCCTCCTGGACCCCGAGTCATTCCCAGCCCCAGAGACATGTCCTGGGTCTTCCCCGGGGCCTCCTGCCGGTGGGACATGCCCGGAACACCTCCTGAGGGAGGCGTCCAGGAGGCATCCGGACCAGATGCCCTCCCCTAACTGCTCCTCTCAACGTGGAGGAGCAGCAACTCTACTCCAAGCTCCTCCTGTGTGACCGAGCTCCTCACCCTATCTCTAATGGAGCGCCCGGCCACTCTGCGGAGGAAACTCATTCATTTCAGCCGCTTGTATCCACGATCTCGTTCTTTCGGTCATTACCCAGAGCTCATGACCATAGGTGAGGGGAGGAACGTAGACTGAGGTAAATCGAGAGCTTTGCCTTTCGGCTCAGCTCCTCTTCACCACAACGGTCCGATACAGCGACTGCATCACTGCCGACGCTGCACCGATCCGCCTGTCAATCTCACGCTCCATCCTCCCCTCACTGTGAACAAGACCCTGAGATACTTGAACTCCTCCACTTGAGGCAGAGACTCCCCTCCACCCGGAGAGGGCAATCCACCTTTTTCCGGTCCAGAACCATGGCCTCGGATTTGGAACAGCTGATTCTCATCCCAGCCGTTTCACACTCGGCTGCAAACCGCCCCAGTGCTGCAGGTCCTGGTTCGATGGAGCCAACAGGACGACATCATCTGCAAAGAGCAGAGATGAGATCCTGTGGTTCCTGAACTGGACCCCCTCTGTCCATAAATACAATGAACAGAACCGGTGACAAAGGGCAGCCCTGGTGGAGTCCAACATGCACCGGGAACAGGTCTGACTTACTGCCGGCACCACAGCTCCTGCTCCGGTCATACAGGGACCGGACAGCCCTTAGCAAAGGGCCCCGGACCCCATACTCCCGGAGCACCCCCCACAGGGCATCACGAGGGACACGGTCGAATGCCTTTTCCAGGTCCACAAAACACATGTGGACTGGTTGGGCAAACTCCCATGAACCCTCGAGCACCCGATGGAGGGTGTAGAGCTGGTCCAGTGTTCCACGACCAGGCTGAAAACCACACTGCTCCTCTTGAATCCGAGGTTCGACTATCGGCCGGACTCTCCTCTCCAGCACCCTGGCATAGACTTTACCGGGGAGGCTGAGGAG
Organism: Odontamblyopus lacepedii; assembly: GCA_034769755.1. NCBI lineage: Eukaryota > Metazoa > Chordata > Actinopteri > Gobiiformes > Gobiidae > Odontamblyopus > Odontamblyopus lacepedii. The sequence goes on from CM068347.1 coordinate 45,445,288, forward strand.
TGTGATTCCCCTGTAGTTGGAACACACCCTCCGGTCCCCCTTCTTATACAGAGGGACCACCACCCCGGTCTGCCAGTCCAGAGGTACTGTTCCCGACCGCCACGCGATGTTGCAGAGACGTGTCAGCCAAGACCCACAACACCCAGAGACTTAAGGTACTCAGGACGGATCTCATCCACCCCCGGAGCCTTGCCACCGAGGAGCTTTAACCACCTCAGTGACTTCAGCCAGGGTGATGGATGAGTCCGCCTCTGGGTCCCCAGCCTCGGCCTCCTCTTCGGAGGACGTGACGGTGGGATTGAGGAGATCCCCAAAGTTTTCCTTCCACCGCCCGACAACATCCCCAGTCGAGGTCAGCAGCTCTCCCCCCGCACTGTAAACAGTGTTGGTGAAGCACCGCTTCCCCCTCCTGAGGCGCCGGACGGTTTGCCAGAATTTCCTTGGGGCCGTCCGATAGTCCTCCTCCATGGCCTCCCCGAACTCCTCCCAGACCCGAGTTTTTGCCTCTGCCACCGCCCGGGCTGCAGCACACTTGGCCCATCGGTACCAGTCAGCTGCCTCAGGGAGGTCGTTCCTCCCAGTCACCCCTCTCCAAGTGTCACTGTCGTTGCCCACGTGGGCGTTCGTTCAAACTACAAACAGGAAAAACAAATCCCCGCCCACTCCATCGGGTGAATGACAGGCTTCAAACAGGATGCACTGAAACTAAAGTTAACAAAACTCCAAAAAATGTTGACAAACCTGCACCTGTCCCCTCCCCCCAGTACCCGCCCCCTGAACCCTGTCTAAACTACAGGGCTAGCAGCTTTTACACAGAATGTCTTCCTCTGGGGACGGGGAGGGCATCTGACACACAGGGACATGTTTGATTTAAATACAGGTTTAGCAGCTTTTAAATGGTCACATTTGTATACAGCGCTTTTCCACCTTCAAGGCTCAAAGTACTTTACATAATTTACAACATTGACACACACTCGTACACCAGTGTCTGCACACACTGGGGGTGAAGGGGGAGTGTCCTGCTCAAAGACACAATGACATCTGTGGGGACTGGAATCATACCAGTGACCTGCAGGTCAATGATGCAGCAGCTCTACCAGAGGAGGATTCTCTGCCAACCTTCAAATCAACTGACAGAATAAGACCCCATGAAAACACCGGGAGGGCATCTGACGCACCGGGAGGGCATCTGACGCACCGCGAGGGCATCTGACGCACCGGGAGGGCATCTGACGCACCGGGAGGGCATCTGACGCACCGGGAGGGCATCTGACGCACCGCGAGGGCATCTGACGCACCGGGAGGGCATCTGACGCACCGGGAGGGCATCTGACGCACCGGGAGGGCATCTGACACAGACTAAGACCAGTATTTTGTTTGTACACTGAATACTGTGATACTTAAAGATGCAGTATGTAGCTTTTCTCCAGCTTGTCAGGAGGTCCACTGGTTTCCGTGGAGATGTTATTACTGCGTCAGACAGAACTGCCTTGTCCCTGTCCATGGTCCTCGCACTTCATAGAGAAGCACCAGAGCAGCCGTCGTGTGTCAGGGAAATGTCTGAATGTTGTGAGTTTATGTCTGTCTTAAGTGACCTGCCAAGAGACGAGTGTAAATGAGCTGTGAGCTAACGTCATGCTAACGTCATGCTAACGCCATGCTAACGTCGTGCTAACGTCATGCTAACGCCAGCACATTTACACTTGTCTTCATGTGTCCATTCATGTGCATTGTCCCTTTGAAATACAAATAAAGAAATGGAGATGAAATGAAACACCGAGTTCCAGGTCAGATCAGTGGAGAAGCGGACCACATCAAGAACTGCAGATTTTTGCGCAATTGAAGTTTAATGCCAAACAGTGGAACCTTCCAGATAAAACAACAGGACCGGGGCCAGATTCACCAGGGCCAAAGTGCACCTTAAACTCATGAAATCAGTGTTTGGCTTTGATCTTTGCTTTTGCCTGAATGAATGAATGACGAGCACTAAAGTTTTAATCTTTTTTTTTTTTTCATTTTGTTCAGCTCATTTAGCTGGAAACATTTACACCAGATGCCCTTCCTACAGCCTTTGCACTTCAGATGAGGTTTGATTTGGGCATCTTTAAGTCTATTACAGACGTTTTGCTTGTTTGTTACAAGAGTCTAAAGCAGAGTTTGTGTAATTGTATAATTCTGCCTTATTTGACTCCAGTCTCAGTGACTTTTGCTGCTTATTTTGAATCATTACTATTTATTTGTCCTCTTTGCTATTATAATATATTGTGATGTGTGAGCGACTATGTCCAAATTATTTCCCTTGTGGATCGATGAAGTTTGTCCGAGTCTAAATGGGGTCTGACCGCAGGTGTAAACCAGGTCTCCAGGGGCTCCAGGGGCTCCAGGTGCTGCAGGCCCGAGCGGAGCAACAGGTTCAAACACAAGACACACGGTTTTCAACAGTTTTAGGAGGAACAGGTCACTGATCTGGGCTGAACCATTTAGAAAAAAATATCTGTGATTGTTCTGGCAAACACTGAGGCTGTGATCAGATTTGTGATTTCTGTTTTAATGAAAGAATCCGGCTCAAAGTTTAAACAGGTCCAGAAGAACCAACAAAAAGACTGAAATCTGAACCGACAAAATAACACGAGAATCACATTTCAGAACATGTTTGTACAGATCGGAACTACAGGGAGGGCATCTGACACACGGGGAGGGCATCTGACACACGGGGAGGGCATCTGACACACGGGGAGGGCATCTGACACACAGGGAGGGCATCTGACACACAGGAGGGCATCTGACACACGGGGAGGGCATCTGACACACATGGGGAGGGCATCTGACACACGGGGAGGGCATCTGACACACGGGGAGGGCACATGACACACGGGGAGGGCATCTGACACACACGGGGAGGGCATCTGACACACGGGGAGGGCATCTGACACACGGGGAGGGCATCTGACAGTGATTTCAAACAGCAGTTTGAATAAGATGTGGATGAATTGTGCTTCTTTTAAGATTATGGGGAAAATTCTCGAGTTCCAGTTAGAGCCACTCCTGGACTGAGTCTGGACCGAGTCTGGACCGAGTCTGGACCGAGTCTGGACTGAGTCTGGACTGAGTCTGGACCGAGTCTGGACTGAGTCTGGACCGAGTCTGGACTGAGTCTGGCTTTTATTTGAATATCACAAACTGTGACACATTTCACAAGTTTGTTGAGTCAGGCTCAGATCTGCGAGTTTGATTCTGCTGCAAATGGCAACAGCCACACCCTTGACTCCAGGGGACTAAAGTGGGGCAAAACCGGGACAAAGCCAGGACTAAACCAGGTCTAAACCAGGGCTAAACCAGGACTAAACCAGAGGCAAGATGGGGCTAAACCAGGACTAAACCAGGACTAAACCAGAGGCAAGATGGGGCTAAACCAGGGCTAAACCAGGACTAAACCAGGACTAAACCAGGACTAAACCAGGACTAAACCAGAGGCAAGATGGGGCTAAACCAGGGCTAAACCAGGACTAAACCAGGTCTAAACCAGGACTAAACCAGAGGCAAGATGGGGCTAAACCAGGACTAAACCAGGACTAAACCAGAGGCAAGATGGGGCTAAACCAGGGCTAAACCAGGGCTAAACCAGGACTAAACCAGGACTAAATCAGGGGTTAGGGGCTAAACCAAGTGTAGGATAAATCCAGGACTACAGACCAGGAATAGTGTGGAGTCTACAGTGGGACTAGAGCAGGATTAAACCAGGGGCTGCACCAGCACTGGACAAGGACTACACCCTGAACTAGTCCTGGACTGATGCCCAAACGAGGACTAAACAGAACCAGAATCAAACCGGGTCTACAAGAGGTCTAAAAGAAGACAAACCAGAATCTGAACTGAACCAGGACTAAAACGTTTTTTAAATAAACTAAATCAGGAGGATTTGACCCGTTGCATGAAAACAAGCAGGAGGTTATAGCGCAGGACTAAACTCGGTCTAACTGCGCTAAACAAACACGAAGATCACGTTTGGGACCTGGTCTTTGGAGAAAAGCACTTCTGCGTAACAACTAGGGCTCAACGAAACTAAACCAGATCTAAACCGGGACGGAAAACAGCACAATATAAGGACTAACCCAGAACTAACACAGGACTGTTGGGGAAAAAGCCTCAAAAATACCGCTAATGTTTGTTGGAGTAAAGTTTGAGTCCCGGTACACGCCCTGCACGTCTCCGCTGTTTCCGCCTGTTCCTAACGCATTCCCGAGGACATTCCTGCACTTCCGACACACTTTTCGTGACGTTTATGTGCGTTTGATAAACTTACCTTAATCGCCATTTGGAAAAAGTTGGAAAAAGTAGGAAAAGTAGGAAAAAGGCGAGGTTTTCCGGGGATAGACGAGAGGAGCCGAAATGTCCCGAAGCGCGCAGAGCGGAGACTGAAGCGAGCGGAACAGGAGCGGCCTGAGCGCGCGCACCCGCCGCACGCACCTGAGGGGCGGGTCACGTGGGGCACCTGAGGGGCGGGTCACGTGGGGCACCTGAGGGTGGGAGGGTGAACAGAATAACATTTTTTTTAAAAAGTATTTGGGGAAACTACTACTGAAGTAACCCTCCTGTGGGCTCCACCTGCAGAGGGGGTCAGAGGGGGTCAGAGGGGGTCAGGTGCAGCAAACTGCCCCCACGACCCAGAAGGACTAAGTGGGAGAAGATGGATGGATGGATGGATGGATACGACTTAAGTAAGAGTAACTTTAGTAACATTGAATTTTTCATTTGAAATAAATCACAAAATCTGATATTTTCAAAGGACAGATACAAAAATGAGACAGTGACATCTGAAGAAGTGCTGGAAGAACATAAAGCTTCTGTCACTTTAGACTTACAGTGAGAAGAAGAACTTTGACTCAAGTAAGAGTAATGTGACACTACTGTACTATATATCACTCAAGTTGAAGTAGGAGTAAAAGCATGCTACTAGAAAAGTACTCTGACAAGTAGAATTTCTTTAAAAAATGTACTCAAGTAAATGTAAGTGAGACAGTGTAAGTGAGAACCCCTCGGATCAGGCTCTGGAAAATACTATGGGACTTTTGGCTCTTGGGATCTGAATCTTTTTATCCATTCATGTCAAAGATGTTTTATCACAGAAGCCAATGTGAGACTCATTTATCTAATGAATCACAGAGAGACATGAGCCATCGAAATAAAAGGTTATTAACATGTTATTAAAATATGTTTTTTGATCGTTTTTTGTACTGGTCTGTATGACATCTTCATCGGCACATTTCTATTAAACAGAGAAATGAGCAGAGAACAAGAGGTGTGTTTTACTCTGCAAAGTGATGTTGGCATCACTTCAACTGTTGTACAGGAACCTAAATATCTACGAGAGATGGTTCAGTCCTGGTTCAGTCCTGGTTTAGTCCTGGTTCAGTCCTGGTTCAGTCCTGGTTCAGTCCTGGTTCAGTCCTGGTTCAGTCCTGGTTTAGTCCTGGTTCAGTCCTGGTTCAGTCCTGGTTCAGTCCTGGTTCAGTCCTGGTTCAGTCCTGGTTCAGTCCTGGTTTAGTCCTGGTTCAGTCCTGGTTCAGTCCTGGTTTAGTCCTGGTTCAGTCCTGGTTTAGTCCTGGTTCAGTCCTGGTTCAGTCCTGGTTTAGTCCTGGTTTAGTCCTGGTTCAGTCCTGGTTCAGTCCTGGTTTAGTCCTGGTTCAGTCCTGGTTTAGTCCTGGTTCAGTCCTGGTTTAGTCTTGGTTTAGTCCTGGTTTAGTCCTGGTTCAGTCCTGGTTTAGTCCTGGTTCAGTCCTGGTTCAGTCCTGGTTCAGTCCTGGTTCAGTCCTGGTTTAGTCCTGGTTCAGTCCTGGTTTAGTCCTGGTTTAGTCCTGGTTCAGTCCTGGTTCAGTCCTGGTTCAGTCCTGGTTCAGTCCTGGTTTAGTCCTGGATTTGTCCTGGTTTAGTCCTGGTTTAGTCCCGTTTTAGTCTTGGTTTAGTCCTGGTTTAGTCCTGGTTTAGTCCTGGTTTAGTCCTGGTTTAGTCCTGGTTTAGTCCTGGTTCAGTCCTGGTTCAGTCATGGTTTAGTCCTGGTTTAGTCCTGGTTCAGTCCTGGTTTAGTCCTGGTTCAGTCCTGGTTCAGTCCTGGTTCAGTCCTGGTTCAGTCCTGGTTTAGTCCTGGTTCAGTCCTGGTTCAGTCCTGGTTTAGTCCTGGTTTAGCCCTGGTTCAGTCCTGGTTCAGTCCTGGTTTAGTCCTGGTTCAGTCCTGGTTTAGTCCTGGTTTAGTCCTGGTTTAGTCCTGGTTTAGTCCTGGTTCAGTCCTGGTTCAGTCCTGGTTTAGTCCTGGTTCAGTCCTGGTTCAGTCCTGGTTTAGTCCTGGTTCAGTCCTGGTTCAGTCATGGTTTAGTCCTGGTTTAGTCCTGGTTTAGTCCTGGTTTAGTCCTGGTTTAGCCCTGGTTCAGTCCTGGTTTAGTCCTGGTTCAGTCCTGGTTCAGTCATGGTTTAGTCCTGGTTTAGTCCTGGTTCAGTCCTGGTTCAGTCCTGGTTTAGTCCTGGTTTAGTCCTGGTTTAGTCCTGGTTTAGCCCTGGTTCAGTCCTGGTTTAGTCCTGGTTCAGTCCTGGTTCAGTCCTGGTTTAGTCCTGGTTCAGTCCTGGTTTAGTCCTGGTTCAGTCCTGGTTTAGTCTTGGTTTAGTCCTGGTTTAGTCCTGGTTCAGTCCTGGTTTAGTCCTGGTTCAGTCCTGGTTCAGTCCTGGTTCAGTCCTGGTTCAGTCCTGGTTTAGTCCTGGTTCAGTCCTGGTTTAGTCCTGGTTTAGTCCTGGTTCAGTCCTGGTTCAGTCCTGGTTCAGTCCTGGTTCAGTCCTGGTTTAGTCCTGGATTTGTCCTGGTTTAGTCCTGGTTTAGTCCCGTTTTAGTCTTGGTTTAGTCCTGGTTTAGTCCTGGTTTAGTCCTGGTTTAGTCCTGGTTTAGTCCTGGTTTAGTCCTGGTTTAGTCCTGGTTCAGTCCTGGTTCAGTCATGGTTTAGTCCTGGTTTAGTCCTGGTTCAGTCCTGGTTTAGTCCTGGTTCAGTCCTGGTTCAGTCCTGGTTCAGTCCTGGTTCAGTCCTGGTTTAGTCCTGGTTCAGTCCTGGTTCAGTCCTGGTTTAGTCCTGGTTTAGCCCTGGTTCAGTCCTGGTTCAGTCCTGGTTTAGTCCTGGTTCAGTCCTGGTTTAGTCCTGGTTTAGTCCTGGTTTAGTCCTGGTTTAGTCCTGGTTCAGTCCTGGTTCAGTCCTGGTTTAGTCCTGGTTCAGTCCTGGTTCAGTCCTGGTTTAGTCCTGGTTCAGTCCTGGTTCAGTCATGGTTTAGTCCTGGTTTAGTCCTGGTTTAGTCCTGGTTTAGTCCTGGTTTAGCCCTGGTTCAGTCCTGGTTTAGTCCTGGTTCAGTCCTGGTTCAGTCATGGTTTAGTCCTGGTTTAGTCCTGGTTCAGTCCTGGTTCAGTCCTGGTTTAGTCCTGGTTTAGTCCTGGTTTAGTCCTGGTTTAGCCCTGGTTCAGTCCTGGTTTAGTCCTGGTTCAGTCCTGGTTCAGTCCTGGTTTAGTCCTGGTTCAGTCCTGGTTTAGACCCAGTGCTGAAACGGTCTCCGTAATTGTATTAATATTTTCATCCTTTGGTCCAATACCAAATATCACATGGTGTCAGAAGTGAACTATGGAGCACCTGAAACCTCCCAATAGTCTCGGCTTCGAGGGAAATGTCGCAGGAAACGGGCGAACATGGGGTCAGAGATTCGACCTCTACCTCATCGCGTCTGGTTTGGCGGAGAAGAGTGAAGAAAGACAGTGTGCAGCGTTTCTCCATGTGGCGGGAGATATAGAACACAATGGAATTGGGTGAGGGAGAACTGGATTTGAACGTACGGAAAGAAAGCTTCAGGAAACACTGTGAACCACCAAAGAACGTAACTTACCTGAGACGTGTCTTTTTCACGAGAGCGCAAGGACAAAACGAAACTACTGACGCATACGTGACTGATCTGAAAAGTAAGGCTAAGGATTGTGGATTTGGAGCTTTAACAGAGGAACTGATAAAAGATCGAATTGTGTGTGGCGTTAACAATGACGTAGTGAGGGCGAGACTCTGACGTGAGGACGAGTTAGATCTGAAAAAAGCATTGGACATTTGTCGAGCGAACGAAATGACACAAAGTCACATGAAAGCTCTGCAAGAGGAGTCAGACATTCAAACAAAGACCGGAGCTAAGACAGCATGCAACCTAGGAGGGCCAGGAAAGACAGTGGTGACTGCACGCGATGTGGCTCCTCACACGAGCCAAAGAAATGTCCTGCATACGGAAAAGTTTGCAACGAGTGGTCAAGAAAGAATCACTTCAGTCGAATGTGCAAAACACCGAAACAAAGAGGCAATTCAACGAAAACAGAGAGAAAAGTTCACGAATTAGAACAGGAAGAAAATGCTGAAATGTTTTTAGGATCCGTTGGAATAAAAGAAAATGCAACCAAGCGTCTGGATGTAGTCTCTGCAAATGGAAAGGAAAATCAGAAATGGACACAAGCACTGAAAATGAACAACCACGAAGTGACATTTAAACTAGATCCTGGAGCAGAGTGCAATGTCCTGCCCTACAAAGAGTTTGAGGAAGTGGCAAACAAGAAGGCACTGCTGAAATCCAGTCCAAGCTTGTTACCTATTCTGGCCATAGGATGGAGCCTAAAGGCAAAGCTCAAGTGTTACTACAAAGACAAGGAACATGAGTTTGAAGTCCAAGTTGTTGATGGCAATTCACCAGCAGTTATTGGAAGAGATGCACAGAACTAGGCGTGATCAAAAGAGGGTTCAAAATAGGAACTGAAGACGACATCTTAGGTGAATATGAGGATTTATTCACAGGTTTAGGATGTGTTCCAGGATTACACCATATTCAGCTTGACAAAGAGGTTCCACCAGTCATTCATCCACCACGCAAAGTACCTGTAGCATTGAAAAACAGAGTTAAAGAAGAACTAGACAGAATGGAAGACATTGGGGTCATTGCGAGACAAACAGAGCCCACCGACTGGGTGAATAGCATGGTGACTGTAGTTAAACCAAACAAACTTAGGATTTGTATTGACCCACAAGACCTGAACAAAGCAGTACGCCGAGAGCATTATCCACTACGCACAGTGGAAGAGATAGTCGCAGAAATGCCAAATGCCAAAGTATTCTCTGTACTGGATGCCAACCATGGCTTCTGGCAAGTGCAACTCGACGACAAAAGCTCCAAGCTGTGCACCTTCAACACTCCGTATGGAAGGTACCGCTTCCTGAGATGACCCTTTGGTATCTCATCCGCTCCAGAGGTGTTTCACAAGTGCATCGCGCAGCGCCTAGAAGACCTGGAGGGAGTCGTGAACATAGTTGATGACATACTTGTTTGGGGAGAAAATATGGAGCAGCATGACAAAAGATTGAGACAGCTGCTAGACAGAATCAGAAGCATCAACCTGAAGCTGAATCGAGCTAAGTGCAAGATCAGGATGACTGAAGTCAGCTATGTTGGACATGTATTGTCAGCAGACGGATTGAAACCCGACCCAGAAAAGGTCAGAGCGATACAGGACATGCCGGAACCAGAAGATAAAGCAGCTCTGATGAGGTTCCTGGGAATGCTACAGTATCTGGCAAAATTCATACCGAATCTGGCAGAGGTGAGTGCACCTGTGAGAAAACTGCTAGAAAGTAACATAGAATGGCATTGGGAATTTGAGCAAAAAGAAAGCTTCAGAAAGCTCAAGGCACTGGTGAGTAACACCCCAGTGTTGAGATACTTCGATGTCAGCAAAGACATTACACTGTCAGTAGATGCGAGTTCAGAGGGATTAGGAGCAGTGATACTCCAAGAAGGGCAGCCAATAGCATTTGGATCGAGGTCGCTCACTGAGTGTCAGAAAAGATACGCTCAGATTGAGAAAGAGCTTTTAGCTATTGTCTTTGGCTGTGAGAAATTCAACCAGTACATCTATGGAAAATCTGTGCACGTTGAATCAGACCATAAGCCCCTAGAGACAGTGTTCAAAAAGCCCCTCCTCGACTACAAAGAATGCTCATGAGACTGCAACCCTATGATCTACAAGTGAAATACAAACCTGGCAAAGAGTTGTACATAGCAGACACACTGAGCCGTGCCTATCTCAAAGAGCACAAAGAACAACTGTTAGAAGATGAATTACAAATTCATGTCTTGTCAACTTACCTGCCAATCTCAACCGAAAAGTTGAATGTTTTCAGGACAGCAACAGCAGCCGATGAAGAGATGCAGCTGGTCATGAAGTGCGTTCAGACCGGATGGCCTGAAGAAATCACACATGTTCCACCACGGGTCAGGAAGTATTGGACTTTCAGAGAAGAGCTCTCATGCTCTGATGGCCTACTCTTCAAATGCTCACGAGTTGTTGTACCACACAGCTTGAGGTCAGACATGCTGGAGAGAGTTCACGAGTCTCACTTAGGCATCGTGAAATGCAAAGAAAGAGCCAGAGATGTCATGTACTGGCCAGGAATGGCAAGAGAGATTGAAGATGTTGTGATGCAGTGTTCAATATGCAATATGTTCAAACGCAATAACACCAAAGAACCACTCATCAGTCATGAAATACCAGACAGAGCATGGGCGAAAGTTGGCGTTGATCTGTTCCACTACAATCAAGGTGACTATCTGATGTGTGTGGATTACTACTCCAAGTTTCCAGAGATCGCCAAACTCACACAGACAACAAGTGCTCATGTCGCGACAGCTCTCAAGTCCATCTTTGCAAGACATGGGATTCCGGATGAAGTCGTGTCGGACAATGGTCCACAATTCTCAAGTGCAGAATTCAGAACATTCACACAGAAATGGGAATTCGTACAGACCACGTCCAGCCCAGGATTTCCACAGTCTAATGGACAAAGTGAAAGAGCAATTCAGACAGTGAAAAACCTGTTAAAGAAAGCTGCAGAGTGCCAGAATGACTCATACATTGCTTTGATGGAGTACAGGAATGCACCACTAGATGGCGTTAAGCTGTCTCCAGCTCAGTTGTTAATGGGACGTAGGCTGAAGACCAAACTGCCTACATCAACTCAGCTCCTGAAACCACAAATACACAAGAACGCGCACAAGAACATCAAAGACAGGCAGCTGAAGCAGAAACACTACTTTGATCGTGGAGCAAAACATCTACCAACTCTTGAGGAAGGAGAAAAGATCAGAGTAAAAGTCAAAGACAACTGGCAACCAGCAACTGTGTTGAAAAGTCATGATACGCCAAGATCCTTCGTCATCAAAACACCTGATGGAAACACCTACAGAAGAAACAGGCGACACCTGCTGAAAACCAGAGAAAAGACTTTCACAACACAGAGTCCTCCACATCTGGAAGATTATGAATCAGGAGAAACACAACCTGCAGAACGTGACGCATCATTCCAGACACCTGCATCGTCACCTGTGAAAACATCTGCAACACCCACCATGAATGAAGAAGTGGTGATGAGATCCAGAGCGGCCAGAGTGATAAAACCACCATCACATTACTCTCCATGAACTTGAGAAGTGAAAAAAGAAAAAAAGTTTTCAATTTCTGTTTCTATAAGGCATTGTTTGGGTTGTGAATTGTAAGTAATAGGAATACTGCCAAGGAATATTTAGTTGTAAGGTGAAACAATGAGGTGAGAGTTTATTATTTTGTAGACAAGCAATGATCCGTTTTTTTTTAAGACAACTCTAATGAACAGAAGTTACAGGATAGAACTGTTAAGGAAATATCGATCTTAAGGAGAGAGATGTGATGTATTGTAGTTGTAGTTTACCTCCTTACCACTTGGTGGCATCATTCTTAGTTGTAGTCAATTACAAGGGAACTGAAGTACTCTCTGTAATGTGTTGAAGACTCAAGTAAAAGAGAACAGTCACGTTGAAACGGTCTCCGTAATTTTATTAATATTTTCATGCCTTGGTACAATACCAAAATATCACACTGATGACCTCTTTAGGGACCAGATTAAATTTTTTATGTATTGATTTTATTTTTACAAATTTATACTCGGACTTTAGCTGTGATTAAGTAATACAATTTAACTTAATAGTTGGTCGTAAATAAGGTTTTATTTTTATTATACGCCCGTTGTAAGACGGGGCGTATTATGGTTTGGCGTATTATGGTTATGGTTTGGCGCTGTCCGTCCGGACGGACGGACGGACGGACAGACGGACAGACGGACGGACAGACGGACAGCGCCATACCATAATACGTCCCGTCTTATTACAACGGGCGTATAACAAGTGTTAACAAGAGCTCCTCCAGTGGGGCAAAATACGCCCGTACTTTGAATTATTGTATATAGAATTAAGTTAGAATTTGTCAAACCTAGTTAAAGATGAATTGTTGGTGCAGTTTGGAAGTTTGACATTCCTAGGTGAGACGGTTGTGGAGTTAGAGCGCGGACAAGAAATTGTCCACAGACAGACGGACAGATGGACAGACGGACGGATAATCAATAGGGAAATCTGGCTCTTGCAGTAGGAGTATGAGTATGACATCATCACATTCTAGAATTGGAATTCCACCAATCAGATCGCAGCAACAGAACTTAAAGACACTACAAAGCTTTAATGTGTCAAAGCTCAAAGAAGCAGAGAATGTGGGTTGTTCTCGCTTTCAGCAGCAGAACATTTGAGAAGAGAGTTCAGATCACAGACAGAGGACAGAGATGGAAGCGATCACAGTTAGCAAGAGCGACAGACATGTCTCTGTGCAAAGATATCCATTTTCAAATACAGAACCAAACATGAACACTGTGTTCAAGGAATTGAGGAGGGAGCAGAAGTTGTGCGATGCTTTGCTCAACGTGGCCGGCGTGCAATTCCCAGCACACAAACTGGTTCTGTGTAGCTGCAGCACATACTTTAAAAGCCTCTTCACTGACTGGTCCAGCCCTGACTGCCAGGTGTTTGAGATCTCCAATGTGTCAGCTGATATCATGAAGATTATCCTGGACTACTGCTACACCGGGGTGGTGCACATCACCCAGGAAAACCTCCAGGAGCTCTTTATAGCTGCTGACTACTTAGATGTGAGCGGCATTACCGAAGTCTGCTGTCAGGTCATGAAGGAGCAAATGTCCCCCAGTAACTGCATCACTGTATGGGGTATCTCAAACAAGTACTACTACCCCCAGCTGAGGAAACAAGCCTTCTTATACGTCCTGAAGCATTTCGAAGAGGTGGTGACCAGCTCTGAAGAGTTCTTCCAGCTCTCCAGGGAAGACCTGTGTTCAGTCATTGATGATGATCGGCTGAACGTGAAGGAGGAGACCACCGTGTTAGTGGCAGTCATCAGATGGATTGCACATGCTCCTGAGGAAAGGAACCACTACTTGGCCGACCTCCTACTAAAAGTCCGTCTGGGTCTGATCCATGTTGATTACTTCACTCAGTGCATGATTAGATATAACCTGTCCCACTACATTCATAACTGGAAGATTGTGGAGGCGAAGATCATAAAGGTGATGTTGGATGAAAGCGCTAGGAGGTACAATGCCTCCCTGCCCCCCACTCGTCTAGCCACTCCAAGGCTGCCCAGTGCGGTGCTTATGGTTATTGGTGGCCATAGCCAAAACAGAAGAACCAACAGAATTGAAGTCTATGACAACCTCACCAATCGCTGGGTGGGTGTGGCTAATGATGACTGGACTCCAAGAGCCAATCACGGCACAGTGTTCCTTAATGGATCTGTGTACGTGATTGGAGGGTTTGACGGCAATCACGAGCTCAACACTACCTGCAAGTACGACCTGGCAATTCACACGTGGCAAGAAATGTCACCCATGCATTCACGTAGGTGCTACATTAGTGTGACTTTGCTGGATGGTTTGATCTACGCGATAGGCGGGTTCGATGGACGGGACAGTCTGAAGACAGCCGAAAGGTACTTGCCAGTGACCAATCAGTGGACCATGATTTCACCTATGAACGAACAGAGGCGCGATGCCAGCAGCACAGTGTACAATGGAAAGATCTACATTTGTGGAGGTTATAATAGTGGACATCGCCTGGCATCAGCTGAGACTTACAACCCACTAACCGAACAGTGGACCATGATAGCAGATATGTCCACCATGCGCTCTGGGGTCAGAGTCATCGCCTATGCCAATGAAATCTACGCTGTTGGTGGGTTTAATGGGGATTCCCGTTTGAACACTGTTGAAGCCTATAACCCCGCAACCAACACGTGGCGCCCCCTACCCAACATGTGGACCGGGCGCAGCCACTTTGGCATTGAGGTTGTTGACAATCAGCTATATGTTGTAGGCGGGTACAATCGGGGCACCATTCGTTGTGCTGAATGTTTTGATGCAAGGACCGGAGTTTGGACTCGGGTGCGGGACATGGAGATCCCTCGTTCTGACCTGAGCTGCTGTGTGGTGTTTGACCTTCCCAACATGGCCGACTTTGCCCCGCCCCGCCCTCCTCCTCATGACGATTCCACTGAGAGTAGATGCGCACTCATTTAAACAAAAGCATCTATTAACTGCAAAAAAGTGTTCAGTTTTGTTGTTGTCGATTGTTTTTTTATACACTAGTGACAGTAGCTCATTTGATATAGTGCTCGTCCTCTAATTTGAAGGTTGCCGGTTCGAATCCCGCTCTCAACATACACATCATTGGGAGAGTGATCAGATCCTCTGGCCCACAGGTTGGTGGTTCGATTCCAGCTCCCAAAGAAGAATGCTGTTGTTGTGTCCTTTGGCGTGGTTCCCTGATGTAAAAGTGCTTTAAATGCATTGAAGGTGGAAAAGCTCTATATAAAATGTTACCATCAAATAGACTTTTCCAGGTATTTAGTATGAAAAAGAGCTCCGCCAGCGGGGCAAAATACGCCCGTACTTTGAATTATTGTATATAGAATTAAGTTAGAATTTGTCAAACCCAGTTAAAGAAGAATTGTTGGTGCAGTTTGGAAGTTTGACATTCCTAGGGGAGACGGTTGTGGAGTTAGAGCGCGGACAAAGCTTCAAAGACTTCAAAGCTTTGAAGTGTCCACAGACGGACGGACGGACGGACGGACGGACAGACGGACGGACGGACGGACGGACGGACAGACGGACAGACAGACGGACAGACGGACAGACGGACAGACGGACAGACGGACAGACGGACAGACAGACGGACAGACGGACAGACAGACGGACAGCGCCATACCATAATACGTCCCGTCTTATTACAACGGGCGTATAAAAATGAGACAAACTAAGTGACATCTGAAGAAGTGCTGGAAGAACATAAAGCTTTTGTCACTTTAGACTTACAGTGAGAAGAAGAACTTTGACTCAAGTAAGAGTAATGTGACACTACTGTACTATATATCACTCAAGTTGAAGTAGGAGTAAAAGCATGCTACTAGAAAAGTACTCTGACAAGTAGAATTTCTTTAAAAAATGTACTCAAGTAAATGTAAGTGAGACAGTGTAAGTGAGAACCCCTCGGATCAGGCTCTGGAAAATACTATGGGACTTTTGGCTCTTGGGATCTGAATCTTTTTATCCATTCATGTCAAAGATGTTTTATCACAGAAGCCAATG
The DNA here is from genome assembly GCA_034769755.1 of Odontamblyopus lacepedii. Taxonomy (NCBI): domain Eukaryota; kingdom Metazoa; phylum Chordata; class Actinopteri; order Gobiiformes; family Gobiidae; genus Odontamblyopus; species Odontamblyopus lacepedii. The sequence continues at coordinate 45,460,848 of CM068347.1, forward strand.
TGAGACTCATTTATCTAATGAATCACAGAGAGACATGAGCCATCGAAATAAAAGGTTATTAACATGTTATTAAAATATGTTTTTTGATCGTTTTTTGTACTGGTCTGTATGACATCTTCATCGGCACATTTCTATTAAACAGAGAAATGAGCAGAGAACAAGAGGTGTGTTTTACTCTGCAAAGTGATGTTGGCATCACTTCAACTGTTGTACAGGAACCTAAATATCTACGAGAGATGGTTCAGTCCTGGTTTAGTCCTGGTTCAGTCCTGGTTTAGTCCTGGTTCAGTCCTGGTTTAGTCCTGGTTCAGTCCTGGTTTAGTCCTGGTTTAGTCCTGGTTCAGTCCTGGTTTAGTCCTGGTTCAGTCCTGGTTCAGTCCTGGTTCAGTCCTGGTTCAGTCCTGGTTTAGTCCTGGTTCAGTCCTGGTTCAGTCCTGGTTCAGTCCTGGTTCAGTCCTGGTTTAGTCCTGGTTTAGTCCTGGTTCAGTCCTGGTTTAGTCCTGGTTCAGTCCTGGTTCAGTCCTGGTTCAGTCCTGGTTTAGTCCTGGTTTAGTCCTGGTTCAGTCCTGGTTTAGTCCTGGTTCAGTCCTGGTTCAGTCCTGGTTCAGTCCTGGTTTAGTCCTGGTTTAGTCCTGGTTCAGTCCTGGTTTAGTCCTGGTTCAGTCCTGGTTCAGTCCTGGTTCAGTCCTGGTTTAGTCCTGGTTTAGTCCTGGTTCAGTCCTGGTTTAGTCCTGGTTCAGTCCTGGTTCAGTCCTGGTTCAGTCCTGGTTCAGTCCTGGTTTAGTCCTGGTTCAGTCCTGGTTTAGTCCTGGTTCAGTCCTGGTTTAGTCCTGGTTTAGTCCTGGTTCAGTCCTGGTTCAGTCCTGGTTTAGTCCTGGTTCAGTCCTGGTTCAGTCCTGGTTCAGTCCTGGTTCAGTCCTGGTTCAGTCCTGGTTTAGTCCTGGTTCAGTCCTGGTTCAGTCCTGGTTTAGTCCTGGTTCAGTCCTGGTTTAGTCCTGGTTCAGTCCTGGTTTAGTCCTGGTTCAGTCCTGGTTCAGTCCTGGTTCAGTCCTGGTTCAGTCCTGGTTTAGTCCTGGTTTAGTCCTGGTTCAGTCCTGGTTTAGTCCTGGTTCAGTCCTGGTTCAGTCCTGGTTCAGTCCTGGTTTAGTCCTGGTTTAGTCCTGGTTCAGTCCTGGTTTAGTCCTGGTTCAGTCCTGGTTCAGTCCTGGTTCAGTCCTGGTTTAGTCCTGGTTTAGTCCTGGTTCAGTCCTGGTTTAGTCCTGGTTCAGTCCTGGTTCAGTCCTGGTTCAGTCCTGGTTCAGTCCTGGTTTAGTCCTGGTTCAGTCCTGGTTTAGTCCTGGTTTAGTCCTGGTTCAGTCCTGGTTCAGTCCTGGTTTAGTCCTGGTTCAGTCCTGGTTCAGTCCTGGTTCAGTCCTGGTTCAGTCCTGGTTCAGTCCTGGTTCAGTCCTGGTTCAGTCCTGGTTCAGTCCTGGTTTAGTCCTGGTTCAGACTTGCTTTAATTCAGCATTAGCAGAGACCCAGTGCCCCACATGTCCCGAACTGACATTTTTACTTCATAAATCGTATTAAATAAAACAATTAAAATGACGGTCACTAGTTCCACTTCGCTCCAAACCTCCGAAGACCAAGTCTATGGAAACAGACACTAACCTAAATTTAGTTGGGACTTTGCTACTAACTTAAGCAGATCTAAACCAGGTCAAAACCAGATTTAAACTAGGTCTGAACCACATCTAAACCAAGTCTAATAATGATAATAATAATAATAATAATAATAATAATAATAATAACAAGAGCTCCTCCAGCGGGGCAAAATACGCTCGTATTTTGAATTATTGTATATAGAATTAAGTTAGAATTTGTCAAACCTAGTTAAAGATGAATTGTTGGTGCAGTTTGGAAGTTTGACATTCCTACGTGAGACGGTTGTGGAGTTAGAGCGCGGACAAGAAATTGTCCACAGACAGACGGACAGACGGACAGACAGACGGACAGACGGACAGACGGACGGACAGACGGACAGACAGACGGACGGATAATCAATAGGGAAATCTGGCTCTTGCAGTAGGAGTATGAGTATGACATCATCACATTCTAGAATCGGAATTCCACCAATCAGATCGCAGCAACAGAACTTAAAGACACTACAAAGCTTTAATGTGTCAAAGCTCAAAGAAGCAGAGAATGTGGGTTGTTCTCGCTTTCAGCAGCAGAACATTTGAGAAGAGAGTTCAGATCTTTCATGAAGACAAAGCTTCAAAGACTTCAAAGCTTTGAAGTGTCCACAGACGGACGGACGGACAGCGCCAAACCATAATACGTCCCGTCTTATTGCAACGGGCGTATAAACAGATCAGACTCATTTTAAAATCTCTGTGCCCGGAAACCAACCAAACTTCTTCTGGACTCTTCTTGGCTGTTGCCTGGTAACCAGTGTTTAAACTTAACCCACACACAGGCACTAGACCAGTGAAGAAGACAGAGCACGGACGAATCTCAAATCCTGTGTACACAGCTGTAGGAACAGTTAGGAGCAAGAGGGAGAAGTAGGGCAAAGGAAGCAGAAGCTGCTGTCTGATGCCATCTGTGGACTGTGAGTGCATTTTATGATTTTAAGTCATATCAAAGAAACAGAATGATCTAAAGGAAGGGTTTAAAGCAGCCAACTCTTACTACTATGCAAATGGTCTGAGTCAAAATGTGTTGAAGGGCATGGGAAAGGTACAAGTTTTCCAGCTTCATCAACCAACACCAGCCATAAATGACTTTACAGCTGTTTGTGTTTAAATGGGTCTGTTGTAAGATGATACTGAAGGAATTTCTACAAAAGTGGTAAACGCTGTCTGAAAATTAAGCATACACCCATAAATTAAAGAACACAAAAATTATTGACTTTTAGTCAAATATTTAGTAGACTTTTAACTTTTAGTGAAAATCTGTTCATTTCAATTAGGAAGACATTCATCAGTCTGAGAAATGTCTCTTCCCTTTGTGAGTTTTCAGCATGGCAGCAAAGTGCTGGCGGCAAGCGCCTTAGTTGCTAAGTAACATTGTAAAACAACTTGACTTTTCTTAGAATGGTGTAACTGCTACTGTTAGTATGGTCTAGGGGTCCTTCTCATCTTTATTCCCTTTATTTATTTATTTATTTATTTAAGTCAGTCTCTCAATTGTATGTTTCCGAATTAAGATGCTAAAAATCCCTTATGCTCTTTTGAATTTACTCCCTGTGTTCCTCTGCCCCTGTATGTTTAGGAATATATGAGATACCTACATCTTTGGATTTTTGCAAAAAGGAAAAAAAGAGCATTGCCATCTCTAACTAGAAGTAACCTCAGAGAATCACGTAAGTAAAACCCCTACATATCCATGCTTTTACATTTAAAAACTGGGCACAAAAGATTTCCTCAATTTTCAGATACAAATAGTTCCATGTCCGAACACCTCTGACCAATTTATTTGGTAAATCTACACTAAATCAATCATTAAATTTGGCCCAGTATGTGTGATCTAATTGCAGGCAATAATTTCATGCAATAGTTTCCTATAGGAGGTTATAATGGGAACAAGCCGCGCTGAATAACCTCTCTCATCGTGAGGATGATGAATGAGGCGAGAGAGGGCCTTGGGGTGTAACACCGACACAAACAGACAAACACCTTGCTCTTTTAGACAGCAGAGAGTCCCCATCACACTCCAACACTCCCCAATTTATCAAAGTCCTGCTTTGACTTTATACACACACTTCTGTATCAGTGTATCTGCGTCAGCACAGAGGTTATCCTGTTCATGACATGCTTGAACAGAGCGGGCTCAATCCAGTGAATGGAGAGAAAGCTTCAGCTTTCATTTGTTTTTGCTGTATTACCCGGTGCCGCCTCTCCGCTATTGTTCCCCTGCATTAGCCTTAATTAGAGAGTCATGCTCTTAAATACCCCCATGGGCTACACAGGGCAAACACGCGCAGACTTACACGGACACAGCACTCACACTCTCATTCCTCTCCCGCTGCCCCAGGCCATACATAGGCCCTTATATCTGAATAAATCACATCAGCCTTACACACACATACTTACACACAAACATACACTCAACAAAAATATAAACGCAACACTTTTGTTTTTGCTCCCATTTGTCATGAGATGGACTCAAAGATCTAAAATTCATTCCAGATACACAATATTACCATTTCTCTCAAACATTGTTCACAAATCTGTCTAAATGTGTGATAGTGGCACTTTTGCTTTGCTGAGATAATCCATCCCACCTCACAGGTGCCACATCAAGATGCTCATCAGACACCATGATTAGTGCACAGGTGAACCTTAGACTGCCCACAATAAAAGGCCACTCTGAAATGTGCAGTTGTTGCTTTATTGGGGATCTGGGGACTCAGAACCAGTCAGTATCTGGTGTGACCACCATTTGCCTCATGCAGTGCAACACATCTTCTTCGCATAGAGTTTATCAGATTGTCAATTGTGGCCTGTGGAATGTTGGTCCACTCCTCTTCAATGGCTGTACGAAGTTGCTGGATATTAGTGGGAACTGGTACGCGCTGTCGTATACGCCGGTCAAGCACATCCCAAACATGCTCAATGGGTGACATGTCCGGTGAGTATGCTGGCCATGCAAGAACTGGGACATTTTCAGCTTCCAAGAATTGTGTCCAGATCCTTGCAACATGGGGCCGTGCATTATCTTGCTGAAACATGAGGTGATGTTCATGGATGTATGGCACAACAATGGGCCTCAGGATCTCATCACGGTATCTCTGTGCATTCAAAATCCATCCATCTTCTTCCGCTTATCCGGGGCCGGGTCGCGGGGGCAGCAGTCTAAGCAGGGGGTCCCAAGCTTCCTTCTCCCCAGCCACTTCCTCCAGCTCCTCCGGACGGACCCCGAGGCGTTCCCAGGCCAGCTGAGAGACATAGTCCCTCCAGCGTGTCCTGGGTCTTCCCCGGGGCCTCCTACTGGTGGGACATGCCCGGAACACCTCCCGAGGGAGGTGTCCAGGAGGCATCCGGACCAGATGCCCGAACCACCTCAGCTGGCTCCTCTCGACGTGGAGGAGCAGCGTCTTTACTCCGAGCTCCTCCCGTGTGACCGAGCTCCTCACCCTATCTCTAAGGGAGCGCCCGGCCACTCTGCGGAGGAAACTCATTTCGGCCGCTTGTATCCGCGATCTCGTTCTTTCGGTCATTCCCCAGAGCTCATGACCATAGGTGAGGGGAGGAACGTAGATTGACGGTAAATCGAGAGCCGCGCTTCGGCTCAGCTCCCTCTTCACCACAACGGTCCGATACAGCGACTGCATCACTGCCGACGCTGCACCGATCCGCCTGTCAATCTCACGCTCCATCCTCCCCTCACTGTGAACAAGACCCCGAGATACTTGAACTCCTCCACCTGAGGCAGAGACTCCCCACCCACCCGGAGAGGGCAATCCACCTTTTTCCGGTCGAGAACCATGGCCTCGGATTTGGAACAGCTGATTCTCATCCCAGCCGCTTCACACTCGGCTGCAAACCGCCCCAGTGCTGAAGGTCCTGGTTCGATGGAGCCAACAGGACAACATCATAGCCTAGAAATTCTGTCCATAAATACAATGAACAGAACCGGTGACAAAGGGCAGCCCTGGCGGAGTCCAACATGCACCGGGAACAGGTCTGACTTACTGCCGGCAATGCGAACACAGCTCCTGCTCCGGTCATACAGGGACCGGACAGCCCTTAGCAAAGGGCCCCGGACCCCATACTCCTGGAGCACCCCCCACAGGGCACCACGAGGGACACGGTCGAATGCCTTCTCCAAGTCCACAAAGCACATGTGGACTGGTTGGGCAAACTCCCATGAACCCTCGAGCACCCGATGGAGGGTGTAGAGCTGGTCCAGTGTTCCACGACCAGGCCGAAAACCACACTGCTCCTTTTGGATCCGAGGTTCGACTATCGGCCGAACTCTCCTCTCCAGTACCCTGGCATAGACTTTACCGGGGAGGCTGAGGAGTGTGATTCCCCTGTAGTTGGAACACACCCTCCGGTCCCCCTTCTTATACAGAGGGACCACCACCCCGGTCTGCCAGTCCAGAGGCACTGTTCCCGACCACCACGCGATGTTGTAGAGACGTGTCAGCCAAGACAGCCCCTACAACCCAGAGACTTAAGGTACTCAGGACGGATCTCATCCACCCGGAGCCTTGCCACCGAGGAGCTTTCCGACCACCTCAGTGACTTCGGCCAGGGTGATGGATGAGTCCGCCTCTGAGTCCCAGCCTCGGCCTCCTCTTCGGAGGGCGTGACGGTGGATTGAGGAGATCCCAAAGTTTTCCTTCCACCGCCCGACAACATCCCCAGTCGAGGTCAGCAGCTCTCCCCGCACTGTAAACAGTGTTGGTGAAGGACCGCTTCCCCCTCCTGAGGCGCCGGACGGTTTGCCAGAATTTCCTTGGGGCCGTCCGATAGTCCTCCTCCATGGCCTCCCGAACTCCTCCCAGACCCGAGTTTTGCCTCTGCCACGCCCGGGCTGCAGCACGCTTAGCCCGTCGGTACCTGTCAACTGCCTCAGGAGTCCCCCAGGCCCAAGGCCCGGTAGGACTCCTTCTTCAGCTTGCGGCATCCCTTACTTCCGGTGTCCACCACCGGGTTCTGGGATTACCGCCCGCGACTGAGCACCGCAGAACCTCACGGCCACAGCTCTGAGCGCATCGACAATGGAGGCCCGAGAACGAAGCCCACTCGGGCTCCATGTCCCCAGCCTCCCGGGATCTGGGAGAAGCTCTCCCGGAGGTGTGAGTTGAAGGCCGCACTGACAGAAGGTTCCGCTTCAGGCGTTCCCAGCAGACCCTCATGATACGCTTGGGCCTGCCAGGTCTTTCTGGCTTCCTCCTCCGCCAGCGGACCCAACTCACCACCAGGTGGTGATCAGTTGACAGCTCTGCCCCTCTCTTCACCCGAGTGTCCAAGACACACGGCCGGAGGTCAGATGACACGACAACAAAGTCGATCATCGACCTCCGGCCTAGGGAGTCCTGGTGCCACGTGCACCGATGGACCCCCTTGTGCTCGAACATGGTGTTCGTTATGGACAAACTGTGACTAGCACAGAAGTCCAATAACAGAACACCGCTTGGGTTCAGATCAGGGAGGCCGTTCCTCCCAATCACCCCTCTCCAAGTGTCACTGTCGTTGCCCACATGGGCGTTGAAGTCCCCAGTAGAACAATGGAGTCCCCGGTCTGTGCACTGTCCAGTCCCCCTCCCAGAGACTCCAAGAAGGCCGGGTACTCTGCACCACAGTGAGAGACCTGTCCCCGACCCGAAGGCGCAGGGACGCGACCCTCTCATTCACCGGGGTAAACTCCAACACACAGCGGCTGAGCTGTGGGGCGATGAGCCCACACCAGCTCGCCGCCGCTCCCCGCGGCCAACGCCAGAGAAATGGAGAGTCCAACCCCTCTCAAGGAGTTGGGTTCCAGAGCCCAAGCTGTGCATGGAGGTGAGGCCGACTATATGTAGTCGGTAACGCTCGACCTCCCGCACAAGCTCAGGCTCCTTTGCCCCCAGCGAGGTGACATTCCATGTCCCCAGAGCTAGTCTCCATGTCCGGAGATCTGGTCGCCGAGGCCCCTGCCTTCGACTGCCGCCCAGATCTCTTTGCACCCGGCCCCTATGGCTCCTCCCGCGGATGGTGGGTCCAGGGGAGGGCGGTCCCACGTCGCTCCTTCGGGCTGAGCCCGGCCGGGCCCCGTGGGGAAAGGCCCGGCCACCAGGCGCTCGCCCACGTGCACCCACCCCAGGCCTGGCTCCAGGGTGGGGCCCCGGTACAGCCTTTCCGGGCGACGTCACTGACCTTGTTTTTATTGTCATCATAGGGGCTTCTGAACCGCTCTTCGTCTGACCCGTCCCCCTGGACCTGTTTGCCTTGGGTGACCCTACCAGGGGCATAAAGCCCCCGACAACATAGCTCCTGGGATCATTCGGGTACTCAAACCCCTCCACCACGTTAAGGTGGCGGTTCGAGGAGGGGCATTCAAAATTGCCATCAATAAAATGCATCAACAGATGCCTGCCCATACCATAACCCCACCACCACCATGGGCCACTCGATCCACAACATTGACATCAGCAAAGCGCTCACCCACACGACGCCACACACGCTGTCTGCCATCTGCCCTGAACAATGTAAACCGAGATTCATCCGTGAAGAGAACACCTCTCCAACGTGCCAGACGCCATCGAATGTGGGCATTTGTTACGGCGACGATCTGGAGTCAGGTTAAGACCCCGATGAGGACGACGAGCAGTTGAGCTTCCCTGAGACGGTTTCTGACAGTTTGTGCAGAAATTCTTTGGTTATGCAAACCAATTGTTTCAGCAGCTGTCTGAGTAGCTGGTCTCAGACGATCTTGGAGGTGAACCTGCTGGATGTGGAGGTCCTGGGCTGGTGTGGTTACACGTGGTCTGCGGTTGTGAGGCCGGTTGGATGTACTGCCATATTCTCTGAAACGCCTTTGGAGACGGCTTATGGTGGAGAAATGAACATTCAATGCCCGAGCAACAGATCTGGTTGACATTCCTGCTGTCAGCATGCCAATTGCACGCTCCCTCAATGCTTGCGCCATCTGTGGCATTTTGCGGTGAGACAAAACTGCACATTTCAGAGTGGCCTTTTATTGTGGACAGTCTAAGGTTCACCTGTGCACTAATCATGGTGTCTGATGAGCATCTTGATGTGGCACCTGTGAGGTGGGATGGATTATCTCAGCAAAGCAAAAGTGCCACTATCACACATTTAGACAGATTTGTGAACAATGTTTGAGAGAAATGGTAATATTGTGTATCTGGAATGAATTTTAGATCTTTGAGTCCATCTCATGACAAATGGGAGCAAAAACAAAAGTGTTGCGTTTATATTTTTGTTGAGTGTACACACTGCACATTTTTATTTGGTCTAGAGATAAAATGTAAAAATATACAAATAAGTGAAAATCAGGATCTTGGGGCAGCTATGGCAAAGAGAGGCTGATCTTAATGTTTAACTGAGCCTGCACTTCTTCTGTATTTCAGAACGATGGCAAAAACAAAAGGATCTAAAGGGACAAAGGTGACGCTGAAAATGGCCAAAAAAGCCGTAAGAACCACCATGGAGGGCCGGCGCAGGCTCACACTGGCCAACACAGGAATTGTGACTTTCCCAAAATGTATCCTCAAACTGGGTAACATCGATGAACTGGACCTGAGCAGAAACCAATTACAGAAGATTCCAAATGATATCGGAGATTTCCTGTCACTCAAAGTGTTGGACCTACACAGCAACAGGCTGGAGTCAGTCCCAGAGGCAATGGGGAATCTGAAAAATTTGGAGTACCTCAACCTCTCAAACAACTTTATAAGTACTCTACCATCAACAGTGGGGTCTCTCACCCACCTCAAGGTTTTTAATGTAGGAATGAACCTTTTGGATTCTCTCCCTACATCTATGGAGAAATTAGAAAACTTACAGGAGCTAGGGCTATTTGACAATCAATTGCAAACACTGCCCAGTTTTGTAAATGATCTCCCCAGTCTGATTAAGCTGAATTTAAGAAGGAATCCTGTGTGGTACTCTTTGAGAGGCAGTATAACAAAGCCAGAAAGAGGCGATGTGTATCTAATCCATGAAAACAATCTATGCAAGACTTGCCTCAAGAAGTGCCAACAAAATAAGCAGAGGACTTTCACGCGAGGAGGTAGAAATGAAGTTGCAGTTGATGAGGAAGAAGTATTAAAAGGTAAACTGTCAAGAATGTTCATGGGACTGCTCACACCAAACTCTGTGGCTAAAGCCAACCAGCACGCATGGAGGATCAGAAAGGTTTTCTAAGTGCCTACCTTTTTCTCCTAGGGAAGATAAAAGCTATGTATTACTATGTATTAATGCAACTGAACATTTAGACACACGGATGTTCTGTGGCATATGACAATTACAATGAATATGATGACGGTGTTTGCTTTTCTTTTGTACTTTGATTCTAACAAATAACTTACCGAGCATTAGCAATAACCTCAGTCATGCCTCTTCCTTTTAATGATGGCACTGCCAAGCACAACCTTGACAGAGGGAGGTAGATTAAGACATGCAAAAGTCACAGTGTAGGAAAGTGTACTATAAATTAAAAAGTTACTTCTTATAAGCATTGACATGGTCCCTGTTGAGGAATACCAAGAAGGCACAATGTCCATTTTTCATGAAGATTTCCAAAGCGTTGTCCTTTTAAACACAAATAGGGTATAATTATCCAGCTCTTTTACACAGATGTAACTTAAATTAAGAAAGAAATTACAAAATCAGGTTCACTCTCACCTCTAACAGGTATCGCATAAAACGCGCACCCTTTATACCTTGATAGAGCCAACGCCTGCAACTGGACACTGGTAGATCTCTGCTCAACACTGAAGCGATGTAGGAATTTCTCACACTGACAGAGAACATATTAATACAAGAGCTCCGCCAGCGGGGCAAAATACGCCCGTACTTTGAATTATTGTATAGAATTAAGTTAGAATTTGTCAAACCTAGTTAAAGATGAATTGTTGGTGCAGTTTGGAAGTTTGACATTCCTAGGTGAGACGGTTGTGGAGTTAGAGCGCGGACAAGAAATTGTCCACAGACAGACGGACAGACGGACGGATAATCAATAGGGAAATCTGGCTCTTGCAGTAGGAGTATGAGTATGACATCATCACATTCTAGAATCGGAATTCCACCAATCAGATCGCAGCAACAGAACTTAAAGACACTACAAAGCTTTAATGTGTCAAAGCTCAAAGAAGCAGAGAATGTGGGTTGTTCTCGCTTTCAGCAGCAGAACATTTGAGAAGAGAGTTCAGATCTACGGCACGTAACATAAAAGGACAGAGATGGAAGCGATCACAGTTAGCAAGAGAGACAGACATGTCTCTGTGCAAAGATATCCATTTTCAAATACAGAACCAAACATGAACACTGTGTTCAAGGAATTGAGGAGGGAGCAGAAGTTGTGCGATGCTTTGCTCAACGTGGCCGGCGTGCAATTCCCAGCACACAAACTGGTTCTGTGTAGCTGCAGCACATACTTTAAAAGCCTCTTCACTGACTGGTCCAGCCCTGACTGCCAGGTGTTTGAGATCTCCAATGTGTCAGCTGATATCATGAAGATTATCCTGGACTACTGCTACACCGAGGTGGTGCACATCACCCAGGAAAACCTCCAGGAGCTCTTTATAGCTGCTGACTACTTAGATGTGAGCGGCATTACCGAAGTCTGCTGTCAGGTCATGAAGGAGCAAATGTCCCCCAGTAACTGCATCACTGTATGGGGTATCTCAAACTACTACCCCCAGCTGAGGAAACAAGCCTTCTTATACGTCCTGAAGCATTTCGAAGAGGTGGTGACCAGCTCTGAAGAGTTCTTCCAGCTCTCCAGGGAAGACCTGTGTTCAGTCATTGATGATGATCGGCTGAACGTGAAGGAGGAGACCACCGTGTTAGTGGCAGTCATCAGATGGATTGCACATGCTCCTGAGGAAAGGAACCACTACTTGGCCGACCTCCTACTAAAAGTCCGTCTGGGTCTGATCCATGTTGATGACTTCACTCAGTGCATGATTAGATATAACCTGTCCCACTACATTCATAACTGGAAGATTGTGGAGGAGAAGATCATAAAGGTGATGTTGGATGAAAGAGCTAGGAGGTACAATGCCTCCCTGCCCCCCACTCGTCTAGCCACTCCAAGGCTGCCCAGTGCAGTGCTTATGGTTATTGGTGGCTATAGCCAAAACAGAACAACCAACAGAATTGAAGTCTATGACAACCTCACCAATCGCTGGGTGGGTGTGGCTAATGATGAGTGGACTCCAAGAGCCCATCACGGCACAGTGTTCCTTAATGGATCTGTGTACGTGATTGGAGGGTCTGACGGCAATGGCGACCTCAACACTACCTGCAAGTACGACCTGGCAATTCACACGTGGCAAGAATTAGCACCCATGCATTCACATAGGAGCTGCGTTAGTGTGACTTTGCTGGATGGTTTGATCTACGCGATAGGCGGGTTCGATGGACGGGACAGGCTGAAGACAGCCGAAAGGTACTTGCCAGTGACCAATCAGTGGACCATGATTTCACCTATGAACGAACAGAGGAGCCAGGCCAGCAGCACAGTGTACAATGGAAAGATCTACATTTGTGGAGGTTTTAATGGTGAACATCGCCTGGCATCAGCTGAGACTTACAACCCACTAACCGAACAGTGGACCATGATAGCGGATATGTCCACCATGCGCTCTGGGGTCAGTGTCATCGCCTATGCCAATGAAATCTACGCTGTTGGTGGGTTTAATGGGGATTCCCGTTTGAACACTGTTGAAGCCTATAACCCCGCAACCAACACGTGGCGCCCCCTACCCAACATGTGGACCAGGCGCAGCCACTTTGGCATTGAGGTTGTTGACAATCAGATATATGTTGTAGGTGGGTACAATCGGGGCACCATTCATTGTGCTTGTGAATGTTTTGATGCAAGGACCGGAGTTTGGACTCAGGTGCGGGACATGGAGATCCCTCGTTCTGACCTGAGCTGCTGTGTGGTGTTTGACCTTCCCAACATGGCCGACTTTGCCCCGCCCCGCCCTCCTCCTCATGACGATTCCACTGAGGAGTAGATGCGCACTCATTTAAACAAAAGCATCTATTAACTGCAAAAAAGTGTTCAGTTTTGTTGTTGTCGATTGTTTTTTTATACACTAGTGACAGTAGCTCATTTGATATAGTGCTCGTCCTCTAATTTGAAGGTTGCCGGTTCGAATCCCGCTCTCAACATACACATCATTGGGAGAGTGATCAGATCCTCTGGCCCACAGGTTGGTGGTTCGATTCCAGCTCCCAAAGAAGAATGCTGTTGTCGTGTCCTTTGGCGTGGTTCCCTGATGTAAAAGTGCTTTAAATGCATTGAAGGTGGAAAAGCTCTATATAAAATGTTACCATCAAATAGACTTTTTCCAGGTATTTAGTATGAAAAAGGGATGCACAAAAATGAGTACCACTGCTTCTTTCTGAGTACTTGAAGATACCGAGTACTGATACATGACATTATTTTTACATAGGTTTTATTATGAAGTAGATCTAATTAATTTCATAGGATTATTATAATATAGCCTACTTTTTCACTGGAACTCTTATCTGAGGGGCTGCTTGGAATTTCTGCTTCACTCTAGTTACAAAGAATTAAAAACTAATTTTGAGAATTAGCTTTAATATTTATTACTTTATTTATTACTTTTCAGTCCGGGCTCCTCGGCTTTTGAATGACCTGCC